>OZ026612.1:133126140-133149140 GCA_964020975.1 Hermodice carunculata | reverse complement strand
AGAGGTCAGATCAAGTTCAAGACGCCCAGACTATTTGAGTGATCTCATTGTGTTGTGCTAGTTTACCCCCCCCCCCCCCCCCCCCCCAGCACTATGGGCAGTTTGGAGATCTGGCAAAGCCAGCCACTGGGCATTTTTTGTTTTGTTGCACAACATGTGACATGCTGGCGTAAAAGTGCCACAACTTTTTTTATTTTTGCCATAATGCAAAATGCCAAAATGATCCACGTCTTGATTTAAGTTTTGTTGAGTAAGACCTCTACATTTCTATGTGGTTCTTTTGTCAATTTAAACAAAAAAACTCGTGCCCCACACCCTAACAAAGGGAATACATCGATCTCAATCACGATTTGATCAAAGCGGTCAAACCTGTGTGATAATGAATACAATTGCATGGGTGCCGCTCAGCTCATTTTTCTTGGTTAGCATCACGAACGATGGTTCCTCTTTATTTTTTTCTAAAGATCGTTTGTGTGTTATAATTATTGTCAATAAATTATGGTGGTAGAGCTTGTTGCTGCAGTACATAGTCGATAAACACACTTTATCGCAGTTACTGAAAAACTGTCAATATGATCAACACAAGCGGCAGCGGTATTTTCACCCGAGCCATGTTTACCTGCGGCTGGCGTATTTTACTCTCTTTCCGTGAAAAAAAAAAGGACCCTCTGCTCTATTGTAGGCAAAGACTGGTACAGTGGTAGTATGTTATCATTTTGGCCAATTTACAGCGTTAAATTTTGTTTCTTGCTTTAATAAATTGTCCGTAGTCACTTGTGTTCACACAAAGTGACAAATGTCACCCATCTTTCAAGCCAGACTTCACAACAGCGGTAGAAAAACTTTTGATTGGACAGCAAACCCCATGTGATCGATTCTGGGGGCTGTAGTTTCCTACTAAAATAACGACGCATCTGTTTGAAATAGAAGCAGTTTTGAAGGGATTTCCCATAAAATACTTTTGTTTCAGTCAATGGGAGAGCTTGTTGTTAAAATAGACAAGGTTCTGAGCATTCTAACGATATAAACGACATAGCGCGTAGACGAAAAAATGATCGAGATCGAGACGATGAAATCACCCTATTTTTGCACAGTTTTGCAAAGTTCCATCATTCAAATTGTCACAAGTAGCGGCCCGATCATTGATTTAAATCATCGTAGAAGGAAAATATCCATTTTAACGCAAAATCGAAATAGCCATCGGCAAGAACTGACGTTTCTCTACAATAAAATGTGCGTGCTTGCATGTAAAGATTAATAAACAACAGTCAACACAAGGAATTTGAGATGGCCTTGAATTTGTCACGTGCTTGACTGCTCATGAATAATTCATAGCAGCGACAGGCCGGCAAGTTTTACAAGTCTCACTGGATGCTCTCCGCCTGACGCGGTGCACTGCAATTAATCCTTCATTACACAGTAGCTTAATTAACAGCTTCTTATGAGGGGTGCCTTATGACCGCTCGCATGTCTGTGTGATAAGAAACACAGTGCAGACCGCCCGGCACTTTTCAGCTGGAGTCAATGTTATCTGGTTGTAGACACGTTCCACACCAATTAGCTAGGTTTAAGGGCCTACCTGTATTGTAACAGAATAAGGCTACGACATGTGTTTACTTAAAATTTCATTTGGAATGAATTTGATTTTAAATAAAATACGGAGGACAGTCCAGTGAGACTTGAGCAAGTCTTAATGTCAAGTTGAGAGAGAGAGAGCAGGGAGGCAGACTTCTGTTTGCCTTAGCTGAGAAAAGTGGAGTTTTTGCATGCAGTTATCAAATGTTTGTTGAGAGGATATATTAAATAATACCAAGGATATTTTTTGACTTGGGTTGTGCAAAGTTTGTGTGGATGGATTATACATGGTATATTATCATTTTGCAAGTGCTATAACTGCCAATTTGCCCTTGTGGATTTACTTTATAGGGGTGTAAGAATACACTTTTTCACGATATGATACATATTTTGATACAGTACTTACGAGACGATACAATTCCATAGTATCATATGAAATGATGAGAGTAGGTGTGAAATATATATTCATTGAAATAAAGAGCTGTTTATTCATATTTTTTCAAATTTTATTGAAATAAAGAAATATAAAACGCTGATGGGAATCCTTTGCCTTGTTTTTCTAACACATGTAAATAAAGGGAAAACACAACTTGCAGTATCTTGCTTGTGTGAGTCTCTCTTTCAGATGATTTATATTGTTAAACACGCAGCAGCAGTTAACTTATAGTTATGTGGCGCACGCGTTTCACATGGACAAGGTCGGACATAGGCCAGTTATTGAAGATTGACATGGCTTCCTGCTTGTGTCTCTTGTCAGCACACACTGATCATGTGTGCTGAAAAAAGACTTACAGTTACACAAGCAAGAAGCCAAATCACTATTGCACTAACTACATGATATCAGACCATATCAGTGTGCAATGTGTGAGCATGGACTTATTAACTGGTGTGAGCCACATTATTTAAAATTCACACAAGCATTGGATCTTTCCAGTGCAATGGCAGTAAATGTTGCATACTCCGCATGTATCAGGCCTCTCCATGGCGGATTTCGGAAGATTTCAACCATTATATTTCTTTCTCTGTATGCTGGGATATAATAGATTGTTTTCTGAGTTACATTTCATAATAATCGGCAGAAATTTACTTGTGATAGGAACTTAATCCCTCCCACTCGTGACCGTTTGCATCAGTACGTGGTAAACAATGTTGGTGGAGATTGACTTCAGCTACATTACTACCAAGTTTGAAAATTATCCAGTCTCTAGCTTGGGAGAATATGTTCCAAATGCATTAAAACGCAATCAGAGATTGTTAGATCTATGCCCCCTTCATGCTACAGCTGTCAGCACTGACAGGACTCATTCTTGTGCAATATGAACATTCAGAGCCAGTATAGTGGCAAGGTCACCTATCTTCAAACCCATCAGAAACCTAATGTAGGATTATATCACCTCCCGATTTGAAAGGCCTATGTCCAAAACTTCTCAAGTTATTGCATGAAAACCAAATTCACTATGGCTCCATGACCTTGGGATTTGGGTCAAGTAATCCATCTTTGAACTTGTCTGAGACCTTGTGTAAGATTAAAAGCATGTTTTTTTACAATCATGTGCAAGATGGGAGTCCTGCATCAAAAACATTTCAACTGATCGCATGAAAACCAAATTCACTTAAATGGCTCTGTGACCTTGGGAATTGGGTCAAGGTCACCCATTTTGTAATTGTCTGAGACCTTACATAGGACTATGATCACCTGCAATTTGAAAGGTCTGAAGGCCCATGTCCAAAATTTGTCAAGTTATCGCCTGAAAACCAAGGTCATTATAATGGCTCTGTGACCTTGGCATTTGAGTCAAGGTCACCCATCTTCAAGCATATCCAAGACATTATGCAGGACTATAAATATGTGCAATATGAGAGGCCTAAGTCCCAAACATTTCAACTTATAGAGTGAAAACAAAATTCATTAAAACGGCTGTATGACCTTGGGAATTGGGTCAAGGTCATCCATCTTCGAACTCCTTTTAAACCTTCAACAGGACAATAAGCATGTATAATATTAAAGCCCTATGTCAAAATCTTTTATTAAAGCCCTATGTCAGAATCTTTTCAACGTATCACGTGAAAACCAAATTTGTCAAAATGGGTCTGTGACCTTGGAAATTAGGTCAAAGTCATCCATTTAATTCATCTGAGACCTTATGCAGGACTGTAAGTATGTGCAATATGAAAGGCATTGTCAAAAACGTTTCAACTTATCAAATGAAAACAAAATTCTCTAAAATGGCTGTATGACCTTAGGTATTGGGTCAAGGTCACCCATCTTAGAACTCTTGAAACCTTATGCAGGACTATAAGCATGTATAATATGCCCTATGTAAAAAAATTTTCAACTTATCTCGTGAAAACCAAATTTGCTAAAATGGCTCTGTGACCTTGGAAATTGGGTCAAGGTCATCCATCTTCAAACTCCTCTGAGATCTTGTGCAAGACTATTAGCATGTGCAATATGAAAGCCCTATAACAAAAACTTTTTGAGTTATCCCGTAAAAATTGTCCAGACAGACATGCACACTGACATGGGCAAAGCAACTGCTATATGCCCCCTCCTCCTTCTGAAGGTGGGTGGGTGGGTGGGTGGGGGCATAAATATGATAATACCACCCAAAATTTACAAGGAAGGCAGACTGAGCCAGCATTCTTTGTGAAGCTGAAAATGTGAGTTGCCATTGGATAACAGACGGACAATGGGTACACAATTGCAGATGGATAACTAGGAAAGATGATTTGCTGCATAGCAAATCATTGTGTGTGTGTCATCAAAGCATATTGGTATGGCAATGTACAGCTAGTAGTAGAAGTTGGAATGGCATCTCTATTATAGCATTGAAATTATTCAAGATTTAAAATTTTTAATGGTGCTATTTAGCATAATTTTAAATGCTACAACTTTTATTTTTAATTCATTAGGTGCACAATGGTCAACAACCCCCTAGTAGAAGTTGGAATGACATCTCTATCTATAGTAGTGTTGAAGATATTCAAGATTGAAAATTTCAAATACTGCTAATTAGCATAATTTAAATAGCTACAACTTTTGTTTTAGATTCATTATATGGGCAATGGTCAATAACCCCCTAGCAGTTGAAGTGACATCTCTAATTGTAACAGTTTTGAAGATATTCAAGTTTTAAAGTTTCAAATGCTGCTAATTGGCATAATTTAAATGGCTACAACTTTTGCTTTAGATTCATTACATGCGCAATAGTCAATAATCCCCTAGTAAAACTTAAAATGACATCTCTATCTATAATTGTTTTGAAGATGTTCAAGTTTTAAAAATTTCCAATGCTGCTAACCAGCATAATTTTAATTGCTACAACTTTTGTTTTAAATTCATTAGATGCACACTGGTCAATAACCCCTCAGTAGAAGTTGGAATGACATCTCTATCTATTATACTTTTGAAGATATTCAAGATTTAAAATTTCAAATGCCCCTAATTTGCATAATTTTAAAGATCTTCCTTCCTCTGTATAAAACGGCCAAACACTTTGTATGGAGGTACAGTCATGCCAAGTTTGGGGTTTCTATGTATAATAGTGTCCGAGAAAAGTGTCTGACAAATTTGCTGGTAAAGAAGAAAGAAAGAAAATTTCAGGGAAAACAGAAAAGTGTGTTGACACACACACTTTAATAATGATTTTAGTGTTGAAGGAAAGTATATATTTTTATATATAAATGGAAAAGTCTATTACTGAGCAATATAAAGATTGTAATTTTTATTTCAGTAGCTTTCAAATTTCAAGATTTACGGAAAGATCAAATCTTCCGAATGGTTTCTATGGAAATTTCTTGTGAAATAAGTTCCAAACGTCGTCTTGCTGGCACTGAAGGCTGTGAAACTTTCAGTTCTCCTTGTGGGAAGATCTGTGGAATTGAACTAATAATAGTTTTTGTTCCATCTGGGGAATGATGCACTGCAGACATGATGGCTCTACTTTTTACAAATTTACTGAAACGGCCATTGTTGCCACCTCCAGAAATATTTCACAAACCACATATCTCTGAGTTCTTTGTTTTTAGGGAAGTTGTAGAAACTGCAATTCTTATTCCTAGATGAATTATTATGGATCCAGGTACACAGCAGGTAAATCCAGGCATTTTGATATCTTTCTCTTGATCCCATGAACGCTTGTTTTATAGCTTTAGCGGGTGTGATGCCTACTGGGACCAGCATGCTTTGCGGCAAACTTACGCTGATCAATTCAATATGGCGACTGTGTATATCCCGTATTGCTTTGATATTACATAATAACACTCCTAGGGACTCTTAATTCTCAATTTGTTCACCATGTGGTGCTGCAATTTTTTTTAAAAAAAATTATGAATTTTTGTGTGTTTGCGTTACTTGTCACTTCTCCAGAACTGTCTCTCAGATTAAGTTGAAACTTTGTGGATATGTTCTTTGTGAAAAGGTCAAGCAAAGATGTTCACTAGATAGCACTGCTGTTGATTCCTGATCTTTAACGATTTTTTTTTCAATTTGGGTACTTATTGATAAATGCACCTTTTCTGTTGCTTACTAAGCAAGTCAATGGTCATTCTAATGGTAATTCACATTTTGGGCTTCTGTGAAGAAAATGTCAGTCAGATTTACTTCAAACTTGGTGGCAATGTACCTTGGGTGAGTTCAATACCAAATTTGTTCAAATGGTCTCGCTTCGGTGATTTTTGGATTTTTATGATTGGGGGGTGGGGGGGTTGGAAATCTTTAAAAAAGTTTTAATAGGAAAGTTTAACATGGGAATTTCTTGTAATGGTTATAACTTAAATAATTTTGGCCATATTTGTGCCAAACTTGGTACCTTTTATAAGTCCCTTCCTATTTTGTGCAAATGGTCATGCTCCAGTGATGTTTAGACCTTGACCTCATTCACAAGGTCACAGGATAACTGAAATAAAATTTACTGTTCACTGCATAACTCTAGATCTGTTTTGAGTTAGGACCATGATGTTGCACATGTTAATGTTTCTCTATGAAGGTCATGCTTAGACAGTACATGAGTGACCTTGACCTGGTTTCTGGGGTCACATTGCAACATACATGAATTTTACTCTTCTCTATAACTTGAGAACTACTTGAACTGGGACCTTGATGTTGCACATGTTAGTATTCTTCTATTAAGGTCAGGCTTACTCAGTACATGGGTGACCTTGATCCTATCCCAAGCTCACAGAAATGCAAGTGTGATGACTGTCTCTGTCAGCTGAGCATGGGCTGTTCACACAGCCCTCTTGTTTACACATATTTGAAATTATGTAATAATTGATCAGTAGATGTTGGCATGGTTACTACAGGATACTAGTGTACATACACGTATAGCTTTCTCCAAAACAGTAGACATATTTATCAGGTCTCCTTCCAGCATATTCAACTAATCCTGCATCAATGGTGTATGGAGTTTTTAGTGATTTTGTGGGGTGGTGGGGTGGAATTCAGGGTGTAAGAGGGGTGAAAATGCTTAAAAGATCTTTGTTAAATGCAATTATTGAATTACTTGGAATTGCACAAGGAAAGTTTATGGACTGGTGGACTATAATTTGTCCAACAAGTGGTGCTGCAATATAATGATTTTTGGAGGTATATTTTTTAGGTCTGCTGACCTGTCAGTCAGATTTTTTTAATGAATTTTTGTGTCTTAAGGCTATTTTTGACTTCTCCAGTACGGCTGAACAGAATTGCTTAAAATTTTTGTAGAATATAATTTGACTTTAGGCAATGAAAGTTTGCAAAATGAAATGGATATATTTTAATTTTTGATGAAGTTATGGGAAATCAAACTTTGCGACCGTAAGTAAGTGTTACCACTGCAGATTATATATGGCTATTGTATTTACATTGACTTTTTCTCAAAAAGCAGTGCTTGGAATGTTTTGATTTTGCACATGGGTGTTCCTCAGGTTGACACCTGCCAAGTTTGCAAAGGAGATGATGATGTAGTAATTTTTTCGATTTTTTTATGAAATTTTTAATTGATTAAAAAAAAAATCTTCATCTCAAGAACTACTTGGCCAATTGCTTTGATGTTGCATGCAGGGTCACCTGGGGTCACCTAGTTCTTATTTTGGTCACCAGGTGGCAGTGCATTTTTTTCATTTTTTTTTTGTATGAATTAAATATGAAGCTTTGCTATCCCTTTACATGTATATAGCTATACAGACTACAGTGCATGTGTTGCAATACTGTAAAAGCATATTCCAGTCAGCAGAGCACAGGATCATCATGATGCTCTTGTTCAAACTGTCTCCCAACGCATATGCTGCATTCTTTTTTAGCCTGGTAGGAACTAATATAGCTTGACTATATGTCCACTCTGATGGACATATTTGGTGGAGTTGGTATCATTTAAGAATTTTTAGCAAATTTTCAAAATTTGATAACGACCCATAAGAATACATGTTAGTTTGGTTAATGGTGTGCATGAGTAATTTAATAGATAACAACCCTGTGGCCAGATGACAACACAGACATGTGCACATTTATGTGGATGTGATTTTTTCGAAAATTTTATATGCAAGATCCACTTCAGACTTGGTTGAAATGTACCTTGGTGGGATTTTATAGTAAAACAAGGTCTCTAGGTTAAGTATCTAGTTCACTTATATCTATTGGTGGGATCTTATAGTGAAACAGAGTCTCCAGGATAAGTATCTAGGTCACTTATGTCCATATACTATCAACACAAAGTCTAACTGGGCTCAGCTCTGCTCATCTCGGCCTAGCGCAAGCTGAAACTGAAGTTTAACTTTCCTCAGCTCAGTATGGGACATATTTTAGGACAAATGTGTAAGTTAAGGTTTTACTGTGCAGAAAGAAAAATGGAATTTAAAAAGAATGGAATCTTATGTGTCACAAGTTTAATAAAATGTGAAGTTAGTGATTGTGACAACATTTGTCAGCAAAGTCACACTTGTTTTAGTCTGTGTTATTTGACTGGTGACTAGCACCAGTATAGGTAGGACACTGCAGGTCCAATACCAGTGCTGGGTAGAACAGAGCTTGTACATAAATGGATATTATGCCATGGTTTTCATCAGTATGTAATGAAGTTATAATTAAACACAGAGTGCTTTACAATGTTTGAGAAAGTTATAGTGATGTATTGACAGATAGTCAGCTGTGAGAAATATACAGAGTATTTCATTTTTTAAATTGAGGTAATAACTCAAGAAATAATTGTGGGTGCCCATGAAGCCTGACTCCAGTTGATATGTGGCCTGTGTCGGCAGCCTGTACCGCCAGTGCTCCATATGGTGTGTACCATTGACGTAGTAGTGCCCCCCCCCCTCCTCCGTCTGATTGGCTTGTTTGTCCCAGGTGGATGGAGAATGAAGTGGTGGTATGTAAATGATGTGTCTGTGTTGTCATCTGGCCACAAGGCTGTTATCTATTAATTACTGGTGCATATCACAGCAGCTCTGCTACAAGTTTCCTGAACCAGGATACGGGTGTGACAGTTTTGTTGTCAAAGTAGTGTGGTCACTCACTATGGATATTGTTGAATCAAAAGGTAAGCACATATATTTTCAACAAATTTGCTTTTGAAATTTAGTAATTAATGGTTATTTTTTATGGTTAAACATATTGACTATTAAGTGGTATGGTTAAGTGTAAACTTGTACATATTTATGAGACATCTTAATGAAATTTTGACTTCTTACTTTTCTGTAAATAATGTGTTGGACAATAAAAAATAATAGGCCCACGTTTATGTTGTCTGGTGGAAATTATGATATCATATTGTACTGCCAAAAGAGACTAATCATTTTCAATTGGTGCAGTTTGCTTGTAAGATAGAAGCCATGTGTACTATAAGTGAGGTGGAAAATGCTTAGTGTGCATACAAGACTGTTATAGAATACAGTTGTACATTACAGTCATACATTACTGTTGTACATTGCTGTGTCAGCCTTTCCCAGCTTGCAGTTACGTCCAGGAAAGTGATAATTATTTTCCAGGTAAACAGTGAGCCTGGGACAGTGACTGTGTTGAATGAGTTCATAGCAGATGTACATACATTGGGATTGGAGTCTGGTACAATTAGATTGTTCAGCCTAGTTGTTGTGTAAAGTCGTCAGCGCCCTGTTACTTGGCTGTTGTTGTTTATGATTATGCCATCAAGTTGGCTGCTAAATGTGCAGTTTTGCTAATCCTGCAATTCTATGGACAAGACTTTGCCAAAACACAATTTTCAAAACCATGGCAACCTGTTTGTGTCCCATGTAACAGAGATCAGGACTTGACTGAAGTCACTCTCCATGGTACAGGGGAACAGTACTTCCCACCTTCATGTGGAAGCTGGACAAAACAGACAGACATTACGAAAAAGTTCTTTTTTTTTTTTTGGATGAGGCTAGTTTCCCGCTAACATCCAGATTGTAGAACACATCGGCACTCCTCCTGTAGCAGTCCATTCCAATAATCTCAGACTGTAGAGAGAGAACGACTGGATTAACTAACTTTGCTGTACCAAATCATTTGGCCTCAGTGTAATATGGGTAGATAAGGAGACTTGGCGAGTCTCATGCCATATTTTTGTGTTCTCTGCTTATCTACACTGCCTTAACTTTACATCAGCCCTTACATAAGCTGTTAGTTGGAATACTGTAAACTCCTTCAAAAATATTTTTGTGCACTTTAGTGTGATAGACTTTTTTTTCCACTTGGCAGGATGTTGGGGCTTTCCCTCCATCAGTATTGCCTTCTGGGAGACAGCTGCCTTGGCACTACAGTGGTACCTCTTTTGAGACACTGCCCCTACAGCAGGTCAAAATGCAGTCTCTCAAAACAGGTGGTCTGTCATTAGAAGTTCAACAACATGGAAAAGATGGCACAGTGTTCTGATAGTGGTCCTAAAAAGATATGCGGTCTCTCATTAGAGGCGTCTCTCAAGAGAGGTACCACTGTATATCGCCGCTTAGGAATCTAGAGCGGTTAATAATTCACGTGATGTGCCAGAGATTTCTAAACGTCATGGCAACGCGTCCATCTGAATGATTGGACTGGTAGTTTTGCCATGTGTAGGTTCATGACCCTTGTATGAAGTTAGTTCTTTGACCTAATGTCAGCTAGTCAGCAACGTTACTCTCTGCTATATAAACTGCATGCAATATTTCCTAACCGCCTCTGATATTCTTTCGAATCAAAACCAGTCAGGTTTTTTCCACAGATTTTAGTCTTCATACCACTGGCTTTGCTGGGTCTTCCACTGAAGGAAATGTACCTTGCAAAATCCAGTGGTGTAAGGCCAAGGATTTCATTTGTTTTGTTTTTTTCCCCAGAAAGAGAAGTGGAATGGTGCATTTTTTCCCTTTGAAATGGAATTTGATCTTTTTTCTTATACGAGTTGTAATGTACCTATGTTATACTGTATTATTGAACATGTATGCAAGTTTGGACTACAGTCAATAAACTACTACTGCAACCTCAGTGTGTGCATGTGCGTATAAACATATGCAAGTGTGTGTATGTATATGTATATGTATATATATATATAGTTGTACTAGTGAAATCGAAATGGAATTTGAAAAAGTTTGACTGATGAAATGGAATTCTTACTCCTAAATAGAAAATGAGGTTGTGTTGATGGGAACTGTGGCCACTTAGTGACTCCCAAGCTGAGAATTGAATCTGAGTCACACAGGTCAAAAAAGGCAAGCATATAACTGGTATCCCACAGTTCACCCAGGAGGTTCTGTGAATGTGAACCTCCAAAGAAACCTTTAGAGAATCATGTACCACATACAATCAAATTGACTGCAGCCATTGTATGATGGGCTGCTGCACACCTGCCAACTTGTCAGGTTTAGTCTTACAATGTACACTGTTCAACTCTATTGTACACCTGTATGTTTTAATGGAAAATTTATTTTTTTTCCCTTCTCAGCAATATATGCTTTCAAGCTGCACTAAATATAGGTGCAATAAAATGAAAAAAAAATACAGTGAATTGCTAGCCAGTAATACAGTGTTGAGACACGTGGAGATATTCACAGTGGAGTTTCTTGCAACACAGTTTGCATTTTGATTTATTCATATGTTCTGTAACAAGGTCAAGGTCATCTTTCTTGAAGACTCTTATCCATAAGATCAAATTACTGGCTCAATAATCAGTCTTAACTTAAACAATTTGCAAGTTGTCAATTGAACAGTAAAGTTCATGAGAGTGACTTATGATCTTGAGTTTATAATGGTCCAGATTATTTATGTGCTCTGTGGATCTGAACTACAAAGAGGACAACTAGCATCCAAGCTGCAGCTCAAATAGCTGTCAAGTTATCAAGTGCAGAGTAAAAGTCAGCTAGTGACCCTGTGACCTTGGGAATGAGGTCAAAGTGTACCTTGCGCTGTGTAAGTCTCACTTTCATACCGGGAAGTGCCCCAGTGCACTTTCAAAACAGTTGGGGGAGCAGTTTGAAGAAAAAGATTTTTCAAAGATTTGAAAAAGAAAGAAAGAAAAGTCATGAAAAGGTAAGAGATATGTTGAGCACGACCACTTAAAAAAACTCAGACACTCACCCAATGTACATTCTTGCGCAGTTTTAAATTGAATCAGGTTCACAGTTTTGGAAGAAAAAGTGAAAAATGTATATTGTTGCTCTCCCTATTGACTTGGATAGTAGTCAATAGGAATGTATGCATGTGTCGCTAGGCATCCGAATTGAAAAATTCCTAAAAAATGGGGATCCACAATAACACTACTGGGTGAACTACTTTGCTAGAAGACTCTTCCACCAGAAACTTTTCCACTATGTTTCAGGGCAATCTAAGGAACTGTTTTGGAGACGTTGAATATAACTTGAACCCAGAAAAAATTTATTTAAAGAATAGAGGTAAAGCAGCACCGCCTCTTGTGCAAATTGAGGCTTAGGGTCCTTCCAAGTATCCCTGTGCAGTTTTGAAGTAGTTTATCAAGTGGTTTCACAGAATTTTTTAAAGATTTTTCCCCCCAAAATAAACAAGAAAAATCATCAAAATAGAACCATTAATGGAGCATGACTATTGGAACAAATTTGCTAGAGACCCACTTGCAGTACATCCCCACCAAGTATGAAGTGGATCTAGCTGACAGGTTTGGAGAAGTTGAAAATGTGAATTGTGGATCGGTGGTCAATAGATGACTGACCATCCTGCAAGGTCAGCTGACTGACAAGTCAGCTGAGCTAAGAAATGAATGCAAGTTTGGCAGAGAAGATTATTTAGCTCATGAAAGATTGTATCTTGTGAGGAACATGAGTGTTGTTAATTTGAATTTATACATTTTGATGTGTGCCTTACTCAGTTAAGCATACACCTGATGAAATGAGAATCAGAAGAATTTGATTCAGAACAAAACTATTCTCATTCCCAACAAATGCAAGATAACGTTTCATGTATACAAAGTAACATGAAAGGTGGTCCATAGTAGGGCATAAGAATTACATGTAAAAAATCACTTGAACACATGCAGCCTGGGATTGATGCCTGATATGACTGGGTGGTGGTGTCCTAGCTGATATTGATAACCTTGTGTTGTTACATGTACTGCAGTGTTTTGTCTGTAGCCTTGTACTGAGGTCTGGTGCTGCAGTGTTTTGTCTGTAACCTTGTACTGAGGTCTGGTGCTGCAGTGTTTTGTCTGTAACCTTGTACTGAGGTCTGGTGCTGCAGTGTTTTGTCTGTAACCTTGTACTGAGGCCTGGTGCTGCAGTGTTTTTTCTGTAACCTTGTACTAAGGTCTGGTGCTGCAGTGTTTTGTCTGTAACCTTGTACTGAGGCCTGGTGCTGCAGTATTTTGTCTGTAACCTTGTACTGAGGCCTGGTGCTGCAGTGTTTTGTCTGTAACCTTGTCATGAAGTCTGGTGCTGCAGGTTTTCAGTCAGTAAATAAGTAATGTTTTTAAGTCAGATGCTATAGGTTTTCAGTCTGTGACCTTATGTTAAGGCCTCATCCTGTAGCTGTTCAGTCTGTCACCTTGTATTGAGTTCAGATGCTGCAAGGTTTCAGTATATAAGCTTGAATTGAGACCATATGCTGTAGGTTCTCAGTCTTTAGCCTTGTGTTGAGGCCAGATGCTGTAGGGTTTCAGTATGTAAGCTTGTTATTGATGCCATATCCTATAGGTTTTCAGTCTGTGTCCTTTTATTGTGGCCACATACTGTAGGTTTTCAGTCTTTAACCTTTTATTGAGGTCAAATGCCTCAGGCTTTCAGTCTGTAACCTAGTATTGATGCCATGTAGAGAAGTATTTGTGGTAGATTTACAGTGTGTTACCCTTCATCCATGACTTGCATGTCAGGTTCTCAGTGTATAACCTTGATTTGATGACTTATATGGCAGGCTTTCAGTGTGTAACCTTGAATTCATGACTTATATGGCAGGCTTTCAATGTGTAACCTTGAATTGATGACATATGGCAGGCTTTCAGTGTGTAACCGTGAATTAATGACTCATATATGGTTTGCTTTCAGTGTATTTAACCTAGTATTAAAGTCTGAGGTGGCAGGTTTTCAGTGTGTTACCAAGTATTGATGCTTTTTGTCAGGTTTTCAGTGTGTAACCAAGCACTGATGCTTTCTTTGTATGACCTGGCTCCTTGGAATATTTGTTTTGCAATCGACTTCTATAATTGACAGTTGTTACACTTTCAACAGGTACTCTGCTGTTTGCCATGATCATTTAGCCCGCAAAAGTTTTCAAATCAATTGGCAAATTGTTAGAAATCAAATACACAATGATTTTTTCTTCAGTTTAACAGTAATTAACAAGTAATGACAACATAACTGAACATTTTAAACTTTAGTTACATGATTGTGTGAGGTGGACCTTTCTGGTCAGCGCAAGTATTGTCGATGTACCTATTCTCGATATGTTCCTACTGTTGATGGAGATGTAAAAATGGAGACATTATTACTTGTCATGAGATTGTGGTGTATTATCTATTGCTTGATTTTGTGTCACTCTTTTTAACTCATTCCATACTATGGTGACAGGTCTTGGTCAGTGGTTCTGGCACTGCCAGAACCACTGACTTAAGACTATAGGCATGTTGGTACTTGAACGAAAGCTTTTTTCATGAAGAATTTAAATATGCAATTGTCATCTTAAATCTAGGTAGATATACGGAAAAATCAGGGACTGGTACGGAATGAGTTTTAGAAATAATATCTTAATGTTTGTGTCTAAGCATCTAGCTGACCTGTACAGTTAAATGCAAATCTGCTGCTTTTTAGCTAAGAAATGTGCTGATATAAGTTTTTTACTCTTATTGTAAAATCCTACAGCATGCATAGCAAATGAAAAGGCAGCCTCTTTCAAACTATTCAGCATATTTTGGCAGCATTCAAATACTTTTTTTTTTTTTTTACTTGATGTTTCTGGTCCCTATATCAACAATAAGAAGACCCATTTTACAGGGTGGAAAGTAAGATATGAGGCACATGTAAAATATGGGCAACCAGAATTACATGAGGAACAAACTATTCATTACATATTTTGGTACCAAAGTTTTCCTAAGTTCATATTGCAAATGGAAAACATAAGTGACGAGTTTGTCTCGGGTTAAAAAGACATTCTGATATTAAGGACCATGCTGGTCTCAGCCTATTGGGCCCCAGCACACCGTCGATATTATACATGTATGGCAACTGTTTTGCCTCCAAAGCAGACCCAAGTTACATATTTTGTCTAACATGAAACTTGGTCTGCTTTGCAGGCAAGGAACTGTTCTGCCATTTGCCATCTTTTATTGGTGCTTTTGCCGAATGTGTTGAACTATCCACCAAAGCATTTTTATACCTGGTCAGTTTTGCTGTTAGTTTCAGAAACTGTATGTAGCAGCAGGCTAATGCATCTTTTAAAGTTGAGCTTCATATTTGAATTGGTCATTTTATCTATAGATACACGATAGATCAGGAAACAGTCACAGAGTAGATCAGAAAACAGTTTATTTTATGTTGTTTTGCAGTAATATTTATAAGCACTTGAAACATGGTAGTGACAGTGGATTGAGAAGAAAATGTGGTGATGGTGGATTGACATTGAACTGGAAATATTAACCCACAGGGTAAAGTTCCACTTTACAAAGGTCACTTTTCATGAATTTGCTTGGTCAATTGTGGATAGGGTTGACAATTGGCTGGAACTTGGTATTGTCCTTGTAATCACTGAGCACAATGCATCCATTTGTGTATAATATAAATGCAGTGAAACCTTTCTTGAAAAACCAGCCCACGTGTGACCAACTTGTGGTCTCTCAAGACAAGTGGTCTTTGAAAGGAGGTGTACATAACATGAAAAGTATTAAGCAAAGTATCCCGGAAAAGGTGTTTTTTCAGGGCAGATGGTATCACAAGGATGGTCTCATGACACAGGGGCTACTGTAAGTATGATGAAGGTCTCTGTGCCAGCACAGTGGTGAACAGAGGGTGTGGACGCAGATGTAGTCACCTGATGACAGAGAGGTCAGCGGGCCAAGTGATGCCCATGGGCTTATGTTGTCAATGCACCCGTTGTGACTACAGTTTTCATCAGCTGTGGTAGTACTTGGGGCAGTGTTGCAATCATCTGCACTAAACGGGTGATAATTAAAAAGAAGATTGTTCTATGAGTGCTGCTTACCACAGAGAAGATTGTTTTGTTAGTGTTGCTGACCGGTAGGCAGGTGTTTTCCTAAGTGCGGGGGTCCAGACAGATGCTCTGATATGCTGTGACCTGGACACCAGTTTGTTGGTTTGCGGAGAACGTGTTTCCATGAAATTAATTACAAAGTATAGGCCTTCCCATTAGCCCTCCTCACTTACATTGAATTATTGTTATTCACACTCAGGTTTAAGTGCATATTCTCAGTACTTGAGGCTCTTCAGAAAAATGAGAACAGGATCTATGAAAAGTGTGAAACTAAGCGTGATAAGGGAAGTGGTTTGTTTTTGAGAAGTTCTCTCAAGTATGTTAAAAGTTCACATGAAAGGCAAAGGGTGTGGGGGCAAGTAACACACAATGATCATACCTTAGTTTGACCAGTTTCTTTTTTGCCAGAACTCAATAAATTCGCGGAAAAATGCTTTTGGAGAAAAAAAAAAAGAAAAGAGATGTTTCGAGTTTAACGCTGTGACTAATTAAAGAAAGTTGTTCACATTTTGATAGTATTTTTACAATTTGTCTTTTGATGTGTAAGTACAACTGCCAGGACATATAACTATCATAAATTTTTGGCAAAGTAGAAACTGATGAATATGGCCAGATGTACAGGGAGTGACTTAGGGGCCAGCCATTGAGCAGGGTGTGGGCCAATCAGGCATCTTGTATGGGTATGATAGCATGGTGCCTGTAGGGTAGTGGCACTTAGTACTATGGCTATAAGAAGGGCACTTCCTATAAAGGGGCACATGGTACTGCTTATAGGGAAGGGGCACTTTGCACTGGCTGTAGATAACAAGCACAATAATTATATACAGAAACAAGAGATGTCAATGTTATCAAAGTAAGAACATAAACCGGCTTAGGAATACTCTAAGATTCTTAGATATTAAAACCAATACCCATAAACCCTGCAGTTTCTCAGGATATGGATCAATTCAGTTGGTATTTACAAACTAAAAGTGAACTTATAGGAAGTGTTTCATAAAATCTCGCATTTTTACCAAAGTAAAGATTAGCATTGCAACTCCCCTCCCCAAAAATGATCAAATGACCTCGCTGTGCACATAAAGAAGTGTTTTCATGAAAAGTGGGGGAAAGAATCAATTTATCAATTTTAAGCACACATTTTCATCCCCCCCCCCCCATAATCCTGGGATTGGACACAATGGAGACGGCCACACCAAAACAGGTGTGTTCAGTTAAAGGTGAGATTGTATACATTGATATTTAATGTGTAGGTCATATTCACCTACTACACATTAGCCGTTGATAGTGAAGATTTATTTCACTTTATTTGAACCATAAATACTAATGAACTCATGTTTACTAGCTCTAGCCCATTGCTGGTCCCAGTATGACTCAGTCACCAGCTTTCCTTGGCACTAGGTGGGCACAGTGTACTCTGGGTGTCATCATGAATGGTCTTACAAACTTATGTCAGCAAAAATGTCTTCTAGCAATGAGAAATTAAAGTACAGTGAAAACTTGTTATAATGACACCATCTGTTCTCTTAAAAATGTGTGAGATAACTGAATGTCAGATAAATGAATCAAATAACAAACAAAATGAACTTTTTTCGCTGAAAATTTGTGTCATTATATTGAATATGTCAGATATTTGAGTGTCGTTATAATGAGGTTTCACTGTAAAAACATTAAAGCAGACGACATATAACATCCAGGTGCTTTGCAGTTTGAGCAAGAAAAGGGCTAGAGCTTTTCTTTTGATCGATGAGTTCATTCCCTGTACATGTACCATTTAGGAAGTGAAAGTACCAACAGGCAGCACCATCTAAGCATAAATGGGAACAGTCATTGGCATATCAAAGACAAGGCGTATGTTCAAAATCTCAGTTCAAATACATACCTATAGTGACACGTTATGTGTGGTTTTATTCAAGTAAAACAAAGTCAAGACACAATAAATATATTTCTTGCATCCACATACAATCTCTGTTTATGCAGTGGATAGTGTACATTGGTTGTGCCCCTTAACTCATTCCATACTATGGTCACAGGCCTTGGTCAGTGGTTCTGGCACTGCCTGGCAAGTCATGCTGCAGCTGCCGCAAGGGCAGCTGCAGCATAACTTGCCAGGCAGTGCCAGAACCACTGACTTAAGACTAGAGGCATGTTGGTACTTGAATGAAACCTCTTTCCAAGAAGAATTTAAGTATGCAATTGTCGTCTTAAATCTAGGTAAATATACGGAAAAATAGGGGCTGGTATGAAATGATTTGAAAACAAAACTAAATTTTTCCATTTTTCCAGATCCCTGCATGAATTAAGTGAGAATCAGCAAAGCAGCTTTATGGCTTCTCTAAAGAAGTACAAATTTGAATTATTTATCCACGACTATCCTGCATGCCAGAGAGAGTAAATGATAACCAACCATTGATGAAGTTTTGTGAATTACTTTATTTTCACGTGTTTAAATTTTCATGGTTTTTGTATTTGATGTTTCATAGTTTTAATTTCACTATTTTGCACATAACTCCCAATTCAAACAATGTTAAAATACTATTTCACTGTTTTGTGCTATCAGCAAAATAAGTGAAAATAAGAGTACAATGAAGTTACAGCAATATACACTGTGACTGAACACAACAGTCTACATAAAAGACATGCTGTGGCTGTAATGAAAGATGATGCAACGGTCCACTAGCACCAATAGAACATGTAAAAGTTTGTAAGCCAGGAGGTACAATCACTGCTGCGGTGATGGGCTCCACGATCAACTGTGGTCTTGGTTTATTATCCCCCGCCCACGAAGTGGGGGAGGGGATATGGTAATGGGCACCGTCTGTGTGTCCGTCCGTCCTTCTGTCCTTCCGTCCGAAACAAATTTGGTCCGGCCCATATCTTCTACATTATTGATGCTACCTCTTCGAATTTTTTATGGTGGGTAGACCTTAGGTAGTAGGTGTGCATAGGCATTGTTTTGTGTGGCTAGTTACTTGCATTAATTCATTAATTAATTAACAAAGTTCATTAAGCAAGACAAATTTTGTCCGGGCCATAACTTCTAAAGTATTACTGCTAGCCCTTTAAATTTTTTATGGTGGGTAGACCTTAGGTAGTAGGTGTGCATAGGCATTGTTTTCTGTGGCTAATTACTTCCATTAATTAATTGATTAACAAAGTTCATTAAGCAAGCTCAAGATACAATACAAATTTTGTCCGGCCCATATCTTCTACATTATTGATGCTGCATCTTCAAATTTTTTATGGTGGGTAGACCTTAGGTAGCAGGTGTGCATAGGCATTGTTTTGTGTGGCTAGTTACTTGCATTAATTAACAAAGTTCGTTAAGCAAGACAAATTTTGTCCGGGCCATATCTTGTAAGCTATTAATGCTAGTCCTTTGAATTTTTTATGGTGGGTAGACCTTAGGTAGTAGGTGTGCATAAGCATTGTTTTCTGTGGCTAATTACTTCCATTAATTAATTAATTAACAAAGTTCATTAAGCAAGCTCAAGATACAATTCAAAATTTGTCCGGCCCATATCTTCTAAATTATTGATGCCAGCCGTTTGATTTTTTTATGGTAGGTAGACCTTAGATAGTAGGTGTGCATAGGCATTGTTATGTGTGGCTAATAACTTCCATTAATTAATGAATTAATTAACAAAGTTCGTTAAGGAAGACAAATTTTGTCCGGGCCATATCTTCTAAACTATTTATCCTATCCCTTTGATTTTTTTATGGTTGCTAGACCTTAGGTAGTAGGTGTGCATAGGCATTGCTTTGTGTGGCTAATTACTTTCATTAATTGATTAACTAACAAAGTTCGTTTAGCAAGCTCAAGATTTGTCCGGGCCATATTTTCTAAACTATTAATACCAACCCTTTGAAATTTTTATGGTTAATAGACCTTAGGTAGATATGGTAATGGGCACCGTCCGTCCGTCCGTCCGAAAAAAAATTTGTCTGGCCCATATCTTCTACATTTTTAATGCTATCTCTTCGAATTTTTTATGGTGGGTAGACCTTAGGTAGTAGGTGTGCATAAGAACAATTTGAAAATGTCCACCATGATTACTGTGGGCGGGGGATATGGCTAGCGTCAGCAGCTACTTGGAGAACTAGAAGTGCCTGAGGCAGCCACTTATTGTTTCACTGGTAAAACGAAAAATACAGCCACATTAGCTATACAGGCACCAAGACTACAGGAACACTAGCTATATAGACACCAAGACTACTACAGCATTAACTATATAGACACCAATACTGCAGCCACATTAGCTATATAGGAACCAAGACTACAGGAACGCTGGCTATATAGACACCAAGACTACTACAACATTAACTATATAGACACCAATACTACAGCCACATTAGCTATATAGGAACCAAGACTACAGCCACATTAGCTATATAGGTACCAACACTACAGCCACATTAGCTATATAGGTACCAAGAATACATCAACATTAGCCGTATAGGCACCAACACTACAGCCACATTAGCTATATAGGCAACAAGACTACAACATTAGCTATACAGACACCAAGACTGCAGCAACATTAGCTATATAGGCACCAAAAGTACAGCAACATTATTATATTGGCACCAAGACTACCGCAACATCAGCTATATAGACACCATACTCAAGTTGGAAGACAGACTTGGACAAATTCTTTCAGGACAGTTGTTTTTGGGTTGTTTTTAGCTTTGCTGACCAAAGGTCAGAGAGCTTATGTGACTGCTCATGTCTGTCCGCAAAGAGAATTGAGCCTCTAGATCAAAATTGCACTTGATTACATAATACATAAAACTGTACTTGATTACATAATATATAAAACTGTACCTGCTTTTTGGGTCACTGTGACCCAGTAATTATGGAGTTTGGCACCTCTCCAAGTTTATTGTTTTTCTTCAATAACTCCAAAATTTATTACCCAATTTGAACAAACAGACTATGTATAATATATATGGAAAACTGGAAGTTGGACTCATATTTTAAATGGTAACAATTTTTTTATCCGAGGTGAAAGTCAAGATCAAATATTGGGGTCATCTCGTGAATGCTCTGCACCCTACAATTCTTGAGATAGGCCCATGTAACGTTTAGGAGTTATGGAGCTTTGATCCATTAAATACAGGGATAATTTATATAAAAAAATGAAGTGTACATCTGTTGAGTCCCCTGTTTACCAAACATTAAAAACTAATTTAGCAACTTACAATAATATCCTCAGAAATAGTATTCCTAAAGCAAAAAAGGATTACTATGAATCATGTTTTAGAAATTATGAAAATGACTTGAAAAAGACCTGGCAGACTATAAATGAAATACTATCAAAAACTAAACAAAAAAAAAAGAAATTCCCCGAGTTTTTCATGGATAATGATCCATAAATAAGGGATAAACTCACTATTGTAAATAAATTCAATGAGTTTTTCGTAAATATCAGTCCAAATCTCGCTAGACAAATCAAAACCTCTGATACTACTGGTTATAAACAATACTTAAACAATCAATATAACCTAAACTTTAAATTTACAAATGTCGACCAAGATATGGTCGAAAAAGTCATTGATAACCTGAAGCCCAAAACTAGCTGTGGTCTAGATGGTATCTCAACCAAATTAATGAAATTTATCAAAAATATCATTTCTGAACCTTTTGTTGAACTGATCAATCAGTCGCTAAATACAGGTATTTTCCCTGATAAATTTAAAACAGCCAAGGTAATTCCAATGTATAAAAAAGATGACGTAACCCAGTTCATAAATTATCATCCCATCTCAGTTCTGCCTGCATTTTCAAAAGTTTTCGAAAAAATCATATTCAACCAGGTATACGAATACTTTCAGAAACACAAACTCTTTCATAGTAGCCAATACGGTTTCCGTACAGATCACTCTACAGAACTAGCAGCCATAGAATTAGTCGATAAAATTATACTAGAAATGGACAAGGGCAATTTACCTTTGTGTATTTTCTTAGATTTATCCAAAGCTTTTGATACCATAGATCACTCTATTCCTGTTGCACAAACTGAGTTGCTACGGTATCAAACAAACACCCTTAAAACTCTGCGAAAGCTATTTAAAAAATCGTAAACAGTACGTTCAAATAGATAATGTTAAATCTGATGCCATGTCCATTACCACTGGAGTTCCACAAGGCTCTATTTTAGGACCATTGCTTTTCATTATCTATATTAACGATATCTCCCATGCAAGTAAAATATTTGAAGTAATAATGTACACAGATGATTCAACCTTATCAACCACACTCAATTCTTTCAATGTAAATATCAATTCCGATATTGATAGCAATATCAATGCTGAGATAAGAAACATCGTTGAATGGTTAAATGTAAATAAGCTATCACTTAATGTGAGCAAAACAAAGTTCATGACTTTTCATCAAATAAACAAAAAATTCTGTGTACTAAATCTCAAAATAAACGAAAATCAAATTGAACATGTTTACATTCTCTTTTCTCGGAATGACTGTTGACAAAAGTTTAAATTGGAAAGCACATTTAGATCAATTAAGTAACAAAATATCAAGAGCACTAAGAATTTTGAACAAGCTTAAAAATATGCTTCCAATGACTGCCAAAATAAAAATTTATAATTATTTAATATTGTCACAACTTAATTACGGAATCCTAGTATGGGGATCTAATATTTCTAAAATTCTCAAAATGCAGAAAAAAGCTATTCGTATGATTTGTTGTAAAAAATTTAATGTTCACACAGATCCACTATTTAAAAGTCTTGGCCTCCTGAAAATAAATGATATTTTTACTCTGTATCAAAATTCAAATTTTTCCAAAAATTT
>OZ026612.1:131281940-131669440 GCA_964020975.1 Hermodice carunculata | reverse complement strand
TGTTTGAATTATGAGCTATACAGTAAAATCTTGCATAAATTTGCATGCACACACCACAGTGAAATATAAAATGTTTCATCACAAACAATATGTGACTGTCCATCAAGTATTGATTTCATGATTTAATTTCAATCCTCTGTACATGTACAGGACACACAGCTCAGTGCATGTAGATACATCATCCACAAATACCTCCTGCTGATGATACGGTTAGATAAATGAAACAGGATGATCATTGAACTAGACTCTGATTGGCTGCTTGACGTTTTTTTAAATTCCTGTCAAGGTTGTCCAAAGGTGTTGACATGAAATGGCAAGGTTATCCAAAGGTGTTGACATGAAATAGCAAGGTTATCCATCCAGAGGTGTTGACATGAAATGGAAAGGTTATTCAAAGGTGTTGATATGAAATGGCAAGGTTATTCAAAGGTGCTGGCATATAATGGCAATGAAACTTTGATATTAAGTTGCTAATTTTCAACAAATCAGTGTACTGTGTCACAAGAAAGTGGTTTTGTGGAGTGTTTTGTTGAATCAAGACAGGTGTTGCCATCTGGTGCAGACCAGAGATAGCAGATCAGACCAATATTATATGTGATGTAAATTGAACTTTTATTACAGAGTTATGATATGCAGAAAAAATACACTTTACTTCAAGTTGGTAATTTTAAAATATGATTTGTTTATGTGTTGTAGGTAAGTACATGAAGGAGACAGGTAAAACAGGGGTGTTGAGTGGAGAAGGGGGTCATATGAACCCAGGTGATCACTGGCTGAGGTCTTTGGACATCACAGGTAAGCCTGTAGTACAGTAAAACCTGTTATCATAGAATGTGCCCAATATTTGAACATGTCTGATAAATGAATCAAATAAGAAACGAATTTGATAGTAGGTCGCTGAAAACTTACATTGTAAGTGAATGTGTCAGGTACCATGGTAATGAGATCTGATCATACATATCATGGTTCCTTGGGTTCATTGACCGTTGTTTTTGTTTTTTCCGGCTCATTTTACACAATTACATGCACAAAAGTATTGGTGGTTTGTTCTTTAAACTTAAAGTTAGACTGTAGATATCATATTTATGTGACCAGAAACATGGTGTTCATGTCACTGTATATTGGAGTCAGGTCTGACAAACACCTTTTTTAAAATTTTTGGGGTTTTTTTTGTATTTTTTAAAGAAAGGTATAGATTAAACTGTGGCCTGCAAAGCAGCCTACACTGTATGTTGCTTATGAAAAGGAGAGTACATGGACAAGGACCTTGGTCTGCTCAGCAGGCAAGTTGAATCCTAACATATGTATGATGTATATACCACTTGCATAGAAAAAAATTATAAAGTAAACACATGTATGTAAAACAAAACATTTATTTGCCTGTCCTTGCTTAAGATTCTTATTTAAGCAGGAGGGATGTTGGTTTGGCCACACTGTTGTTTGTGTACTACTCCAGCTATCAGAGTGGAGAGACTAATTACAGCCAGTTATCAGAGTGTACCCATTAAGTATGGTCAGTTATCACAGCCTCACTGGTGTGTACACCTCAGCTCCACCATCACTTAGCCCACAGCTAGATTTAGTAGTGACCAGACTCTCACATATTGGACCTGTATATAAATTAATCTAATCTATATAGACCTCAATTGTTGCAGATTAATAGGGGCCGTCTCAAAATCTGAAAACGTGCTGGAAAAAGAAGAAATAATGTGATGACTAAATCTTGTGCAGAGCAGATAATGAATGTTAACAAAGATTTTAAAATTGATTCAAAGTTACAAACAGTACCAAACAAAATAGCAGAGGTGTAATCATTGATGGACTCAGGTTTTGATGAGGAATGGCAGGTAGGTACCATCAGACTCTGTGTATGCATGGACTTATGTAAACTGAATCATGCACCTTGAACTTCTCTTTTAAGGTGGAGCTTGGCACATTGGTTTGAGTTGCCATACTCTTATAAAATAGAAAAAAAAACATGGTTTAAAGAAAATTTCGACATACAAACCGTAGAGTGAAACTGAGAATGTTGTTTCAGTGTGTCTAAATATACTGTATATATATATATATATATGTATGTATGTATGTATGTATGTATGTATGTATGTATGTATGTATGTATGTGTGTGTGTGTTTTTATCATTCTGTATAGAGTGTAATCAAGTCAAAAAGCTTTCATTATATATAGATTGAGTAACCTGACAGTTCTATAGGGATCAGCAGGTTTCAGGGTTGACACTGATCACTGAGCTCACAAATGCCATTAAAATTGAGTATGAATGCTTATACATTAGCATAGAAAGTGTATTTCAGAGTATTTTTTGCTGGTGGCTTTGGTCAGTAATTTTGTTCATAAAAACTTATGCCCACCTGAAAATGTATGGCAGTCCTTCAAAGTGTACATGTAGCAAAAGAAATGAGGGTCGCATTTGTGTTTGTTATGGCATAATGACGCAGATGATTGAAGCTGACATCGTGGGCGTGGCACATGCCAGCTTCAATCACTCGTGTCATTATGCCATAACACACACAAATGCGACCCTCATTGCTTATATTTACATTTTCTTCATAATTTTTCTGCTCGATTACACTTAATTTAGAAATTAAGTACATAGAATTGACAGAAACGACCAGAAACTGATTTGCCCAGCATGTTTAAGTGTTGAGTGTATGAAACCAAGGTGGGCGTGGCTTATTAGAATGTGGGTGGGACACATGTGTTAATATGGTCTTATAACACACCAGGCTCATGTGTTATGGTCTGACACACCAGGCTGACTCGTACACTTGCAATGCTATGAGTCAGATTGAATGTAAATATTTCTTCATAAAACACAAGGGATGGCTACCATGCCTTGCTGTCATTGCTGTGAAGATACATATATCACACAACAATCTGCACTTAGGGGCCCAGTTTTAGCCAGAATGATCTTGCTTGACTTTGAGTTCTATTTGAAGGGCATTGTCTTGTGGCAGTATTTAATAAATTCCTGAAAACTGCATGGTCAGAAACTGCTGTCGTTGATTGGAGTGTATTCAAGTTTGCCTCCAGGGCTGGTGACAGCTGGTAGGGCACAAGTTGAGTGGAAACTTTTTTAATACTTTTGTAGTCAAAGTTCCAAAAATTTATTATATAGCATGACATATTTTTGTCTGGTAAAGAAAAAAATTAAAATTTGAGTCTCCCAAACTTTTTTTGCTGAATATGTGAGGTTTGTGTTGGGTTATGACGTGACGTGATTGTGGTCTGTCCAGTCCTTACACCATGTACACAGCAGTCAACTCAGTGACAACATCAGCCAATGTTCTGACTAGTTTAAGTGGTCTGATTGACAAGACATAATCAAGTATGGATGCAAAGTCATACAACTTTTAAAGCATGCAACCTTTATTATGTATCCCGCCTACTGGTTACTTAAAATGAAACTTTTCATTCCAAAAACTAAAATCAGAGTCCATTGCAGTAGTCATTTTGACCAAGAAAACCAGCAGCTTATTGGGCTATTTATTAACCTTTTAATTGCAGGGACGGTTCCCTGTCAGCCAGGAGGAGGTGGAGGTAGGGTTGCTGTTCTTGTAACTCAATGCTGCAAAATTAAGGATTCTCTGTCTCTCCCTCTTTGAGATCACGATACTGAATGCTCTCTGTCAGAATTAAGGATACTCTCTCTCTTCTCTCTCTGTGTCTGTATGCTATCAGAATTAAGGATGCTGTCTCAGTCTGCTTGTTATCAGAATTAAGGATGGGCTCTCAGTCTGTTTGCCATTAGGATTAAGATGCTCTGTCTGTCCTTTTTGCCATCAAGATTGAGGATGCTTTGTCTGTCTGTTTGCCATAAGGATTAAGGATGCTCTCTCAGTCTGTTTGCCATCAGGATTAAGGATGGTGTCTCTGTCTGTTTGCCATAAGGATTAAGGATGCTCTCTCAGTCTGTTTGCCATCAGGATTAAGGATGGTGTCTCTGTCTGTTTGCCATAAGGATTAAAAATGCTCTCTATGTCTTTGCTATCATAATTAAGGATGTGCTCTCAGTCTGTTTGCCATTGATATCAGAATCAAGGATGTTTTTTCAGTCTGTTTGCCATCAGAATTAAGAATCCTCTGTGTGTCTGTGTGCCATTCAAATCAAAGATTTTCTATGTAATGCTACATTGTACTTTATTATGTGATCAAAATATTTAGGGTTTTACAATTGGCTAAAACTAGGTTATATGTGTTTGTCTACATACCTGCATTCACTCATTGCCCTCATTCAAAGACTATATGTGTATAATATGGTCACTATAATTGACCATGATACATTGTATATTTTTAATAATGACAATGCTAAAGTGTATGTTGGTATTGACAATGCTACAATGTTTTTATTTTAATTTGATAGTAAAATAATAAGTGACAATGTTGTTACTAACTGCAGGTACCACCAATATTAGGTCTGATACTCACCAAACCGTTTGCCACCCAAACTATGGATACTTCCCCTTTAATTCCCTAGGCTGGCTGCCTATCACTTCTTTTAGTAAACCTTGACAATTGTATTCATACTTCTTCCAGGTCACACTGGGCTATGTACTTTTATTACATTCCTGTGGAACTTTTATAATACTATACCCTCATACTCAGTTACAATAGGTTCGAGCTAATGTTCTCTGTTTTTAACGACGAGGATAAATAAAGATTTGTATTTGTATTTGTATTGTATTTAAGATGTACTTACATTTATAATGTTTGTCACCAGAATGGACGGTGTATAACTTTTTGGTGTTGAAGGTAGGAATGAAAGTGTCTTGACTATGCATATGTATCACCACAGGTAGGACTGGTACTCCCTAAACTCTGTGCTGCCTGCAGATGGATGTTGCCACACATACTTCAATTCTTTGCCACTGGAATTATAAGGATGGGGGTGTTTTTGTTTTTGTTTTTGTTGTTGTTGTTTTTTTTCTTCTAGTCATTGGAAATAGGTTTAGCCGGAATCTTTCAACTTTGAATGATCAGATTTATTTTCTACATACTGCTACACTGGCTTACAATTTCTATGCCAGTAAAGCTAGTCATCCACACCAAAGATATCTGATGCTGAGCTTACTGACATGCCTATTACATGCATGTTATTTAATGTCATATTTCCATACATGGTACAGTATTACAGTTATGATATAACCTCCTTTAAAATCATATTTCAAAAGATATGTAGATAGTTCCTGCCTGTCTGTCAAAGTATCCCCCTGTAAGTCTATATGTAAATGGTGTTTGTTTTGACAGTGTACCTGTATGGCTGTGAGTGATGTGTCTGGCTGTTTGCCCGTGGCTTTATAATCAAGTACAGGAGGATCTGTGGTCAGCTCAGCTGTAGACCTGGCCTGTAATAACAGATACATAGCCAGCCACCAGCTGTTCTCTGCCCAGATACATACTGCCCCTGTCAAGTTGATACAACTATTCACAACAGTACTTGTGTGTATAATACCTTGTAACATTAGCCCCTGGCTGAGAGGTACTTGATTTGGTTAATGTTGTAATTGAGATATCTAATGTGATATTTTATACACAAACTATGTGTGTTGGGGTTTTGTAATTGTTGGATATGCATGCAGGGTCTGGAAGATTTTCCGTTTTCTTACAATGCAGATCTATTTTCTCTACGAAGATCCACATAATGTAATTTTCACTTCAAATTTGGTGGAGACATACCTTTGGTGTGTATATACTAAGTTTGTTCAAATGCTCCAGTGATTTTTTTTTTTTTAATTTTCAGTGAATTCCTTTGTATATTTTTGGCAAAATCTTGAAAAATATCCAAAACTGCTTGGGCAATTGCATTGAAATTGTATATGGAGCCCTAGATATTAATTATTAAATAGATGGCCATGCAATTTTTGTTTATTTTTAATGAATCTTTATGTGCTTTCACTATTTTGGACTGCATTTCCAAAACTGTCACTCAGGTAATGCTGAAATTTGTTGAATATGTTCCTTGTGGAAAGGCCAAACAAACCTGTTTGCTAGGTGACAATACTATCAATCTGTGATTTTCAACAACTTTTTTAATTTGGGTACTGATCACATACTTAAATACATATGTATTCCCTTTCATTGCTTTGTAAGTCTGTGGGGGTTGCAATGGTAAGTTTAGTTCAACTTCTGCAAAACTAGTGGCAGGCTTCAATTCAAATGTGGTGGGAATGACCTTGGGTTAATCTCCATCATTTTTGTCTCGCCAGCGTTAGCTGTTTGCGAGACTAAGCAGTCACTTTCCGTCCGTCCGTCCGTCCGTCAGTCCGTCCATCTGTCCATCCGTCCGTCCGTCTGTCAACCAAAAACTTCGGAGTGGCATTATTTCACTAACTAGATCAGATAGGGCTATCATACTTGGGTGGATGATTGATTGTAATCATCACTAGAGATGTGGGCCATCAATGTTACACTTCATTGATTACTTCATGCTTCATTGAGCATTGGAGAAAAACTTCGGAGTGGCATTATTTCAGTAACTAGACTATATAGGCCTTTCATATTTGGGTACATGATTTAATGTAATCATCCCTAGAGACGAGGGTCATCACTGTCACACTTCATTGATTACTTCATGCATGATTGAGCATTGGAGAAAGACTTCGGAGTGGCATTATTTCAATAACTACACTACATAGGCCTTTCATATTTGGGTGGATGATTTATTGTAATCATCCCCCGAGACGAGGGTCATAACTGTCACACTTCATTGATTACTTCATGCTTGATTGAGCATTGGAGAAAAACGTCGGAGTGGCATTATTTCAGTAACTACACTACATAGGCCTTTCATATTTGAGTGGATGATTTATTGTAATCATCCCTAGAGACGAGGGTCATCACTGTCACACTTCATTGATTACTTCATGCTTGATTGAGCATTGGAGAAAGACTTCGGAGTGGCATTATTTCGGTAAGTAGACTACATAGGCCTTTCATATTTGAGTGGATGACTTATTGTAATCATCCCTAGAGATGAGGGTCATCACTGTCACACTTCACTGATTACTTTATGCTTGATTGAGCATTGGAGAAAAACTTCTGAGTGGCATTATTTCACTAACTGGACTAGGAAAGGCTTTCATGCTTGGATGGATGATTCATTGTAATCATCCCTAGAGATGAGGGTCATCACTGTCACACTTCATTGATTACTTCGTGCATGATTGAGCATTGGAGAAAAACTTCCAGAAACTTATATTATGTACTATTGATGTGACACTTCATTGCTCATACAATACATGTGATGTCTGGGTCTGGGTATTGAATAAAGAGTTTGGCATTGCATTATATATGACATGGCAGAACACAGTGATAACCTTTCTGTATTTTATTATATCTGCCTTCATGTAGCAACAAAACACATTGAATAGTTAATGTAAATAAGATGAGAAATTACTGCCGTTAAGGTGTCTAATTACCTGTGGGTTGTACAGGTGTATATACTGGTACTTTTATCTTTCTGTCACTTTTCCACTTATGATATGTCTTGCAAGTGTGGGTGCCTAAAGATTTACTTAATATGATATAATCTATATAATTTAGCATACCTTTTCGCGGTTTCAATACTTTAATACCCGAGTGTCTCTGGATCTCCTTGCAAATATACAGACAGGTACGTCAAGCTCTGAGTATTTTGAACACATTATTTACATCATTGACCATTTTGATTCAGAAAAGGGTGGGGGAGCCATATATTCTCAACAAATAGATTGTTATTCATTTCACATATTCAGCAACTTTACCAAATACAGTGGTACCTGTCTTGATAACCCCTCCAGTGACACAATTTTTTAAGAACACTGTGCTATCTTTTGCATGTTATTCTACCAATACAGGCACCACTGCACAAAAATAATCCTCACTCATCCAATTACAATGCTGGCGAGACATTCATGCCCCCCCCCCCCCCCCCCCGGGCATAGCTCTGGTGTGTAAATGGTCACACTCCAGTGATTTTTATCCCCCGCACATGAAGTGGGCGAAGGGAATTGGTAATGGGCACCGTCGTGTGTCCATCCGTCCTTCCGTGCGAAACAAATTTTGTCCGCCCATATCTTCTAAATTATTAATGCTACCTCTTCAAATTTTTTATGGTGGGTAGACCTTAGGTAGTAGGTGTGCATAGGCATTGTTTTGTGTGGCTAATTACTTGCATTAATTAATTAATTAATTAATTAATTAACAAAGTTCGTTAAGCAAGACAAATTTTGTCCGGGTCATATCTTCTAAACTATTAATGCTAGCCCTTTGAATTTTTTGTGGTAGGTAGACCTTAGCTAGTAGGTGTGCATAGGCATTGTTTTCTGTGGCTAATTACTTCCATTAATTAGTTAATTAACAAAGTTCATTAAGCAAGCTCAAGCTACAATACAAATTTTGTCCGGGCCATATCTTCTAAATTATTGATGCCAGCCCTTTGATTTTTTTATGGTGGGTAGACCTTAGGTAGTAGGTGTGCATAGGCATTTTTTTGTGTGGCTAATTACTTGCATTAATTAATAACAAAGTTCATTAAGCAAGACAAATTTTGTCCGGGCCATATCTTCTAAACTATTAACGCTAGCCCTTTGAATTTTTTATGGTGGGTAGACCTTAGGTAGTAGGTGTGCATAGGCATTTTTTTGTGTGGCTAATTACTTGCATTAATTAATAACAAAGTTCATTAAGCAAGACAAATTTTGTCCGGGCCATATCTTCTAAACTATTAATGCTAGCCCTTTGAATTTTTTGTGGTAGGTAGACCTTAGCTAGTAGGTGTGCATAGGCATTGTTTTCTGTGGCTAATTACTTCCATTAATTAATTAATTGACAAAGTTTATTGAGCAAGCTCAAGATACAATACAAATTTTGTCTGGGCCATATCTTCTAAATTATTGATGCCAGCCCTTTGATTTTTTTATGGTGGGTAGACCTTAGAGGGGATATGGTAATGGGCACCGTCCTTCTGTCCGTCCGTCCATGATTACTGTGGGCGGGGGATATGGCTAGCGTCAGCGGCTACTTGTTTGAATTTATATGAATTCTTTTATTTATTTTTTGGCAAATTTAAAAGAAAAAGTCACCTTTTCTGAAACTGTTCAGCCAATACTTTGGAATTGCATAGGGACACTTCTGGGTAGGAGGGTGAGACTTGCAAAGTACATATGGGTGACCTTGACCTCTGATATCTTGAGAAATATTTGAGCCAAGACTTTGATGTTTTGCATAGTAGTGGTCCTGTGTTAGAGACAGTATATGTGTGACCTTGACCTCATTCAGAAGGTCACAGGACACTAACATGAAACATTGATTTCTTAGAACTATTTGACCCAGGACCATGCTCGTGTTTTCCTAAGAAGGTCAAACTTACACAGTACATGGGTGAAGTTGACGCTATCCCAAGGTCATGGGCCACTAGTGTCACAAATTACAAGGTCAGCTGAACATGGGCAGTTCATACTGCCCTGTTGTTTGAATTAACCCTTCTCTCCAAATGGGCCAAAACTGCCTGGTGATCAAATGATGTCTGTTCCAATGTTTGGGACTAAAATTGTGGATGAGGCCTGTATCAACATAACATATCTAGGGTCAGTGGGCCAACCCACTCAAAGAAAAGCTGTTAACTCAGTGTTAATTAAAGGCAGAAAGGGTTAATAAAATGTTACTAAATGAGTAATTTTCTTTGATCAAGTGATGAGTTCCTGTGCACGAACAAATATCAGTAAACTGCTCAACAGGTTATTTAAGACCATAAAAGTAGAGGTTATCATATAATTTGACGTGCCATCAATAAGTCTGACTATTGGATAAGCGTGTTCATGTAGCACTTGTAGATCTTCTTGGTTTCTCGTAGCGTGAATGGTAACAAAAGAGAGATAATAGCAGAACTCCAACTTTACCGCTTGTGCTTCTAAACTCTTGAACTGGGTTGTTACTAGTACACGTGGTAGTATTGATTTTTTAATCTTATAAATATTTTGTTGCAGTTAATATGTTGTCTTCTCTCAAAAGAGGTTAATTGTCATATGATATGTTTGTTCTATGTGTCAAAACATTTCAAATTTTGATAGGGTTATCAATTGAACATAGACAATCTGTCAGTTATTCTTGACTCGTGTTCCGAATTGTGAGTACATGAAATGATAGGGTAGGTACGACCTTGATATGGCAGAGCACATATGTATATCAGCTGGCAGGGTCCACCATATACAGGTAGCCCATAGTACACTGATGACTTACTCCCTTTGGTCTCTGAATCACCAGCTTAACTTTTATGTAATTGGTGAAAGTCTCTTTAGAAATTAGTTGTTTCAAGTGCAGGGAAAACCTTACAAGTTTGTATCAGAAAACTTAGGACTGTTTCATTGAGAAAATGTTCCTGGTGTAACACATTTTTGTAAATGAAACTGGCCATGGAAAGAGATGCAGGTAATTATACATGATGAATTTGCTGGAAGCCAGAGGCATGAAAATGACATGGCTATTTGAAAGGAAAGTTAATACCCATTGATGGCAACTGCCAGGTCAGCTGGTCTAGTCTCCGTTGTAGTCTAATTGCTGCCATTCAAGCACTTACTGCAAAGTGTGCCACATTATCTAGTAACTTGTCTGGCTAAATTTATTGTGTGCTGACATCATTATGGCTCCATCAATCACCATGGATATATGACTGTAGAAATGGAGGTGCTTGGTGGCCAATAGGAGTGATGCAATTACCTTGAAAACACAAGAAGCACTTTTCACTCTACATTGACAGATTTTAGGCATAATTTCTGTCATCATGATGGTATACTAAGCTGCTAAAAGGGCAAATTGTACTTAACAATTTTTAAATATATTTCCAGTGCTGCCACTTTATACATTTGTTTAAAGTGTGATGCTTAATTTTCGCAGTTTTACTTTTTTATACTTTATATATCTTTTTTTCCAGAAATACTTTTTTATACTTTTTGGACAAATTTTTGAACTTTTGATTGGAATTCAGTTAAATATTAAGGGTAGTTTTTGAAGCATTCTCATAGCCTTTCTGCAGGTCTTGTTAACATGAAGGATGAATCATCTTCCCACTGAGTGACAACCATGGGTGCACATTTTGGTGTCAGTCATCATGAGGATCTGGACCATGGTGCAGAGATAAATGATGCATAGCCAAGGTCCTGGTTCCCATCAGACACAGCCGAAAATGCACTCGTAAGTGGAAGGACTCGGCATGGAAGTCTGTTCTTTGTTCATTACAAGCAAGTATGGGCAGGGTTCGAAATTAGCAGGTGTCTACGTGCCCCGGGTAACTTTCATTTGTGTCGGGCAACTTTATTTCCTTTGCTGGTTTCCCATAGGACAACTTATTATCTTCAGCTGAATGTATCATTTCCAACAATAGTGGAAACATTAAATACAGTTCCTAAAATCTTTTTTAACAAGCTTACTACAATTCTCATGTGATGGGAAACTTTCTGGAGGCTTGGGCAATTTATAAAAATACTGTGGTTGCCCAGGGGAAACTTGAAAAAAATTTCTACCCCTGATGGGTGATTTTTAGTTCAGCTGAGCTCATGTAGTGGTTAGGCATCTGTCATCTGTCTGTCTTTTGGACTTCTTCAAAACTATTTGCCAGATTTGCCTCAAACTTGGTGGGAATGTACCTTGGGTGGGTTTCTACCAAATTTGTTCAAATGGTCATGGTCCATTGGTTTTTGATTTTCTTATGATTTTTTTTTTTTTGTTAGTTTTGGAGTCCAATCTTTAAAAAATCTCCAAAACCACATGGCCAATTGCTTCAAAATTGCTTAGGGAGACTTCTGGGGACCCTTAGACCTTTATTTGTTCAACTGGTGGTGCTGTGATTTTTCAGATATTTTTTATGTAAAAAAGTGTGTTTTCGCTATTTTCGACTTCTCCAAAACCATCACTCACATTATGCTGGAACTTAGTGGAAATGCTCTTTTTAGAAAGGCCAAACAAAGTTGTTCGCAAAGCAGCAATGTTTTGAATCCCTGATCTTTAATGAATTTTTCAATTCGGGAACTTATCGGTTCATGCATACAGTACATGCTATTGATTACTATGCAAGTGAATGGGGATTGCAATGGCAATGCACATTTTCAATTTTTTATCCAAAACCACTCACCAGATTCACTTCAAACTTGGTGGGGATTTACTTTGGGTGGGTCTCTGCTAATTTTTTTCAAATGGTTGTGCTCCAGTGATTTTTGGATTTTTATAATATTTTTGTGTTTTTTTGCCAAATCTTAAGGTCACTGGACAACTGACATGAAATTTACTGTTCACTTAATAACTTAAGATCTATTTTGAGTTAGGACCTTGATGTTGCACATGCAAACTTTTCTCTGTGAAGGTCATGCGTAGACAGTACATGAGTGACCTTGACCTCATTTCTGTGGTGACAGTGCAACATACAAGTACATAAATTTTACTCTTCAGTATTTGAACTGGGACCTTGATGTTGCACATGTTAGTGTTCTTCCATGAAGGTCAGACTTACTCAGTACATGGTTGACCTTGAGCCTATCCCAAGTGCACAGAGCCACAAGTGTGATCAATCTCTAGGTCAGAGCATGTGCTGTTCACACAGCCCTCTTGTTACAGTATAATTAATTTGCTGAATACTGGTGAGTTGCTTCAGATTTATTTTTGTAATTGCCCAGTGGCAGCACTGTATTTCTGACCATGATGCATTATTAAAGTTTCTTTATGAACATTATGATATGTCACCAAATGGAGAGGTCAAGATGTTTGTTTAAGGAAATGGAACATTTAGGTTAGAGAGAGAGAGAGAGAGAGAGAGAGAGGGAGGAAATGGAACATTTAGGTTAGAGAGAGAGAGGGAGGGAGGGAGGGGGAGAGAGAGAGAGAGAGAGAGAGAGAGAGAGAGAGAGAGAGAGAGAGAGAGAGAGAGAGAGAGAGAGAGAACATGTATAGTGTAGGTGGTATTGTATATAGGCACATTTAAGCAAACATAGTTTTGTGTCTTGAGGAAGCAGTCTTAAAAAGGCATTTTATGTCTTATGACAGGTGGTCCTCCTAACAGGCTCTGGAGCATATTGCACATACATGTATCAACTATAAGTCAAAGTGTGCATAAAAGATCAGAAACTTTGAATTGCTCTGGAGATGTACAGGTGTTAGGACAGAGAGGTCATCACCTAGGACACACCTAGGTAGCCATACGGACATGGAGGGACAGCTGGGTCATTACCCAGGACACATTGAGGTAACCAAAGGGACATGGAGGGAGAGCTGGGTCATCACCCAGGACACAGCAAGGTAACCATACAGACATGGAGGTAGAGCTGGGTCATCACCTTGGACACGGTGAGGTAACCAAAGGGACATAGAGGGATAGCTGGGTCATCACCTAGGACAAGGTGAGGTAACCATATATAGGGACATGGAGAGAGAGAGCTGGGTCATCACCCAGGACACAGTGGGGTTATCATTGTGACATGGACAGAGAGCTAGGTCATCACCCAGGACTCAGTGGGGTGACTCCAGAGACATGACCAAAGTACTGATCACCTGTTGATGATGTGTGATATGATCATATCACTATAAATCATGGAGGGCTGCATGTCAGCCACATTGATCACAGGAGGAAGTGGCCTGAGTAGTGGTTCTTACATGTCCCCCCCCACACACATATATATATATATATATATATACACACACATATATTTATATATATATATATATACACACACATATATTTATATATATATGCAGGAATTGAAGCACAAGATGAAAAATTGTTGGTGTATTAGATTGATAAATACATTAGCATCATATAACATTGAACGATCAGCTGCATGCAGCTTCCTACAGGGACATCAGGCTTACCACAGTGTCCTGGATGGCGCCCCTTATTGCTGGATAATGCGAAGATAAAAGTATGAAGCTGTCGCTTGGAAACAAATTGTTTGATGCACTGTGCACCGTGGTGTCGGCTGTCCTTCTATGGATCTTTTTCAATTTCCGTCAAGTCATGATGACTGTGGATCAGTTAGATCAATGGGAAACAACAACCACTATAAATCACTCAGCTGCACAGTTTTAGGGAAATGTGTAGAGAAAAGCCATCAGAGAAGATGTATGATCCCAGAAATCTATGGAGCCTTCATGTCTTTCAAACTTGTTATCAGTAAAGTGGCATGTCCCAGTGTAGCTGTGAGCATTGTAAGGGGCATATTCCTAGCCTGAGACAACTTCTATTTTCTGAGTAAATATTTTTTCATACTATACGAAGAAAAGAGACATAATGTATCTCCACTGTACTTTCTCATATTATTATGCAATTTTATTTCTCTGATAGTTTCAGACCATGCAAGCCAACAGTGATAAATGTGTCTGTGCCTAACCCCAATAGCCTGCCTTTATATATGGTTTCCATGACATTCGAGTTTGTAGGACTGTGCCTTTGTTGGTATTAATGATGTCAGTGTAAATGTCTTTGTGAATTATGAGCTGGTCCCTGGGGAGCATTGTGTGATGGTGAAGCCAGTGTTGTGGCAATGTAGGATCCAGTTGATAGAGGCTGCAGTGTCTTTGCCTAGCCACCAGATAGACACAAGACTGCAGTCTAGGGCAGTGATGTCAGCCATGCACACACACATACTCCCAGGCGCTGCATCGTAGATATGTGATGCACATGCTCGGTGGGCCCAGTCTTGCCTCACCAGTGCAGTTTGCCTCAGCTGGACACTGTTCTTGCTGATGGCCAGCCAGGTTATCTTGCCAGGGAGATCTTAAGTTAGAGCAGCAGCAGCAGCTACCAGCACCGTGCCATGAGCCAGCAACCCATGGACTGCAGAATGTGTGATTTTGTGGGCTCAAGTTCTTCTACAATTACGTGAGTATAGCTATTTGTTTAAAGTTTATAAGAGAATGCCAGGGGGTGGGGGTGGGGATGGGAGGAGGTTTGCTACAAGATTACTGCTGTCCACAGGCAGTATAAACTCAATTGGCTAGGTGACTATATGTATATACTGATGCTACCAAGTACCACACTATGGAGACTTCTGACTGATGTGGCATTTGGTTTCTCCAAGGTTTTGCTACTGATGCATTTGTATATAGTGTTAGAGCTGGAGTACAGGTGTCCTTTGAAGAAGTTACCTGTGCATGTTTTCTGCTGTCCCACAAAGATGCAATGAAGATATAGGGATCTCCAGCTCCTGGCTATGGCAGGATAGCACACCTGGCTATGGCAGGATAACACACCTGGCTACGGCAGGGTAACACACCTGGCTGTGGCAGGATAACACACCTGGCTATGGCAGGATAACACACCTGGCTGTGGCAGGATAACACACCTGGCTATGGCAGGGTAACACACCTGGCTGTGGCAGGATAACACACCTGGCTATGGCAGGATAACACACCTGGCTATGGCAGGGTAACACACCTGGCTAGGGCAGGATAACACACCTGGCTAGGGCAAGGTGTCCTGACTACAAGATGACACTCCTGACTATGGCAAGGTGTCATGGCTGCATGATGACACTCCTGGCGGTGGCAAGATGACACTCCTAGCTGTGGCATGATGACAGTCCTAGCTGTGGCATGATGACACTCCTGGATGTGGCAAGATGACACTCCTGGATTTGGCAAGATGACACTCCTGGCTGTGGCATGATGACACTCCTAGCTGTGGCATGATCACACTCCTAGCTGTGGCATGATGACAGTCCTAGCTGTGGCATGATGACACTCCTAGCTGTGGCATGATGACTCTCCTGGATGTGGCAAGATGACATTCCTGGCTATGGCAAGGTGTCATGGCTGCAAGATGACACTCCTGGCTATGGCAAGGTGTCATTCCTACCTGTGGCATGATGACACTCCTGGCTGAGGCAAGATGTCATGACTGCAAAATGATGCTCCTAGCTGTGGCAAGATGACATTCCAGGTTGTGGCAAGATGTCATGACTGCAAGATGACACTCCAAGCTATGGCAAGATGTCATGGCTGCATGATGACACTCCTAGCTATGGCAAGGTGTCATGGCTGCATGATGACACTCCTAGCTATGGCAAGGTGTCATGGCTGCATGATGATACTCCTAGCTGTGGCAAGATGACACTCCTAGCAGTGGCATGATGTCATGACTGCAAGATGACACTCGTAGCTATGGCAAGGTGTCATGACTGCATGATGACACTCCTGGCTAAAGGCAAGATGACACTCCTGGCTATAGCATGATGTCATGTCCCTGTCATCTTTGTAAAACCCTCCTCTGAATATATATGGACCTCCTAGAAATGTATGTAAGAAACAAACTGCATGGAGGATTGCACTGATGTTTTATCGGGGACTGCTGCATTTATACAAGACCAGGGAATTGACTTAATGTACAGTGTACTTGGTCAGGGGTCCTATAGATAGCTGTACCTAATACTACCACACCCCATGTGTTACTTTGGAAAGTTTCAGATTCGGAGATGTAATAATGATATTTATTCAGAATAAGAGTCTCAGACTGCATAATATCGTATGTAACTTTCAGACATAAGTTGCATGTGATATATTATTTTCATGTAATTAATGCTACATTTTTAGACTGATATCTTGTAGTATTTTAACATTTTATGAACACGAGAAGTTGGAGGTGTGACTTGAGATTATGGAAGTATTGATCATGTGGCTTCTCAAACTTTATCAGCGCACAGGATGAAAATTTGTTTCATAATCTGAAGACAGCGTTATCTTACTGCGCATGTGGCAATGCACGCCCAAGTTGATTGCTTAAAATAATTTGAGGTGAAAGGTTACAGGAGATGAGTATATAATCAGCTGAGGTATGGCGCACTAACAGGTCTGATACTGCTGGGTGTCATATTACAGACATATACAGTAGCTGTAAAATGAGTTCGGTGCTTGCTGATCGAGAGAATGCACAGCATAAACTAAGCCGTCACGCCAAGATACTGCATTGTATTAAGTCTTAAATTTAGGACCTCCTGCAATTTGAGACCCTTTTTGGTCTTAAATTGCTGCAGGTACAGGGACATATTGTATGCTGTGTAGGTAATCTCTCAATTCTCTGATCTCTGACTCCTGTCTAACTAGCACAGCTAGTATTCAATTTGTCTATAGATCTGATACATTCAGAGATCACCTGTCTTCATGAGTACATGGGATCAAGAGTGGCAGGCCAACTTTTTATTGAAACTGTCGATGTAGACAGACAATTTCAAGCTGAAGACTGTGGACATGTACATGTATGTACTGCATTAGAAGTGAGGCAGAGTTTAGAATTTAAAAGATATATATGTAACTAATGAGGGTCCTATGATGGTTTACGATACCAAGTTGCGCAGTGTCTTCATTCGATGTAGACGATATTGACATGGCCCTGTGTGCTTGAAGCATGCTACATAGTGGAAAACTGTACACATTGTTTATGCTATTAAACAAAAGAGCATTATATTCAATAAATTGTAAATACAGCCCATTTGAGTAAGACCAGTGTTGCCACATGTAGACACACTTCAAGGGTCTTCTGGTGCTAATTAAACAGTTTAAGATGCTTATAGGTGAAATTAGACAGTTTTTGTCAAAGCATAAGCTTTTTCTTTTTCCTTATGCCATTAAATTGCAATTTCTGCTTCAACTAGCTGTGTTGTATCTGATCTGAGTGTTTGATTATTGTATTTGATTCATCTGACTGCCTGTACTAAACAATGATATAGAGAGTGATTAGAATGCTGTTGCTGTAGTTATGCACACAATGAAGCACTACACGTTACTAGTGCCATATGTTCTACAGCACAATGGAGCACTACACTGTACTAATGCCATATGTTCTACAGCACAATGGAGCACTACACTGTACTAGTGCCATATGTTCTACAGCACAATGGAGCACTACACTGTACTAGTGCCATATGTTCTACAGCACAATGGAGCACTACACTGTACTAGTGCCATATGTTCTACAGCACAATGAAGCACTACACTGTACTAGTGCCATATGTTCTACAGCACAATGGAGCACTACACTGTACTAGTGCCATATGTTCTACAGCACAATGGAGCACTACACTGTACTAGTGCCATATGTTCTACAGCACAATGGAGCACTACACAGTACTAGTGCCATATGTTCTACAGCACAATGGAGCACTACACTGTACTAGTGCCATATGTTCTACAGCACAATGAAGCACTACACTGTACTAATGCCATATGTTCTACAGCACAATGAAGCACTACACTGTACTAGTGCCATATGTTCTACAGCACAATGAAGCACTACACTGTACTAATGCTATATGTTCTACAGCACAATGGAGCACTACACTGTACTAGTGCCATATGTTCTACAGCACAATGGAGCACTACACTGTACTAGTGCCATATGTTCTACAGCACAATGAAGCACTACACTGTACTAGTGCCATATGTTCTACAGCCAATGGAGCACTACACTGTACTAGTGCCATATGTTCTACAGCCAATGGAGCACTACACTGTACTAGTGCCATATGTTCTACAGCACAATGAAGCACTACACGTTACTAGTGCCATATGTTCTACAGCCAATGGAGCAGTTAGTGTATGTATTACCATAAATTACCAAACAATGGAGCACTATGCATTGTCATGCTAAGAAATAAAAATAGTGCAATACTAAATTGCACTGCTGGCATTTTATGATGCTTGTGATGGTATTGTTCATTGGACAAACTCTGCAAGGTTTAAGCACTGTCTGTGTTGAGAGACAGGATAGTTTGATTGCACAAGCACATTCACTCAGTGATAAACCTATGGTGTTATGGCAGGGTCTGCATTTTAAGTATGTAAAGCAGTCCATAGAATGATTTTTCATTTAAGTTATACATTGAGCAATTAGCAGGCGATCGAGTACAGAATACATCAGGCCAGCCTGAAAAATATTTCTGTTTCGTATAACAGAGCCTTCAAAAATTTGATGAGGCAGGGAGTATTTTTTTTTTTTTTTTTAATTTTTTTTTTTTTTTAACTACACATACCTCTTGCATATTACTGCAATGTGGGCATCATGCCAGTACGGGGACTGATGGACTTATTATTGATACAAGATAAACAAGATTCCAGACTGAATTTTTTTTATTAAATCTGTATTAAAGCAAGAGACTCTGCCACAGATGAGGTTGTAGTGGGACAATATATGCTTCAGGCTGGTTTGCTGGCGCTGAGACAGAGTAGCCCTACTCTGAATACACCTCCGCTTGGCTTGAATTGGGGTGGGTCTTTTGCTATTTTAAACATGTACATGTACAGGTCTTCAAGAAACAAAGGATTATCATAATTATCAAGTTGCCCTTTTTTTAAATATCACAGAAGAAAAAGAGTAAGATATCAAATACAAATGTGTAGTTTTAATTTTCACTTGACAACAGCAGGGGAGGGGTGTATGGTGAGGGTTCAGAGTAAATATTACAAGTCATGAACACACCTCTTTTGTGTGTGGGATGTGGATTAAGAGTTTTATTGCTCCATGGTCAAGTCAGATATAAACTCGCGCAAATTAAAATTAATAGGTACTTGCCCGGTCGGGTAACCAACTTTTTTTTCGCTGGGAACTCTATTTCTCAAATTTTCATGACACATTTACAAGTTGCAGTTGTTTGCAATGTTTGCTGGGGGGGGGGTCCGATCACTTAAAAAATCCGAGCTTTCGCAGTACCTGCGTGGGACGCTGATAGGTGATAATAATCGCTAATAGATAAACATTCCAAGTTTAAACAATTACTTGGTTCGCAGTTGTATTCATCAGAGCTTTATCTCTGTAAACACAAGCAGACATTTTCACTGTCGCACACTACATACGATTACGTTATGATAGCAAAGGTACCGGCAGTAATTATTGGTTTGCTGAGCGGGGTCACACCGTCAGTGTGATCTGCCCCAACGATGTCAAATCAGCGTCAAAATACACTCAAATTTGCATGGCGAATTCATCTGCAAATTAACATCAAATGCCATTTATCGGTGGGTTCTAACAGTGTTGGAAAAAATAGGTGCCTTGACATGACTTCCAGTCACACGCAAGTGACAGCGTGGAGTGGATCTGCGGTGAACTGACCCAGTCTCATGGACTGATTTGGGACACATTCGGCTATTCCCGCTATCCCCTACCTATGCGTATTTGCCTGTGACTCCAAATAATTGTTGCAATTAACACTGGAATCTTCATTTTCGCATGCTGCAATATAAACAAAGCTTCCCGTTTGTGTGCTCCCTCCGTAAATTATGGCAGATTCACACATGTTCACTGGGCGGAAGCCATGATGAAAACACTGTAACACAAGCCGTGATCGGCTCATTTTTGCATGTGACTCAATTGACCAATCGGGTGAGGTGTTGTGCGTCAGACCACATGGCCAAAGCAGCAGTTTGTGTATAGTTGCAGGAAAGATGTCGATGGTGCGCACACTTGATTTCTGATTTTAAATATTAAAATTTTCGTGTGAATTTGATTAGGAACACCTTTTATTGCAAGGAACTTGCCAATACTGTATACGCAAATTAACTACGATGTACCGATAGTATTCATGGTAGGTACGCAAACGATATGAGTTTACAGAGCAGCCACACGGGGCATGCGAGTAGCGTTAAATCAAGCCTGAAAAAAAATTTTTTTGCACTATTGAAAAAAAATTCCAACCGCAATGTTTTGCGCACACCGGGCGCGTTATACAGTTACGCTCGCGTTTAAGTTAACAAACGCCAAACGCACCAACGTTTCCCAAATACTTTCAGTGAAAGTCAAACATTTTGCAAACCCGTAGCAAACACTTTCCAAACACTTTCCAAACGCTTTACAAACACTTTGCCAAACGCTTTCAAACACTTCGCCAAACACTTTGCCGAACGCGTTTGGTGGAAGCTGAACGTTTTCAAACACTTTTCCAAACGCTTTCAAACACTTTACACTTTGCGCCAAACGTATGTGATACATGTACATGTACACTTGGTAATCTTATTCTAATGATAATATCTGATTCAAATTAACATGAAATGAAGAAAAGAAAAAATGAGTCAGTGACAAATAATTCCTGGAAATATGTATGTGTCACCTTTACCTGCTAATATTTATATTGTTAATGGTAATCAACAATATTATGACATGGTCATACCTACTTAAAGGAAAAAATAAGTATAGGTAGAAGAAAACAAATAATATGCCTTCATTAACAGGTTTAACACTTCATTTATTATAAAGTTACAGATATTTCAGTAGCAAGTATACGCAGTCGCTATCATACTTTTTCTGAAAGTGAAGTTCCTGAAAAAAGGCTAACTTTTGAAATTTCGAATGGAAATACAGAAGCAGCTCAGTTTAAGTATTGTTTTGCTTACTAAGCCAAGAAATAGAATTCACTTCAGTGGAGTAAGCCAGGCGATACTCCATTGGTCCTTGGAGTAATTATATATATTTTATTTGAAAATTAGGAACTATTTCGGAGTAAATTTACAGGCAATTGCATGATCAGATCATGAATCCTGATCGGATCATGACATTGCCTATGGATTTACTCCGAAACAGTTTTTGAAAGATGAAGTATTCATGACATCCTGAATGAAGAATTAAGTCTTTAATTACTTTTAGTTGAATTAGACACTTGGGTAAACGTATTTGGATCGTGTTTTATATAAATATATACAACCTATAATGCTGGATAAGTGCATATTTACATGTAGGTACATCATATATTGCTGGACCTGTTGAAAATACGTTTGGAGATTCTTCATCATTTAAATGAAAGTGTTTGAAATGCATAGTGTTTGAATGCGTTTGTGAAAGTGTTTGAAATCGTTCTAATAATTGTAATTGTTCAACGCGTTTGGAAAGTGTTTGAACGCGTTTGGAGAAGCGTTCGGTAGCTTTGTAAAAGTGTTCGAACGTTTTGTAAAAGTGTTTGAGATTTTTCCCAACCGCTTTCCAAACACATTCCAAACACTTTCCAAACACATTCCAAACGTTTTCAAACGTTTCCAAACACAAGCCAAACACCAGCAAAACGCAAAAAAAGCGTTTGGCTGTTAACTTTTAGCCGGGCGTAACTGTACGAAACAGAAATATTTTTAAGGCTGGCCTCAATATCATGCAAGGCAGGCAACTGATAACCCTATATATGTATACAGTACACTATTATCCTAAACTGACTGGTAAGCAGTAGTTATTATACCATGACATCACATATCAGGTTTATTTAGGCGACTACTTTGAAACAAAAGTACACAGTTTGAAGATGCACAAAGCAGGAGCTGGTTAGTGGTACTGGTGAAGGCAGGTCAGGACGGCTGATGATAACCTGCTGACAGTGGTACACCTTGGCTCCACTCATTGGCCACATTTTGCTGGAAAGCAGAAGTGACATTGTCAGAGCCTTGGACAGACCATGATGACCCCAGAAGTGGCTCTTGTACTCTTGACAATGGGTGCCTTGACACACATTGACACATATTGATACAATGTGTATGTTTTGTCCACTTTTAGCATCTATCCCCTGATGGCTACCAGCAGACAAAAAAGAGCATCTCCTTTTATGCTTCAATCTTCACTGCTTCTATGGTGCATGTTGCTGCCCTGGAATTAATCATGTTATATGTATAAATATATATATATATATATTTTGTATGTGGGGATGGTGCCAGTCCAAATGTATTGGTAGCCATCAATGACACAGTCCTAACTGAGTTGAAAGTATGATACTGTATGATGACTGACAAAGACTGATGGAGTCCTGACTGAGTTGCGAGGATGATACTGTATGATGGCTGACACAGACTAAGTTCTGATTTCGTTACCAGTATGATGGCTGACACATACTGAGTCCTGATTGAGTTGCCGGTATGATGGCTAACACATACTGAGTTCTGATTAAGTTGTCGGTATGATAATGTGTGATGGCTGACACAGTCTGAGTCCTGAGTATAATGACTGCACTGACAATGTCATCATCACCAGTGTGTCGGGTATAGACAGCACAATGATGACACTGTCCTCACAATGTCACCAGACTGTCAGGTATAGACCCTGGGTATAGACCACACAGCGATGCTGCTGTCCTCACAGTGTCACCAGGGTGTCAGGTTAAGACCACACAGCGATGATGCTGTCCTCACAATGTCACCAGGGTGCCAGGTTAAGACAACACAGTGATGTCACCATCCTCGTTGTGTTTGCAGTGTACACTAAATGTTGACTGACACAGGTTGTCCTCACAATGTCACAAATGTGTCAGTTATAGATAGCACAGTGATAACACTGTCCTGAACCTTTGTTAGTATATCAGATTGTATGGCAGTATATCACATTGTATGGCAGTATATCACATTGTATGGCAGTATATCACATTGTATGGCAGTATATCACATTGTATGGCAGCTGACCCAGACTGACCTAACAATGTCACCAGTGTGTCAGGTATAGACAACACAGTAGTGACATCTGCTGCTAGGTCTGAAGTAGTTGCAGCTTTGTACAAAGTTTAGCGCAATCCTATTACAATAATCCTAGCCACTACCATGTCCAGGCCATTATCCAGTGGAATAATACCAAAGACACTGAATCACTAGAGGGCACCACTGGTTAGGAGGGATCATCTGACATCTTTGAATGTCATTAATCAGTGTATCTTTTAAGATGTCGTGGCTAGTGGTACTTTCGTCTTGACCCATTTCATTCACAGAAGCCTTAATTTGTCGAACAAGAGTTTGCCCAAAATTTGGCATCATGCAAACCACAAATCTTGTGATTATATATATATATATATATATATATATATATATATATATATATATATATATATATATTCTTTAGTTCAGACACATACAAATGGTCCATACATTTACAAAGTATAAAAAAAATTATATGGTCATGTATACAATGCTGTTACTATAATATCTGACAAACATTAAGAGTCCCAGATGCATACAAAATCAGCTAACAGTATTGCTGCCAGAGTACATCAGTTGGTACATTAAGGATGCATCAAAGACAACATATTACTCCAGTGTCTGTGCACTGGAGAATAATAGAAAATGTTGGAGGATAACATTGTGGAAATTACCTTATTTTGGCTATTTTCAAATTTTTGCTGTAGATTAAATATCTGCTTTCTCCACAGAGTCAAATGTAGGGGATCTATTCCATAGCACTGGCACTACAATCCCGAGCATACCCAAGGAAACATCTGAAGGCATTCTTATAACTGTGACAAAGTTTACATATGGAGCCCTTACAGAAAAAAAGTTCGCAGAGATGCACAATACATTAGGGTACAGTAGGAGTTGAACAACTTTAACTTAACATCCTTGGAACAATCATGAAATTTCCTTAATAGAATATTAGCTTGCATACGTAACATCCCCGTCTGGCAGTGTATGTCATCATCATCTTTACATGAAGTACAAAGAAAAACTCCAAGGTATTTATACACATTCACGTAAGTAAGTTTTCTATCATCAAGATATAATTGAGGAGTTTTATATTACTTAAAAGTACGAGATTGAAAAATCATACGGCATGTTTTTTCAGCATTAAACAGTATATCAAATTTCATAGCATAATCAGAACACACATTGATGAGTGTTTGTAACCCTTTGGCAGAAGGAGAAAAAAAAATCAGCCGATTATGAAGTAAATTACGGAATTTTATATCTTGAAAGCTCAATCAACCATAAATCTATGTTCAACTGGAATAGTATGCTATGAATGAAGGAAGCTCTTTGTGTACATGTAGTTCATATTGGTGGGGACAGGAAATTGAAGGGAAATACAGGTGTTAATAGTTGCTAAAAAGCAACATCACTCGACTTGATCTTCAGTTTCCAGCCATCATTTCCAAGGTACTGTTCAGCTAGAGGATGTTGACAGGTTGTTTTCTGTCCCAGTCCATGTGTCATAGTACAGTAGAGATATGGCGTATCTTGTGTGCCCACATGCTGACTATTTTGGTTCAAGTAAACACAATATATTTCATGATTACTTAATTTCAAGAACTTCTTATTTATGGAAGTATTTAATTTGCCAACTTGCCTTTGCATCAAGTCCCTGTATTTTTAATGATGAAAAGTAGGACTCGAATGGTATGTGTAACATATTATGACAAGGCATTGAGCATATTACAAATTTGGGGTGCGCAAACATATATAATTTTGCATATGTAAAACACAAAATACGTGAAGTTTAATAATACCTCATGGAATTAAATACAGTATGTGAATTGGATGAGAAAGCTTCATCTGGATGTGTGTTTTATATGAAAGGAATGAATGATGTACATAACTCAGAACTGCATGATTTTTGTTCTATTTGTGTCAAGAGCAGTTGATTGCACCCTTTGTCAGCTCTGAGTATTCAGTCAGTATTTACCTGTACCTTCTTGCACAGCATCTGGGGGTCAAAGGTCATGTGGGCAATGTGGTGGTTAAAAAGCAATTGAAGAAATACAAGCCAGTGATGTCGGTGTGGAATTAAATCATGTGCAGACCTGTTTATCATCAGTGGCCACATATACTGGGCTCAGTGGGGAAAATTACAAGCTTACAACTACCAATCAGCCTCTAAATGGGATATGAATGGTTGCTATAAAGCCCTTCCAGTGACCACGTCAGGCAGCATGCCAGGCTTGTTATAGCTATAAAGCTGACCTTACTTCCGCTGCATTAATCTATCATCTTTAATGTAGGATTGCCTTCGGCATTTTGTGTATCAGGGCTTAGACAGACAGACAGACATATGTTGTGTGCGATAAACAATCTCTGATTCAGGTGATTCTGTGGTTCTACACCCTGCCTCCACTCAAAGTGGCATTTAGCTCATATAGAGGCTATAGCAAGTAGATTTTTTTTGGTCAAATAGAGACAGACAGGCTGTCCAATAAGTATGAATTCATATGTTACCATATGAAAGGCAAAATTAATTGTATCATGTATTGGGGTTATTTACTTAGTGTTTGTAACCAAACAAACTTGGCCACTAAGTACCAAGTTAAGCTATCAAAATACATTTGCAGTGTGGCTATTACCAACAGAAGTGAGATCTGCCAATACCACAGCAACCAACTCAGATGCTGACACATATAAATTACCTGCTTTGAGGGGGAACGTCACTAAAACCTTGTAGTTTAATTGAGTCCCAAACAGACAATTTATTACCTATTTTCAAGGGACCAACGACTTTGCCAGCCACGATTTCTAATGAATTTTCTGCAAAATATGTCGGGATTATCAAGGGCTAACTTTGCATTAGGTGTAAACTGTGGTTTAAGTGGCCTTTCAAATTCAAATGTGCACCCAGAACTGAATCCATTTATAAGATAATTCTTTTGTCCTGTGGGTATCCTTCAGCCACATTGCAAGTTTATCCACCTCAGCAGCAGTATAGACAGATTGTCTGGGATGTCCTGACAGTTGGATCGGGTCTTAATGGAGTTGTGGCCTCGGTTTCACTCAGGGCCTGTGTGAAGCGGCATTTAGAGGTAATCAGGACCTGAAGTTATACATTGCATGCTTTCACTTGGTGGTGTCAGGAATGTCACTGTTTGGTTTCCCTTCCAGCAAACAGAGTTTGGTCACTAACACATGAGGCTGGGTGGATAGAAGCAGGGAATTCCAGGGGCATAAAAATCACTATTCTGAAATATCTTTGAATCTATTATCTCCTTTACCCCTGTTTCTTGTATTGCAAATTCCTTATGTGTGCTATTTCTTTGGATTAAAAAGCCTTATTCAATATGCATTCCCTACAAATGCCCTGTCACTGATTCTAGTCAAGAACATTGGTTGGTTTCAGTAGCACTTTCTGTGGTGTGATTAAACTGATGAAGTTATATTTACATCACAAACCATTTATTCCCAAGTGTTTATCTTGCTTCATATCACACTGTTTAAATCGCCAAGATTACTGAAGAATACAAATGAGAACCAAAAATCTTGGTCACTTAAAAGGACCAAAATCACTGGGGTCATTGTAATGAGTATTTGATTAAGAGCATTTTCTAAAATTAAAGACTTCATAATTGGTGTTCTGAATGTATCTTCTGTCCAATAGGTACAAGTTTTGTGTCTGATACATTTTGGCTGAGTCAGCAGGTTTCCTTGATGTGCTTTGGATACAATCCACATTTGCTGCCAAGTGTGGCAATGGAAGCTGAGCACTGTGCCGTGCTTCTTTTAATAGGCATATATTATAGAGCCAGCATGTACCGTGCTTCTTTTAATAGGCATATATTATAGAGCCAGCATGTACCGTGCTTCTTTTAATAGGCATATATTATAGAGCCAGCATGTACCATGCTTCTTTTAATAGGCATATATTATAGAGCCAGCATGTGCACTGTACCATGATTCTTTTAATAGGCATATATTGTAGAGCCAGCATGTACCATGCTTCTTTTAATAGGCATATATTATAGAGCCAGCATGTACCGTGCTTCTTTTAATAGGCATATATTACAGAGCCAGCATGTACCATGCTTCTTTTAATAGGCATATATTATAGAGCCAGCATGTGCACTGTACCATGATTCTTTTAATAGGCATATATTATAGAACCAGCATGTGCACTGTACCGTGCTTCTTTTAATAGGCATATATTGTAGAGCCAGCATGTACCATGCTTCTTTTAATAGGCATATATTATAGAGCCAGCATGTACCATGCTTCTTTTAATAGGCATATATTATAGAGCCAGCATGTGCACTGTACCATGCTTCTTTTGGCATGCAAAACGTCAGCAAATACACTTTCTGATGTTTAATGAGTCAGCATGTCCACTTGACCATGCTTCTTTAGACTTGCGTTACACCTGACTGTGCTTCTTTAATTAGGTATACATTATTGAGCCAGTATACACACTTCACCGTACGTCTTTAGACTTAACCTGACTGTGCTTCTTTAATTAGGTATACATTATTGAGCCAGTATACACACTTGACCGTACGTCTTTAGACTTAACCTGACTGTGCTTCTTTAATTAGGTATACATTATTGAGCCAGTATACACACTTGACCGTACGTCTTTAGACTTAACCTGACTGTGCTTCTTTAATTAGGCATACATTATTGAGCCAGTATACACACTTGACCGTACGTCTTTAGACTTAACCTGACTGTGCTTCTTTAATTAGGCATACATTATTGAGCCAGTATACACACTTGACCGTACGTCTTTAGACTTAACCTTACTGTGCTTCTTTAATTAGGCATACATTATTGAGCCAGTATACACACTTGACCGTATGTCTTTAGACTTAACCTGACTGTGCTTCTTTAATTAGGCATACATTATTGAGCCAGTATACACACTTGACCGTACATCTGTAGACTTAACCTGACTGTGCTTCTTTAATTAGGTATACATTATTGAGCCAGTATACACACTTGACTGTACGTCTTTAGACTTAACCAGACAGTGCTTCTTTAATTAGGTATACATTATTGAGCCAGTATACACACTTGACCGTACATCTTTAGACTTAACCTGACTGTGCTTCTTTAAGTAGGCATACATTATTGAGCCAGTTTGTATACTTTCCCATGCTTCTTAAGACATGCGGTATTGAGCCAGCATATACACTTTGCCATGTTTGCCTTTGCCAAACAAAAATGAAACGTGCAAAGGAGGTTCCTTTTATGAATAGAACCTACCGAAAGTCTATTATGAATACTGCCCGTTTTAAAAATAAGTACCAGGATGTAAGAAGTAAATCAAACTGGGAAAACTATCGTAAGCATAGAAATCTCAAAACCAAAATCAGAGTAAAATCTATGGCTGACTACTTTAATGACAAATGTAAAGACGGACCAAACCAAAACACCTTTTGGCAAACTATAAAACCATTTCTTGGAAATACAGGCCACTCGGACAGTAACATTGCTTTACTTCATGAAGATGGCCTGGTGTCCTCAACAGTGGAAGTTGCAAATCTCTTAAATGATTACTACGTAAATGTTGCCACAAACATTGGCAACAATCCTTTTTTACCAAGCTCAGATTCTATAAATGATGACGGCTTTATTTCACAAGCCCTTGAATTTCATAATGAGCATCCAAGTGTTACCAATATTAGAGACCACAAGACCCCTGTCTCTTTTAACTTCAAGACTGTCACCACTGCTGACATACATGATATTATTTCCAAATCAAACCCCAAGAAAGCAACGGGTTATGATACTGTATCAACCAAACTTTTGAAACTTGCATCAAATTACATTAGCCAACCTATCACTCAACTTTTCAATACTTCAGTATCCCAGAGTCGCTTTCCTCAGGCTTGCAAACCAGCTGTTGTAAACCCGGGTTTTAAGAAAGGCGATCCTCTAAACAGAGCTAATTATAGACCAATTAGCATATTGACTTCAATCTCTAAAGTTTTTGAAAAGAACATTCTCAAACAACTGGACCAAGTCCTATCAGAATATGTTGCTGCCTTTAGAAAGCATTACAGCTGCCAAACAGCTTTGCTAAGACTTGTTGAAGACTGGAAAAGGTCTTTGGAAAACAAGGAGTATATTGGTACTATACTAATGGATCTTAGCAAAGCCTTTGATTGCTTACCACATGACCTCTTAATAGCCAAACTCCATGCATATGGAATGGAGAGAAATAGTGTCAAACTACTGGCAAACTATTTGAGATCGCGTAAACAGAGAGTCCGGATTGGAAACTCCTTTAGTGATTGGTCACTTGTGAAAAAGGGCGTTCCCCAAGGCTCGATTCTTGGGCTCGCCCTTTTCAACCTTTTTATAAATGATTTATATTTTTCCATAAATTCTGCTTCCCTCGTTAATTTTGCTGATGACAACACCATATATACCAGCAAGCCTACAATTGAACAACTTACTACTATTCTCACTCAAGAAGCAAACTTGGCCATCGATTGGTTTAATGTCAACCAGATGCAGGCGAATGCCGATAAGTTTCAGGCTATGGTAATTAGCTATCGCCAGCATGATAAAACCAATTTTGAACTGAATGGCCATAGTATAAAATGTGAGAAATATGTTAAACTTCTAGGTGTCTGGCTATACCAAATACTTGACTTTAACAAACATATTTCTGAGTTATGTAACAGGGCCAGTAGACAGTTAAATGCCCTCAAGCGTCTAGCTCGGTACCTAGACCAAAACACCAAACTTTGTATTTATAGATGTTTCATCATGTGTCACTTCAACTATTGCCCGCTAGTTTGGCACTTCACTAGTGAAGGCAATACAAAAAAACTAGAAAAGCTGCAGGAACGGGCATTACGCTTTGTATTCAATGATTTTAACCATGATTATGAGGCTTTACTGGAAATGGCTAAAATGCCTAGTCTGGAACTTTCCAGACTACGTCAACTTGCTGTTGAGGTATTTAAGGCCATCTGTCAAATAAGCCCCTCCTTCACTACCAAACTATTTATCACTGATGACCAACAAATGGATGAAGGAAATCCTATTCCACTTAAACTGCCCATTAAATGTCCCAAAACAAAAAGGGCTGGTGTTAAGTCCTTCACATACCAGGGGACAAAAATTTGGAATAGTTTACCAGTGGAATTTAAAACTGCAACAAATATTAATACTTTTAAAAGACTGATTAAAACTTGGCAAGGGCCGAAGTGCTCATGTTATTACTGTAAGTCAAATCTTTATGTTACAAATCATTCTTAACTTCCAAGTTTTTTTGTTTTTTTTTTATGGTTATCCATGATGTTGGGGGGTATCCTGCAATATTTTTGCTATCGAGCTACCCTTTTCTCTGAAGAAATTATATCTCTTCAGGTTTTACAAGAAACCCAACATTTTCCAGGTCACACTGATGTCATATTTTTAACTTGTCTCTTCATTTGTGTTCTGATGAACTTTTTATATTTTTTATACACTACTGCTCGGTCATAATAGCTGTATAGCTAATGTTACTGTTGTCAACGCCGAGATTAAATAAAGATTTGTATCTTGTATCTATGTTTCTTTAGGCATACAATTGAGCCAGTGTGTACATTTTACCCTGCTTCTTTAGGCTTAGTTTATTCAACCAGTGTGTACACCTGACAGTGCTTCTTTAATTAGGCATACATTATTGAGCCAGTATACACACTTGACCATGTTTCTTTAGGCTTACATTAGTTGCAGTATGACACTTCATGCAAACACATGTGTGATCTTATCTTGTATATGACTTCACAGAAGCATGCTACTTTATATGGCTTTAGGTGGAATATCTGTAGCCTGTGTGAAGTGAGACTGGCAACTTTGGATCAATATTATGCATTTAATTTTTTCACAAATACAGTAAACCTTCATATTTTCTGATTACTATACATCCATAGTTTTGTATTTTTAGTTTTTTGAGATTTTATAGCATTCTTTCTGACTTGGTAGGATTTTCACATTTTTGTGCAGAAGAATTTTTTTGTCGTTTAAGTCAGAGAAATTAAAAATTTACTTGGGAACATCAAGCATAACAACACTTGGCTTGTTTGGGTGTGGATTCACATGTGGCTTTCCATATTTGGCACCCAGTATGTGGATGGTGCCAATTTGTTTTTCCATCAATATATATAAATTTTATGTTCACACATCTGAATTTTGGAGAGCATGTAGTTTAAGTATCAAACCATCAAAAATCTTAAAAAGTGATTAGAGGTTATCCAAAGGTGCTGGCTTCAGATCAGTGGCTCCATTATACCAGTCTGTGTGGCCTTACTTTATGTGGCTCCATTATACCAGTCTGTGTGGCCTTACTTTAAGTGGCCCCATTATACTAGTCTGTGTGGACTTATTTTATATGGCTTCATTGAACCAGTCTGTGTGGCCTTACTTTAAGTGGCTCCATTATACTAGTCTGTGTGGACTTATTTTATATGGCTTCATTGAACCAGTCTGTGTGGCCTTACTTTATGTGGCTCCATTATACCAGTGTGGCCTTACTTTATGTGGCTCCATTATACCAGTCTGTGTGGACTTACTTCATATGGCTTCATTACACCACGATTGGGTCTCAAACCAGCCACCTTTGCTTCCATCCTCCTAGCTAAAAAATGGGAAACACACATATTTACTGCACCAAATCCCCATTAAAAAGAATGGTTGAGTGGAGGCAGATATGTGAGAATGCCATACATATGTATATCTATATATATATATATATATATATATATAAAATGAGCTGGCCTTAGAGAGTGACCTGTGGCACCAACCACCTGGCCAAGAATGAAAAATACACATATCCACTGCACCATATTACCATTCTTGAAAGATAAATTTTTAATGGAGTGCATGCATAAATGCCATAATTGACATGACCCAGTTCATTGTATTTTAATTCAACGTATTTAATCAAACTTGTACAGCTTGGTTAAAACAGCATATGTTGCCTTGTGTTCTACTGTTTCCTCAAACCAGTTTGTGTGGGATTACTTTATATGGCTTCACTGAACCAACCTTTGTGGCCTAACTTTGTATTGAATGAGTCTGTATGGCCTAAATTTGTATCAAACCAGTGTGTGTGGCCATACTTTATATGGGTTCATGGAACCTACCTTTGTGGCATGGTTTCAAACAAATCAGTCTATGTAAACTTGCTTCATTGTCTTCCTAGAAACAAACTCTGTAGCCTTGGCAGTCTATGTGGCCTTAGTTTATATGGCTCCTTGGTCCACACTTTATGGCCTAGGTTTATATATGGCTTATATAAACCATAAATAAGGTTTATATATTACATGACTTTTTTGTACCAGCCTGTGTGGCCATGGTTTACATGGCTTCTTTGTAGCCTGTGTGGCCATGGTTTATTTGGCTTCTTTGTAGCCTGTGTGGCCATGGTCTATTTTGCTTCTTTGTAGCCTGTGTGGCCATGGTTTATATGGCTTCTCTGAAGCAGCCAGTGTGGCCATGGTTTACATTGCTTCTCTAATGCAACATGTGTGGCCATAGTTGAATGGCTTCTCTGTACCAGCCAGTGGGGCCATGGTTTACCTGGCTTCTTTGTAGCCTGTGTGGCCATGGTTTACATTGCTTCTCAGACGCAGCCAGTTTTGCCATGGTTTTTATGGCTTCTTTGAATCAACCTCTGTGGCCATGCTGTATATGGCTTCTGTGATCAGGGCTGTGTGGCCTTGGTTTATATGGCTTCTTCAGACTGGATTATATGGTCATGATATATATGGCTTCTTTGATCAAGCCTTTGTGGCCATGATGTATATAGCTTCTTTGAACCAACCTCTGTGGCCATGGTTTATGACTTCTTTAAACCAACCTGTATAGGTATGGTTTATGTGACTTCTTCGAACCAGCATGTGTGGCCATGGTTTAAGTGGCTTCTGTGAACCAACCTGTGTGGCTGTTGTTTATGTGGCGTCTTTGAACCAACCTGTGTCACCACGCTTTATATGGCTTCTTCCATCGGATCTGTGTGACCATGGTTTAGATGACTTTTTTGAACCAACCTGTGTTGCCATGGTTTATACGGCTTCTGTGATTGGGCCTTTGTGCATGACCATGGTTTATATGGCTTCTTTGAACCAACCTGTGTCACCTTGGAGCGCATGGCTTCTTTGAACCAACCTGTGTGGCCTTGGATTGCATGGCATATTTGAACCAGTCTGTGCCACCTTTCTCCTGAGGCCAACCTGGATTTATGTGGCTTCATTGAACATGCTTTATGGCCCTGGTTCGTATGGCTTCATTTAGTCGGTCTGTGACCTTAGCTAAAATGGCTTCCTTGGACAATCTGGCAAGGCAATGACTTATGTTGATAAAGTGCTGGGTTGCAAGGCTGAATTGATGTGTCTCCATTTAATAGTTTATAAAATCTGCATGTCTTTTAATCATATGGTAGCATGAAAAATTGAAATCAGTCAATGCTGAAATGACCCTGTACCAATGGCTCAACTGAAACATGGTTTGTAGCTTGGCCATTTGAAGAACATGCCTTGTGTGAAGTCTGTGTGCAGGGAAACATCCACAGCAGACTGCGCCCACCCTGGGAGCTATGTAATGGTTATTCTGTAATCCATGGGAGCTATGTAATGGTTATTCTGTAATCCCTTGGAGCTATGTAATGGTTATTCTGCAATCCTTGAGGTGACCATACAAAATGTCGTGAGTTTGTCTGGCCTCAATGAACTATATAAGAATATAACCATATATATTTATCCATAGCAACACTGCTCATATCCATGGTTTTATTGAACTGTTTATGGTAGTCTGGGTGTATAAATATCATTGAGTGAGTCTAGAGTTGCTCAGCTACATACTGCTTATGAGCAGATTATTCAGAGCAAAATAATGGAGGTAGAATGTGGGCGAGCAGACGAGACACATATAGCGTAAACAGGCTATGTTGTTTTATGCACTGGGTATAGAGAAAGGGTTGAACCATTCAACTTTGGATATGTGCAGTTTATGTTGTGACATTGAGAACTGTTCTATTATGTGCTGATTCTATAGCAGAGAGTGGATGTATATTGCTGTCTAAGGTTCCCTAGGCAGTCTAGTGCACATTTTTCTTCTTGTACAGTGTTAACTCAGTGTTGCCAACCCTCCTGGATTTCCCGGGAGACTCCCGGAATTTCATGCTGAAAATACTTGAAAAAGTGTGGATTTTTGACAATTTTGAGTCACCTCCTGGAATTTCATCAATATTTCCCTTTTATATTGCATATTAATTGATCAATCTCCCCTGATTTTACTTTTTATCTCCCAGGTTTTAAGTTTGGCAGGTTGGCAACACTGTCAACTACAGATGTATTGGACTGTCAAAGCTCAGAAGCAGGTTAATGGTCAACTGTACTTCTTAGGAATCAACATTTTGAAATTAGATGAATAAAAAAAAAAACTGGATTTTACAAATTACAGTTAAATAAATGTGTGTATAACTTGGAAGTTGATGAATGGATTGATTAGAAAGTGGTGCATCAAATTGCAACTTAAATTAGTGTTTGTCTTAGGTGGAATTTTGGGAACATGCTGATAAACTAGTTTATAAACATGCAGAATAAATTAAATTAAATTTGTTACTAAGGTGGATGTTGAAAAAAAAGATTTCTGTATAATAATTAATATACATGAACAGAAATGTCCCAAATTGATTCCAAACAATTTTTCCCAAGTTGATCCTCTGTCTGTCTGTCTGTCTGTCTGTCTGTGTCTGTCTGTCTCTCTCTCTCTCTCTCTCTCTCTCTCTCTCTCTCTCTCTCTCTCTCTCTCTCTCTCTATATATATATATATATATATATATATATATATATATATATATATGTATATATATAAAATTATTTACAAGTTAAATAATTCTGAATGGATCTCCCCCACAGGAACAATAATCAGGAATGTTTGCCCTCAGGATATTTATAATTATTACAGTAATAAGGAGCTGGTTTATAAAGTAACAAATTAAATTGAATTTATCTCAGATGAGAATTACACCTCAGACTCCAAAAGTTCAAAAATATATTACTCTACAAGAATTTTATGACAGTCTTGTTTAGCGAGCTAGTCTCATTTTTTTAAAATCAGTCTTCTATTTGTGTGGAAGGAATTTTTTAAGAAAAGACTTATAGACTTGAATGACATGGTGGTTCTCTAAGAGTCTGCTCATGTTGTCCCATGGGGCATGCCATTGTCACTGGGGTATGTATAATAGATATGGTCAGCAGGTGAAGGATCTGCTCTGTGTGACCTCAGACATAAATCACCAACTGATAAGTTTTTGTGAGACAGGCAATTTTGATTGCATTTTCAGTTAAAGGAATGTCTTGTGCAGGGCTGTGCCACAATGACCCTCATTTCCCTCCTATATATAGAATGGCAAAAGGTCTATTAAGAAAACCCATGGAAACAGTTAACAAGCACAAAGAGATTTTTTTTTAAGAAAACCCACGGAAACACTTAACAAGCACAAAGAGATTTTTTTATTGCAGGCAAATACTTCACAGTCAGGGAGGTCTTGCTCATCATGCCCTGTCTCTCCCCTTTGCACCCATGAGATGCCAATTTAAACAGATAAAGGCTATCAGATCTCAGGTTGTGTTACAAAAATTAGGTTCATTGTTGTTTGCCTTGCTGGAAGCCATTAGCAGGCAAGCAGGTGCCAGACGTGCTTTAGGTGAGGAACGAGGGTCGCAAATTAAGCAAGATGGCTATCAGAGGCAGCACTGCAGATAGCCAGGCTGGCCTAGACAGCCATCGTAAACAAACTAGGGTGACAATATACAGCTTCGCAGTACAGCACTGTTTGTGCCAGAGTGGAAAAAGTACTGGCCGGGCACAGTGGCTCAGACAGTATAGGAGTGTATGCTGGGCACAGGCAATGTATTGGAGATAGTTTAGTGCAGAGCAAGAGTAAGTCTTGGCAGGTGCTTGCTGTGGCAGCAAGTATTAGTCTATATATGCAACAAAGTTTTAAAGGAGTGGCCAGTATGCCATAGGTCTGCACTCAGCCTCTGGAACATCAAACTTTGATGCCCAATGTACTGTACCCTATGTTAGTCGTGATTTAGCATTTGTGCACCCACCAATTAAGTGTCAGTGGCAATGTCAGCATGATTTGACCTCTTACTAAACTAGAATTAAAGCCTAAACAGGTTTTGATGTATATTGTGAAGTCAGTACATGCAAGAGTAAGGTGCGGTGTGTGTGGGCTGTGGCCCACACTGGCAGGGAAGCCATGCAGTACAAGAGTAATGTGAGGTGTATGTGGGCTGTGGCCCACACTGGCAGGGAAGCCATGCAGTACAAGAGTAATGTGAGGTGTATGTGGGCTGTGGCCCACACTGGCAGGGAAGCCATGCAGTACAAGAGTAATGTGAGGTGTATGTGGGCTGTGGCCCACACTGGCAGGGAAGCCATGCAGTACAAGAGTAATGTGAGGTGTATGTGGGCTGTGGCCCACACTGACAGGGAAGCCATGCAATACTAGAGTAATGTGAGGTGTGTGTGGGCTGTGGCCCACACTGGCAGGGAAGCCATGCAATACTAGAGTAATGTGACCATGCAGTACAAGAGTAATGTGAGGTGTGTGGGCTGCAACACCCACTGGCAGGAAGCTGTGCCACACAAGATCAAGGTGAGGTGAGTGGGTGGAAGCACCCACTGGCAGGGAAGCCCTACCATACAAGATCAAGGTGAGGTGTGTTGGTTACAGCACCCACTGATTGGCTGTCATTCTGGTTCAAGTGCAGTCAAGTTGCAGGTTGTTTAGTTGTGCTCAGTGTAGTGTTCATCTTACCAGTGTAGTGTTTATCTTACCAGTGTAGTGTGTATCTTACCAGTGTAGTTCAACTTGCCCGTGTAATATTTATCTGCCCACTGTAGTGTTTATCTTGCCAGTATGGTGTTTATCTTCCCAGTGAAGTGTTTATTATGCATCCCCCACTGGGGGGTGCATATAGTGTTTAGTAGAATTAGAGAGCCGCCGCCGCCGCCAGATTTCTTATTTCTGCTATAACTCTAAGGCATATTTATGAATTACGTTCTGTTTTGGTACAAATATTCTACAGGTCTGGAGAATTTTTCTTGATATACTGTTTGTCAAATTCCATTGATTTTTGGGTTTTTTATTAAGGTTTTTCATTTTTTGCTGACTCAGCAAAATCAGGCAAAATTTTTTTTCCGTATATATCTTGCTTATGGTTGATGATAGGCCCATGGTTACTATTGAACATTAATAGAAATCACCTATGGGCTTTCTTTTGGTGTTATTAAATTTGACCTAGAGTGACCTTGAAAGGTCAAACTGAGGTCAAAAGCTTGTTTTCCTTATATATCTTTGTTACGGTTGATCGCAGACCAATGGTTACTATTGAACATGAATAGGAAAGTAACTATGGGCTTTCTTTTGGTGTTGTTAAATTTGACCTCAAGTGACCTTGAAAGGTCAAACTGAGGTCAAAACATGGTAAGCCATACGTGCTGACAAAGATATTCAATGTCATGCGTGGGGGATGCATATTTGTTTTCGCACAGTGAAAGACTCGTGTCTAGTTTTTCATGCAGTCCAGTTGTCCCATGTTGATGTCATTCATCATGTCATGTCTTCTCAAATACAAGGGCATTGTCTGTAGTTGCTTAAATATGTTGTTACCTGGTGCTGGCTTGGACTTGCATCTTCTAACAAGTATATATCATGTCACAGCTTTCTTATAGACTGTATAGAGTGAGACATATTCAAGCTTGTTTGAACCTACATGTAGATCTGTTGGTGATCCATTCCATGTTTTCCACAGCATCAGGTAGCAGTTGTAAATATACATGTATTTGGCAGAGTGTTTCATGTTCGTGTCTTTGCTAAGTCAGTCAGGCTTAATTTGCACTATTAATACCACCGAAAATTGCAACTTAGTCAGGGCTGTAGTGATGCCTTAATGGAACAGACAAACTTTGGAGCCACTGAAAAATAGTCCTGATGTATGTTTCCATTAATATTGCTGTTTTATTTCATCATACCCAAGACATCCAGCTGCTTTGTTTGACAAACTCTTCAATGATGAGTGTGTGGCACCTTACATTGAATAGGTACCTACTGCTCCATTTAGTACAAGTTTGTACTGTGTATTTACTGCCAAATATGTATCAATAACTGCATTCATTACAAGTGCAGTGCGTATTATGCAAATAGATACCAACTGCTGAATTTATTACAAGTATGAAGTGTGTATTTAAGCACAAGCAGGTATCAATTGTTCTATTTATTAGGAGTATGTAGCGTGCAGTATAAATGGGTATCAATCGCTTCATTTATTTTAAGTTGGTAGTGCATATTGTACAAAGTAAGTATCAATTGCTACATTTATTACAAGTATGTATTCTGATTTTTAGTCAAGTTGTTTCATGCATTAAGAGTCTGTGGTGTGTATTGTAGTACAAATAGGTGTCAGTTGTTTCATAGGATGTATTGATGTACAGTGCAGAAATAGTATCCATTTCTTCATTTATTTCAAGTAGGTAGCATGTATTGTACAAATTACTGTTTATTCTAAGTGTAGTGTGTATTGCAGCACAAAATAGGTGTGAATTGCTGCATTTATTACAAGTATGTGATGTGCATTGAAATACAAAATTGGTATTAATTTGTCCTTTTTTGCAAGTGTAGTAAGTGTGGCAGTACAAAATAGGTGTCAATTCTATGTGTGTATCAATAGATATCAGTCAGTCCATTTATTACAATTATGTAGTGTAGTATAGTACCAAAATGTATCAATTGCTCCATTTATTACAAGTATGTTGTGTGTATTGAAGTACCAAAAATAGGTATTATATGTTCCATTTATTACAATCGTGTAGTGTAGTATAATAATTGTAGTATAATCAATTGCTGCATTTATTATATGTTGTGTGTATTGAAGTACAGAAAAGGTATTAATTGCTCCATTTATTACAATTTTGTAGCATGTAGTGTAGTGTAGCATAGTACAAGAGGTATGAATTGCTCCATTTTTTACAAGTATATGATGTGTGTATTGAAGTGCAAAGTAGGTATTGTTCCATTTATTACAGTCGTGCAGTGTAGTATAGTACTAATATATGTAGACATCAGTTGCTGTATTTATTACAAGCATGTAGTGTAGTATCAGTAGGTATCAGTTGGTCCATTTTTGACAAGTACGTGTATATAGTGTAGTATCAGTAGGTATCAGTTGGTCCATTTTTGACAAGTACATGTATATAGTGTAGTATCAGTAGGTATCAGTTGGTCCTTTTTTGACAAGTACGTGTATATAGTGCAGTATCAATAGGTATCAATTGTTCCATGTAATACAAGTATGTAGTGTACAGTACACAGACTTAGTTACTTCAGGCACACTTGAAACTAAATAACTGATTTATTTATGTTTGGCCTATAGATAACCATGTTAACATTTTCATTGAAGCTAGTCAATGAGCCTTGAAGCTTTTCAATCAAAGGATATCGTCTGTTTGCATGCAGTGTCTATGTTGTGGCTGAGTGCTTTAATGGGTAGCGCAACCAGAGTGGAATACTCTTACATGAAAGCAAGACGTGTACTATCACTCGTGAAATATTGATATAGTGTCCTGAGAGCCAAGAACATGTGTAAGGAGCAGTTCCTGGCCCACAGTTATCTGGAAGATTGCCCACTGTAATTGACTGCAACTTATATCAAGAAAGAACAGACCAATCCTAGAGCATGTCCTATGATAGGCTTGAAATAGAGGTTGAATTTTTTAATAGTAACTCATCACCTTAAAAAGGAAGCATTTATTGAATCCATTTGTAGGACTCCCTGTAACGTAATTGGTGCTGATGAAATTGGTCTCTTAATTTCAATTTATATGTGAGGGTTATTTCCAGGCACTGAATCTGTCGATCAACAGATACCAGAACTCGTTTTTTGTCTGTTGCTCCCTCCAGTTCCTTTTTTGTGTGTAATGATATCCAGTTTTCAGTGGATATTGGGATAATCTTGAGCTTATGATATGATTTGCAGCTGTCTTGAAAGGAAAAAAAAAAACCTTGACCTTCATAAGAGCCAAGGTGAAGGTCACAGAGGCTGCAAGTCCTGGGAGATCTCACACTTTGACCAAACCCAGCCATTGTGCTCAACTTGGATGCTGTAGACTCAGACATTGGTGCAGTCATGAACGATCTGCACACTTAAGTTAGCTCCTGACAAGGGATCGAGCTTGCACACTTTGTGTCCATTCACTCTTATGTTGCTGCAGCTGGGAAGGGGGGGGGGGGTTACATTCTCGGCGAAATAAGCTACATCATAATAATCAAAGCTATTATTTAAATACCTACCACTAATGTATACAAGGTGATTACTTATTCCAGTGGTGGCATATAATCTGTATGTTTCATTGGTGCAATTGGTCTTGTCCACTACAAACTTATGATTTACTTGTGTGTACAAATATACAAGTTTGAACAGACTTTTGGAATAGTGGTGTATCTATCTTTATGGCTACCCATGACCATGTAATATCTTCAGGTGTTTGTTAATAATCTGTCCTATCAAGGCAATGTACTTTGATATGATGGGGAGGTGTCAATGACCTTTCCTCTCAGAGACAACATGAAGCTGCCTTAGAGTCTGAAGTCATTGTGAGTACCTCCTTATCTAGAGAGTCTGAAGTCATTGTGAGTACCTCCTTGTCCAGAGAGTCTGAAGTCATTGTGAGTACCTCCTTGTCCAGAGAGTCTGAAGTCATTGTGAGTACCTCCTTGTCCAGAGAGTCTGAAGTCATTGTGAGTACCTCCTGTCCAGAGAGTCTGAAGTCATTGTGAGTACCTCCTTGTCCAGAGAGTCTGAAGTCATTGTGAGTACCTCCTTATCAGGGGCTTCCCTGTACCAGTCTAAATAACCTTTTCCCACTCAAATCACCCAAAAGCTCCCAGATATAAATTGTCATCAGCTAAAATGTTGTTACATAAATTTCACGTTAATAGGAAGTATTTTTGTGGATAATACAATTGTGATTAAGACCATTAAAGATAGCATGCCCCAGGTCTATAGCTTTCCTGTGTGAATTGGGCACAATGTGTGCAACCTGTGCAGAGGAAAGCTGTTGACTTAGTAATATACCCAGAAAAGGGTTAACTTAATGTGTCAGTTTTCAGTTGGCTGGCTTCTGTGGCCAGCTGTGATTTTGGGAAGCCTGCCCTAGACCCTGCTGGCCAGGCAGCTGGGGATGGTTACATGTTTATCCTGCCAACCATGACACAGAGGCTCTCAAACTTGCCAGCGGTTCTTAGTGCTCTCATCTGGCAGAGAGATGCATGCAGATTTAAGGTCGTATTAAACTGCTTGAGGCAAGACCGTCAGGATGAGGGGATCTGCCACCCATCTTGCCAATGCTGCGCCAGTCTGCATTGAGACGTATCAGGGCTATGGCAGTGGAGCATGTGGCTAGCTAGAGCAACATACAATCAGCATGGACCAGGTATGGCCCTCATTGCACAGAGCACTTGTTAATAGCCCTGTTGTTATATCCAGCAGGTAGAGTAAGGTAGTGTGTGGAGTAAGAGCTGAAAGCCTTGGCAACAACAGCTGTCAGTAGACAGATGTTGATGCCAAGCTCTACCAGTCATGTATCCGCAGATGTTGTCACTACCTGCATAAAGGGCAGTTTTTTATCAGAAGAATAGATTTTGTACTTTTTCGAAGCATTATATGGGCAATACCTTGGATAAAAAGATGAATTCATCTGATGTAATCATGTTAATAAAGTACCGGGCCACAGATGTGTGTCAGATCAAATGACTTATTAGTTTGCTTCTGTTACAAGTTAGACACGAAGATAGCATTAAGTGGGCCAGGGACCAGTATCTTTGTAAAGTTATGAGCTCCATGCACAAAACAGTCAGCCACTTGCCATGTGTATAGCCACTTGTCACGGATATAGCCACTTTGTTGCCATGGTAGAAGCAGTCAATAGTTGGTTGCAAGTGGCTTTTCCATCTGTTGTCCCTGTTTGCCTCCTTTGGTCGTGCACATAGGCTGTGGAGTAAATGCTCCACTCTCAACCTATCATAATCACGTACAGCCCTAGCTGTATGGTGACCTGTCAGTGCCCAGTGCCTGAAGCCAGGCTGTAGTCACACAAACTGAGATGTTTATCACACACTGGCATCACTCAGGCTTTCTCTCGAAATTGTGAGTGTGTAAGATTGAATATAAAAATAAGAGGTAGCAGGTGGTTTCCTGTCACAGCTTGTTCAATCACTTTATACCCATAATTTATTTTCTGGTAAATTTTGATGGAATATAATTAGGGGAGCATTCAAATTCTTTCCGAACTCTGATGCTAAATTGGACACTGAAATCAACAGTTTTCCCAATTTTCTTGGTAGGATGGGCAAGCAAGTAGTAAAGGGTCCCAATACCAGAAACTTAAGCCTAGTGCAGGTCCACATTGAGTGTACATAGCCAGGTCTCAATTCAAATACCATATTGGCATGCCATGTCTATAGGTCTTAGCTCTTTCAGTGACAATCAAGTCTTAAGTCAATCTACTTAAGTCAAACTAGTCTGAATTATCATTAGGATCCCAGATTTGTACTCTTTGTAAAAAGACCTTTCATTCAAGTACCAGTATGGCTATAGTTCCAGAGAGAATACCCCAGGTCAACAGTTTTCTCAGTGCCCCATGCATGCCAAGAAAAGCTGTTGACTCAGTTCAAAATTTGGCACTGGTCTAGGTCTTAATTCAAATGCCACATGCGTTAGCCTGCCGTGTCTCGATCAGACATTTTCAATTCAAGTAGCACATTGAGTATGCCCAGTCTAGGTCTGACATGTTCACCTTGCCTGACTTGTCATGCTACAGATACTTCAAGGATGGCTTGAGCATGACCTGCCAAGCATTGCAAAAAAAAAATACTTTGGCCACTATGATGTTATACTAAGACATCACAGGTTAACGCTTTTGGTGCAAGGCTGAGTCAACAGTTTCCTTAGTGTACTTTAGACACAACACGGCCAAAGTGCACTGAGGAAAGCTGTTGATTTACGCTGTTCTTTTCTTCTCCAAAAATACAGGAACGATGTGATTTGAATGAAATTGGTTTTAAATGAGGAAGTTTAGTCTGGAAGGTTTTATACTAATCTACATGAGCGTGACTTTTTCTGTGTGTATCCCTGAAAGAGTTGACTGTCATGTATAACTTCTTGGTACCAACTAGCTAGGCCTCCATGGTGTCTTGCTGTGGTATATCTTACATGGACAGACATGCATAGTGTACTGTGATACCTTCTGTATCTGTCCAAATCTTTGACAGATTGATAAACATCCAAGATGCCCTGTGTTGAGCAATATGTAGTTGTTGCCAGATGAACAAGATAGAAATGGGAAGGTCCATCTAAGCCAGGCAGTGGAGGTGTCTGCCTTATGTGGTGTGCTAATTGTCCTGGCCTGACTTGTCACAGTCCATTGTGCCAGAGACGAGAAAGGTAGACTGCATGGATGCTGTTCCATCTGGCGGCCATATGCCAGTGTCGTCATACACTTTGCAGTCAGAAGACCGAAGTAGTGTCCCATTTATAGGAGAGTACATTTCATTATTTATATTGCAACCTACATGTAAAAGATGATAGACATTGTGTCGTGTGAGAGTACGTGTATCATGCTTTGTGAATACAGACCCTAGCTGTCACTCAACACAGACATGGCGCCACTTGGTGACATACAGACAGATGTTCTGCTATATGGCACAGAACACAGGCATTCTCCCCTCTGCTTGATTACAGAAATATTGCCATTTGACCACAATTCAGTCCTGTGCAGAGCATCATAGGCTTAATTGCTTGTGTACAAGACCTCCCTATTTCCAGTAGCTATAGGTTATGGGCAGCATATTTCAGCAACTTTGTGTTGGGCAGGAAGAGGTGATTTATGAACTACAGGTAATAACTTTGTAAATACGATAAATTTGTACAAATGCTTACAAAAATATTTGATTTGATCCTTTAATGCTACAGACTTTGGTGTAGAAACTGCCCCAAAAGGCAGTAATAGCAGAAATACACTCAATTTTTCACCCCATTCTGTTTCCACTATGCTGCTACACACATCAATGTCACAAAGTTTTCAGCTTACCCATGGTCCTTATATTTGTCCATATATGTAAGAATGCATAACCCTTGTAATGTGCTCTAAAATGTATATTTTCACAAATTCCTGGACAATCACTGAAAATATGTGACAATTCTGAATAAAAAGTCTTTCAGTCTCTATGTGTGCATGATATAGAGGTCTTTTATGTTAGGTGAACATTTCTGGGCAGTAATATTCACCTAACATAAAAGACCTGTGTAAGAGATCGTCCGTTTGATAGTCTCAGAATATGATGTTAAGATGGGTTAACAGCTGAGTCTTGTTGCATTCATGGCAAGCCTGAGCTTTGTCAGAAACAGGAACATATCAGAAATAGGATAGTCGTCCATACAGACAGCTGTAAGCAGCTTGCTTGACACAGAACACTTGCAGTGTTATCCATATAGGTGTGTGTGTGTATAGATGTCATAATTGTTTATACATCACGACTGTTTGACAGAGCCTTAACACTGCAGTTGATATGTAATACAATGATGTCTGGGTGCCAGCCCAGACATATCGTTTTTCATGAGATTTTTTATTTTCTTTCCATGGCAACCAAATTTGTCTGGAGTTTTTCTGAGACACTATTATTGCAGACAGCCACCAAACTTACCAAGGTGAATGACCTACTAGTTACATTGTGCATGTCTTTTGGAATAGTCATGATGTGTAAAATTACGCAAATTATCTTCCAAACTATTGCAGATAAACACAAAATTTCAATGTGCAAGTATAGGTTTGTGACACCTGCCAATATAATGGACAGTGAATGAATGTTGTGGAACTTTAAATAATGTTAATTAGAGGCATTGAAACATTTGAAAGTTGAATATCTCCAAAATTATCATAGATAGAGATGTCATTCCAACTTCAAATTATATGTTTGTGCTAAAGCCGCATCCTATGAACCAAAGTTATAGAATTTTAATTTAGGCAAATTAGGTGAAAATGCAAAATTTAAATCTTGAATAGCTTCAAAACTATTATAGATACAGATGTCATTCCAACTTCAATTTCTGTGTTTGTGACATAGCCAATGCCAATGAACCAAAGTTGTGAATTTTTAGTTCATGCAAATTAGGTCAATATGCAAAATTTGAATCTCTAATAGCTTCGAAACTATTAGAAATAGAGGCGTCATTCCAACTTGAATTTGTAGGTGTGTGACATAGCCACATGCAATACGGGCGTTCCGAGTTAGGGATTTTTTTTAACACCAGGCTTCGCATGGTAGATTTTTTCCCTCCGCGCATGCCCGACATGCCTGGTAACGCAATTCCGCGGTCAAGCTTTCCCGGGGTAATAGTAGGCCGTGACCAACACAGCGTGACAGCGAAACCCATAAGAGAATCGACATGCAACAGTGATCGTTCTGGGATTGCCCCATTCAGGACGGTGGCCACTAGGCTCTCCCCCCCCCCCCCGTAACCTGCATGAGGGCGCCCACGCCCGCGAGGAACCCATATTACAAATAATTATGATTAAAAAAAAAAAAAAAAAACACTTTGTCTAGCCTGTGGAGCGGGTTTGTCTTTCAGGACGGTGGCCACTATGCCCTTGCCCCCCGTGGCCTGACGACTTCCCCCTCCCCGTACCATACAATCAAATATACTCAAATTTTCTGCACTACCGGAACCCATAACCTACTTAAGAATAACAAAACCCATCCTGGCTAACTTTGTCATATCGACAGACAGCCAAAAAAATCCCACCACAGAACAGAACAGAACAGTGATCGTTCAGTTTCAGTGAACATGGCGGGAAATACGGACGACGGAGCGGCGATCAACGTGATTGAACAGACGGAAAATGAACTACTCGACAAATTCTCAAAGATGAAAGTGGTTGACCTTAAGAAGTTTCTAAAGATTGCCTACCTAATAAGCAAATGTGAATGGACACCCAAGAAAGTTCAGAAGTACCGCGAATCCAGGGGCTACCAACTTGCGGAACAGGGGCGCATCCATGGGGTTAAGTTACACGTGCTGTCCAACTTTGTTCCATGCGAACTTTTGTATGTGAAGGCACTTTGTACAAGACCAACCTCGCAAGGCGAGGCACTGAACCAGGTCTGGGGAATAGTCACGGAAGAAGGGGTCATCCATACTGGCTTTAATAATAATTATTCGATATTGATTTATTGTTTAATGTCGCCAATCTTAAACAAATAATAACAGCTGATCTGAAAATGCTTGAAGGCCTACAGTGTGCCAGTGATCAGGTAACAAAGTTTGCAGACAGTGTATTGCGAATTTAAGTCGGGTGCTTTACTGTTAATTTCTGATTGCACCCGTCAAGCGCTAATCTGGTTAGTGGTCAGCCAAGCACGAGGATCTTCAAAGCACTGGCAGAAGTGCGCCCTAGGCTAATCCCTCAGAACTCACCGAGTCAATCAAGGGTGACTTAATGCATGGTTAGTTGTGCCACAATGCAGGCCCCAATTTGTATAGGTTTTGTCTCAGGTTTTGTGTCAATATTTTTCATAGTGACCGTGTTTTCTGCTATCTTTGGTACATCCTGGTATCTTACAGTTGTACACTGGCATGCTTTCTTGTAGTTACACTTATAGGTTATTGAAATAACCGGCGCTAAAAAGATGACACCAACTTTCCCGCGTTAACCCAATGGGGAAAAATGGCGAGACTTGAAAATGTCCCCCGAGACTTGGAGAAACGTCCGTGACTTCGCGGGAACATAGTAGTCAGCGCCACCGGTGGTAGAAATTGTCCCTATCTCGGAACTAAGCAATTAACCAAAATTGTAATTTTTGTTGATTAGGTGAATACACAAAATTTAAATCTTGAATAACTTCAAAACTAGTATAGAGTTGCCGTTCCAACTTAAATTTAGATTATGTTAAACAATGGCAAGCAAAGTGTAGCATTTCAAACTGTTCTCACTTTGAAGGCGCCCAGGCAGATTTGCTGTGAAGCAAATAATCTTTTCTAATCTACTTTTTCTTCTGTACAAGTTTAATTGGTTCCTTTATATGGTTTCAATGTTTGGATCAAAATAATAGGTCACTGTAAAGATGTCTGTGTGACTGTGACGTGGTGATGTCAGTCCTGTAGTGGTGATTCCTATTGCAGTGATGTCAGCCTTCTAGTGGTGATTAATACTGCAGTGATGTCAATCCTTCACTGGTGATACCAACTAAAGTGATGTCAATCCTTTAGTGGTGATTACTAATACAGTGATCCCTTTAGTGGTGATTACTAGTACAGTGATGTCAATCCTCTAGTGGTGATTACTTTATTGCAGTGATGTGGGTCATCAAACATTGATTACAATTACATTGATGTTGGTCCTCTTGGTAATTACTGTTGTAGTGATATCAGTCCTGTAGTGGTAATTACTATTGCAGTGATGTCAGTCCTGTAGTGGTAATTATTATTGCAGCGATGTCAGTCCTGTGGTGGTAATTACTATTGCAGTGATGTCAGTCCTGTAGTGGTGATTACTATTGCAGTGATGTCAGTCCTGTAGTGGTGATTACTGTTGCAGCGAAGTAGTGTTGTCACCAAGGAGTCAGTGTACCCACTGAGGACTGCCATTGTTGGCTCAGTTTATCGTAATAAGGTGGCTGTGTGGGAAATATCTTTAATCTTCACAGTGGATATTGTAAATTGGTCTAGTATTGGGAATAGTAATCTTAGAGAAGCAAATGACATAAGATGTCGTTGTGGACCATCTCAGCAGTACAAACAGCAGTAAACTGCCCTGTTAAATTATATCTCAGAGATAGGCAAATGATGTACACTGTTGGTATGGATCATCTCACTACGTAATACAAACAGTGCTACCCTTCTTTGTTGTAGGTAATTTTGCATTTTTAATGAGGTGTTTACATTGTGGTGAAATATGAATAAAGATTGTTCACCAGTATATATAACTAGTTAAATGTTCAGCAGCATGTATCAATCGATGAAATGTTCAGCAGCATGTATCAGTTGACATAATTATGCCTTTAATCATTGCATGAACACTGAGTCAACACTTTCTTTAGGAAACATGTTGATCTACTGAATGCTGTCTGAACAGCCCTCCTCTACAAGTCTTCCTTTAAAGGACATGTATGTTCTATCAACACGAACTTTAAGTGAAGCTTGAAGGAGATAACATTTGACATGTGGCAGGTTTTGACCATTATAAAGGGCAACGGGTTTAATGTGGTTTTCATCCTAAGGCCAAAGGGTTAACATTGCTTTCATTCTAATGTGATGGTGCTCTGAAGAAGGCTGATAGGACGTAGACATATTGACCCAGTCATTACATCTGGCAGCTCATAGCAGCACAACTGATACCCCCAACCCATGAAATATATGAGATAGTGACTGGTATGAAGTATGCTTACGGATGACACAATAAATTTTACAGGTTCACATGCAATTATATGGCTCATGGTGTTTACAGATGGCTTATGGTGTTTACATGTGTTCCTTTACAGAAAATGTAGCTTGCAGCCAGCTAACATATTTACTGCAAGCTTCCCATGGACATCATAAATGACCCTGCAGTAAGGTGATTACAAGCTTGCATTTGAAATATGTGAGGTTTGCATTAAGATTGCACAAGCTTAAGGTTGCAGATTACGGCAGATGTAGGTTGTGATAGCCTGCAGGGTTAGCTTGTGTGTTTGCTGCTGGCTTGCAGGAAGATAACAGGGTTAACTACTGCAATCTGAATTGATGTTTATCATCAATAGTTTGTAAAATTTATATACCATTTTCTGATTTTTTTTATTATTATTTTTTCATATAATTATATAGTTGCTAATTAAAAGTGATGAAGAAATCATGAGGAATATTTGGTTTGCCATCTAAGTAGAGCAGCCTGTTTAGCTTGGAGCATCAAAGACAATGCTGGGATAAAGTACAAGATGTTTGCAAAAGATAAATGATCACAAGACATTTTGCTTTGAATATTGCCCGTGTCATCTTTGATTAGTCTGGTTACCTTGCTGTAGTAATAGTAGAATCAATTCTCTTCCAGCTTACAGTGATCAAGTTGCTTGAAGGGTCAGCGTCTGCATGCTTACAGGAGATAGAGAGGCTTGCAGTGATCTCTTGCAGGCTTGCAGGAAATGACTGCAAGCTTGCAGAAAATTGCTGCATGCTTGCCATCGATGGCAGGTGATCACAATGCATGGCACTCACAGAATATGTAACATGTTTCTCAAGCAGTGATAAAATAATAACAAAGTGGTCCCCCCACCCTCCAAGGCCTCCCCAAGTGCACCAGAATTGTGGCTTTATCAGAAATGTGTTCTCATTTGTTAGGGGGAGAAAATGAAACTACCATACTTGATGCATGGAGACGTGGCCTCTGTAAAGGGGGTGGCCTTTCATGGGGAGGGGGGCTTATGGGAGGGGGACCACTGTATATTGTTTTTATACCAAAATACAACTTTTGAATACTTTAATGTGGAAATAAAATATGAAATTTATCACTGACAGATCTGATGAAAAAGACTGAGACAAAAGGTGAATTTGTTGCCAGCAATGCCTGAACTGAACATTTGTCGCAACATTATCCACAATTTAGACATAAAATCAATTAAAAGATTTCACAGAAACTTATTTCAACATGTACATGTACTGAGCTTACCGGGTCATAGGGCACAAAATGTCTGAGTTGAAATGCTAGTAGATTGTCAGTGCTGATATTGTTATATGTGCTACTGAAATAGGATTAAGGTAAAAACTGTGTTTCAGTTTATGTACATATGACTATATTTTTCCATAGCATTGTTTTCTCATGAATGGGAAATATGTGTAAGTCAGGGGTAATGGAGAACTGGTCAGTCTTAAGTGCCAACCTGTCAAACAGATGTGTGCAAAGGTACCTTAGTACAAGTTTCTTTGAAAAGATTATAAATTACTACCAGCCATTTGAAAAATCTCAATGTACCACTCTTCTTGAGAATGTACTGCAATTCTTTTCAACATTATAATGAACTACTGCTCTACTGGATTAAATCAAGCCTTCAACTTAAGCTATGTTATCAGAACAAAATTAGTGAGCTTGAGGATGTGACTTAAGCTACAGTGTTTTTATGGGTGTGATAATGGTGAGGTGCATGGAATAATAAGTGTGCATTGTATCCCTGATCAAGCATTAGGTGCTGGGGATACAGTTGAGAGGGATGATCATGTATCGCCGTGCTCAGCATAGGTTAGCCCATAAATCACCAGCTTTGTTACCTAACACATGCAGGAAGCTATAAATCACACCAGTCAGACACTGTTAGTTCCAGCTCCACTGCTGTGATTGTTGATGAGCAACTCCCATCAAATGATAGTGCTTTTGTATATAGAGTGACATGTTAACAGTTGCCTCACATACGTTAACAGATATACAAGACAGATTCTCTTTTTTCATTGCTTATTCCTAACATCCAGAGATATTCCAAGGTATTCAAGATATTTACACAGGCTTCAGGGCTTTACTGACAAAAAAGGAATGAAGATGCCATGTTTTTGTGAAGCCCTTTCGTATAATATTGAACAATATTTATGCCCCCCTGCAAGTAGGAGGGGGCATATAGCGATGAGGTTGCCTGTGTCTGTGTGTGTGTGTCGGGACTCACAGTTTTCATGTCATAACTCTAAAAGTTTTTTGCTTAGGGCTTTCATATTCCACATGCTTATAGTCCTGAACAAGATTTAAGATTACATGTAGTTTGAAGATGGGTGACCTTGACCCAATTCCCAAGGCCACAGAGCCAATTTAGTGAATTTAGTTTTCACAGGATAAGTTGAAAAGTTTTTGAAATAGAAGTTCTTATTTCACATGGTTTTAATCCTACATAAGGTCTCAGGCAAGTTTGAAGATGGATCACCTTGACCCAAGTCCCAACGTCACTGGGGGGCACATAGATCTAGCAATCTCTGATTGAGTTTTAATTCTCTTTGTCATTGGAGGCCTGTCAGATGTGCCATGTAGCCATCCCATTGTAGACCTCCATACACAGCGTGGAGCATCACTTTCTATGCCTCTTGTATATTCCTACTACTGTCCTTGGACCATGTGAACCATACATACATATATATATATATATATATATATATATATATATATATATATATATATATATATATATATACACACACAGTGAGATCTCATTATGACACTCAGATGTTCGACATATTCACTTAACGACACAGGTTTTGAAGGACCTTATAAGTTAGGTTCCTTTATAATGTGACTCATTTATCTGACATATTCAGATATATGACACATTTTGCAGGGAACAAATGGTGTCATTATAATAGGTTTCAGTATATATATATATATATATATATATATATATATTTGTATTTACATTCAATCTAACTTTTACCGTTGCAAGTATAGGAGTGAGCCTGGTGTGTTGCAGACCATAACACATGTGTCCCGCCCACATTGCAATAAGCCACGCCCATCTGGATTTCCAGAACTCAGCACTTGAACATGCTGGGAAAATCTATTTCTGGACATTACTCTTAATTTTATGTACTAAATTTTGTTCAATCAAGCAGAAAAATTCAGGGAAAATGTAAATATAAGTAATGAGGGTTGCTTTTGTGTGTGTGTGTTATGACATAATGACATGGAGGCGTAATAGCATACACGTATGCCTCACCAACTATGCCAGCTTCAATCACCTGCGGGTCATTATGCCATAACACACACAAAAGTGAACCCCATTCTCAATTGGTTCACATGGTTCAAGGACAGCAGTAGGAATATATAAGAGCCATAGAAAGTGATGCTAAGTATTATCATTATTATTAACTGCCATGAAGAGCTCATGGTCTAACTTAAATTATTGGTGGTGGCAGTAGCACTGATTGAGTTACCCACCACAAACTGGATGCTTCTGCTGAAGAATGGCCATGATCTGGCAGTAAATACTTGTGAGTGATTGTAAGTATAACTCTAAACATATTAACCACAAATATAACATTGAGCGCCATCTATGATGAAATATGCAAGGTTTTAAATACTTTTTAGAGGTGATGTGTTATTATAGCATGTGTATACTCGCATGCAGGAGATCCCAGGTCATGTTGGGGGCATACCTCCATGATCTCACCGTAAGCTAGGCTTGATGCATTATTAGTTCAGTCAGAGGTGAAGATGTTGGGCTTCACTGGCAAGTTTCTGGTTCCAGCAATCTGAGGTTCTTGGAATGTAGATTATGCTGTGTGATTATTGACAGGTATTCTTACAAAAATCATTCTGCTTCATACTTTTTATTTGCTTACCACATGCGGTGCACATGAATTTGAAATTGTATTAAGAGGCGGTGATGCAGAATGATGACGTAGAGCCAACGGGTCGCTTGGTGCAGATATTCGTTCAGATGAAGATGGCAGGGTTGTTGCAGTCATCCTCCCCACCCTCATGGATGAAGCAGTGAGATGTACATCTTATGTGGGTTTTTATGATCATAATGGGGATAAGGGGAGTGATGAAGCTCAGATTGCTGCCATAGCACCAGAATCTCCCAGGAGCAGATGATCAAGATAAAGTTACATCCAATGTTAATTACTAAATATGATATCGCTGTCTATTGGAGAAGTAATAGCTTCATTATTAAATGGCTATGAAATGTAGCATCGTTATACCCTCCCATACACCAAGATTTATACCATCATGGGCACACCCATAATATTATACTCAATGACACCCGTAATTCTGCACTTCATAGTTATACCATCACAGCCCCATAGTTATACCCTCCTGTACACCCGCTTACAGGGTAAAGGTTAGGATTTTGTGCTTCATCGAAGTAGATTAAGGCTGATAGCAGGCATTGGTATGAGGATTAACTCTTTAAATCCCAAATTTTGGTCTAAGTCAACAGCTTTTTCTCGGCACTCATTGGGTGCAATGCACCCAATGGGTGCCAAGAAAAGCTGTTGACCTGGGATATTTTCTCGGGAACTAGAGGCATGCTGGTACTTGAATGTAAGGTATTTTTATGAGGAATATGAATCTGAGATCTTAATGATAATTCAGACTAGTTTGACTTTAGTAGATCGACTTAAGATGTGATTGGCACTGAAAGAGTTAAATCTGCATGTAAAGAAAGAGCTTAGTTTATATATCTTTTGCATTGCTCAGCAGGTGGTCTCTTGTTGTCAGCAGTTGCTTCTGTCATGGTCAGTGTTGTGAGAGTAATCTGTCTAGAGTCTGGGATAACATGACCCCAAAAACAAAGTTTATGATGTTCATACTTTTAATTTAACACTGCATCGGCAAGGATAAATTGTGAAAAAGTCAGAACTGCCAACTTGTTAATATTTAGTCTTACAATGTACACTTTTCAGCTGTATTATACACCTGTAATTTTTTTTTTTTTTTGTATTGTGGCTTTTTGTTACTACTTAATGGAAATTTTAAATTTTTGTTCTTCTCAGAAATATATACTTTCAAGCGCTAAATAAGGATATAGTGTAATAAAATGAACAAATTACAGTGGAACACTTACCAATAATACAATGTTGTGACACTTATAGAAATTCACAATGGAGTTTCTTGCAATACAGCTTTCATTTTGATTTGCTCATACAGCAAAAATCAGTGGATACATTTTAAGACATTTTTCAACAAATATAATTGAGGACATGTGAGAAATGTCCAAGAAAAGCTGATATTCAGTTTGAAATATCTCATAATTCATCAATTGCCACGTTCATAGTTATTCATTATTATGTGGGTTGTCTTTGCTGAATATTTAGCTTAGGCAAGGAGCCGCTACTCAGAGAGACATGTACGGGTAAAAGGCTCCGAAACATTTTGAGTAGTTACCCGCTGAAGACACTTTAATTCATTTGGGCTAATACAGCCTTTGTCAAAATTTTACAGAGGAACGTGTGCAATATAGACAATAGTAATTCCATATATATACAGGTTAGACAGGGACAGGTTAGCTTATGGAGAGTAAAGAGTTCGAATTGCGGAATAGGATATTGACTACTAGGAAGTGGTTCTGGGCAAAAAGACCCAAATACAATAAAGCATGCAATAAATATTGTTCACTTTCTGATACAGTTGTCCACTTTTTGGGGTCATATTTTACACTTTGTTGGGCTTTCAAGGTTGGCAGGTGTGAAAAGTTCTCAGAGGACAACTTTTGAGGATGGTCATCTGTATAGCAATGAAACAAGTTAAGGCTTTTGCCTATGGATACATACATGTAATACCAATGTTCACTCACAGCTGTTGTACTTCATGGTCTGACAGCCTCTGCTTTTAGAGTTGATTGTACATGTGTAAGTACTTTATACTAAACTCTGCTTGTCTTCCTCTGTTGTAGGTGAGTATATTGACCGTTGCCTGTGAGATCTAAATCCCAAGTGGGGTGAGACTAATTAAGGTAAGGTATCATACTTACACAGTGCCCCAGAAGATGACCAGTGTTTGGACAATGGTATGCACAGGGTCATTGCTGTGACCTTTAAAGGTCTGTGCTCTGACCATTTGAACATCATATTGCCATGACCTGGTGAATGTCCTTACTGTGACTGTGTGAAGGTCATTACTGTGACCTTGTGAAGGTCTGTGCTTTGACCTTATCAAGGTAAGTAAAAGTGTGCAGGTACCAGTTACATGCTAATTCCCCCTCCATAAAATGCAATGCAGCTGAGTGTATGTATGTAAGTTGGTGTACTTGGGGGTCTTCATCTTAAAGGTTTTTTTTCATACATGCTGAGCAAAGCACTGTCAGTCTTCTTGTTTTGTATTAAGGTTGACATGTTATCAATGATAAACAGCTTGGAAAGATATTGAAAGCAGGTTTGACATTACATTAATTTGGATTGGATCATCACAATGGAATCCAGTAAACCTACTTAAATGTTTCAAACTTAGATCCGTATTAATACAACCAAATTCTGGATGGCTCTATATATATATATATATATATATATATATATATATATATATATATATAAAACACTGTTATCTCCACATTGTTCTTCTGTATGATCTGTAGTACATGTAGATGCATGAGGAATTGTATGGTTCTGTAAGTGATTCATTTCGCCATGTATTTGTGGCAAGGATACATCACAAAGATTCTTATGACCTTGTATGATGGGTCATTTGATCCTCGTCTTCATAAGCATAAGATGTTTTTATTCTAAAGGAAGATCTGATACATTGTGTCCCTTCCAATAAGACAGCCTATGGACATGAGCTGTGCTTGGATTTACTCAGTTGCATTAGACAGTGCTATCATTAATTCAAAATACCTACCTTTAAAGCTAATTTGTGTGTGATTTTTTTTAATTGTAAAAGTATTTTTTCATCACTATTGACAAAAAACAGAGATCATTACTTTTCCAATGATGCCTTTATGATCATATTCCATGCAACTAAACTCATCATACATACTCTGTAGGATGGATTACGAAAACCTTGCATGTATACAGGTGTCACTGTATAACTGCCGTTTAAATCTCTAATTGATAAAAGATAATGTGTACATGTTAATCACAGTTTATGTGTTGTTTCAACTTGCCTGCAGGAGTCCAATTAAGTTGCCTTTCATGTATATGTCTAATGCTTTAACACATTAATCATTGAGCAGATCATGGCTTGAAGTGCATTTAAAATCTTTATCTCAAAATTACCTTCATTGGAGCTGAATTATTCAATTACCCTTTTAATGCAGCAATTCCTAAGGTAAAGCCTAGTCAATAACTTTTGTCTCGATCGCCAGCAATAGCTGTTGGCAAGACTAAGCACTCACTTTTAAGATGTCCAGACATCAACCAAATTACTTCAGACTGGCATTATTTCACTCTCTAGACTAGGTAGGGCTTTCAGACTTGGTCGATGATTTATAGTAATCATTACTAGAAATATGTGCCATCACTGTCCCTCTTCATTGATCATGCAATGCTTGAATGATCATTGAAGAAAAACTTTAGAGTGAAAAGTTCTCCTAAAATGGACTTAGGCAGGGCTTTGATATTGGGCAGTCTGATTAGCAGTCATCACTCTAGACATGTGGAAGTCATTGCCAGAAACGTGGTACTTTTTGTCAAATCACATGAGACCTCCAAAAGTCTATGGCCAGGAACATTTGTCCATCTGAAATGTTCATCTAGTCAGAGCGTGGCCAATTTTTATCCAATTTTACTCATGTAGGACTAGCTCAAACTGTAGCAATTGTAACTTGCATGTGACTTATAAAGGTCAAAGTTCAAGGTCATTTGGCTTTCTGAAATTTCCATGCTGCCATAACTGTCAGTTTTCATCTAATTTCAATCTTGCTTGATTCAAATTTTAGGAATTGTAACATATCACATTTTCATATATTCAACATCCATATTAAATACCATTATTACAATAATGTTTAGTCTTACAATTACATTGTTGATGAATGCTCATGAAACATTCATGCCCCGCCAGCATGGTTCTAGCTTTAAAAACTGGCTTTTTTAAAAAGACAACATGTTTCTAGAGGCAAACAATTCTGTTTTCACATGTATTGTTTTCACTTCATATTTTGCACTTAATATAATGCAGTTGTGAAGACAGAGCGGTAGCCAGCGGCAGATAGCGGTGGTTGGCGTCATACAGCAGCGTAAAGCGGCGAAAGGCTCTCTGCCGCTGGGCAACGCCATGTGCCGCTGTCTGCCACCGAGCCCCAGAAGTCTTAATTGGGTGACAACGGCGGTCGGCGGGCCTGCCGCCGACCGCCGCTCTCTGCCGCATTCTGCCGCTGGCCACCGCTCTCTGCCGCTGTGTACCGCTGTCTGCTGCTGAAATGCAGCATACGCCGCCAAAAAAATTTACTAGTGCTGGTTGAAATAAAAGTCACTGTGTTTCACAAATGAACACATTGCATTTTTGTAAACATCAATATATGAGGCAAAAAAGTTTGCCAGTTTGTCTCATGGTGGGCCAGACATGGGGACAAACAAAAATAATCATGCAGATCTTACTTAAGATTTAACATGTATCATGCCGGAAGATAGTTTTTAATATATCCATTTTTCCACTATTTGTTTTGTTTATACCACAATTTAACCCAATTGTATATTATTTTTGTGACCAATGAGCTGACCATATGGCCATGCATGTGAGTACACAGGATTAATTAGCAAGTTATTCAGGATGCTACTAAGATATGTGGCTCAAAATTAAGAGAAGTCAGTTTCATTACGTTTACATCAACTGCCTTACAATTTTCCAATTCCATGATGCAGTGCTTCTGTGTGTGTGTAATTTATCACAGTTTGTTCACTCCATTTGTTTTGTAAACTTGTGCCTGTTTGAAATTTTTAGACCTGTGATATATAGCTACAAAGGCTGCACAGGCTGTATGCTGTATGCAGATTACTTTAAGAATTATTGTCATCCATGTTGATACATGACAGAAAAACTTATTCAGTATATATTCGTTGGTTACCATAAGTTTAAATCTTTCAGTAATAAGATGAGAATCACAGCCGTGTATTAGCTGTAGTATGTCATTGCCCCCTGGTGGGGACTGAGGCAACAACTTTCTTTGTCACACTAGTGGGTACATTGCACCCAAAGTGTAGTAAGAAGAGCTCTTGACCCGGACCATCCTTATGGTCTCTGCAACTGTACGCATGCTGGTACTCAAATAAAAAGTCGCTACAAAAATATATGAATCGGCTGTGCTGTACATGTTGTTTTACCAATTCAGAGCAAATTGCCTCTATTAGAATTAGTGGTGGGTGTTTAGAGAATACTTTTTATGAGAATATGACTATAAAAAGTATAATTTGTTATACTGACGACTCAGAGCCGTCGTCTTTTTCCTGTCTCTGGACTTTCCTAACAAGAGATAAATTTTAAGCATTATTATTTTATTAATAGCTGCTTGAGACTCTAATATCACACAGCTGCACAGACTCTTGCTGGTAAACATCATCACAGTAAGACTATATACTAGAAGTATGTCACAAAATATATATCACTACCTTCAGCACATATTATTAAAGACTGTGGGGCCAGTTCCCACTAGACCACATTGGACCTGATTTTATACATTATAGAAACCATTGAAGGATCAGTAAGTTCAGACCATAAATTCACTTTTAGGCCTTATTCCAAAGACTCCTAAATTTTGGCTATTTAGGGACCTCTTTTGGTACATATAAAAAAAATCATCAAGTTATATGGGCTTTGGACCATAGGTCCAGCCCACAACCAGCTTTGGACCAATCTTGGACCAGCTGGTCTGATCACTGTATACTGTAGTATATCACAAGGATCACCATGTTATGGACCATTCTATTATTACTACAATCTGTCGTAATGCATAGATTATGAAAGACAATGAAACACAAATGTATCCATTGTAAATTTATTAATGTTCCCCTGAAGAAGGCAACTCACCGCTGCCAAACCCGGTCGGGAATGAACACAACATCTGGTTACTTTAGCACTCTCTGATGCTAGTTGCCATCATTGCATGGGTATAGTGCAGCAGGCATTAATTTAGTGTGTTGCTTGATCACAAGGTGGCAGCAGCTATCAAATATTGAGACATGCTGCAAGAAACCCTGCAGCTCATATCAGCTCAACATTATTTGCTGACTTTTTCCTGTGAACACACTTCCAGTGAACCCCCCATTATTCACAGACATGCTGACTTTCAAACTTAAAAGTCATCAAATTCTGTTTAATTTTTCTGCACAGCTCCATATTATGGTGGTATAAGTTTTAAAGATCATATTGAACAGTAAACCACGGAGGTAATACTTTGTAACCAGGAACTGCAGTGAATTCTGTTTGGAACAAAACTTTTTAGATATAAAAATGTACATCTCCTGAGACAGTAACACCATTTTTGCCAGAGCACCCATCCAATATTTTCCCTGTCTGTGTAATTAAAGAAGGGGGGTAGGGGCGAGGAGATCATATGCAGATTAGCATATTTGTCAGCTGTGTTTGTTGTTAAGTATCAGCATGTACCAGCTGTGCTGTTCAGTAGATATTTGCTAGCTCTAGCTACTCTTCTGTGTCATGCTCTTCAATGTGCTTGGCATCCACTGATCAGTGTAAATACAGGTATATGTATGTGTCAGTTGTTCTGTTCATGGTAAATATTTGTCACCAGTTTCGTTTAAACAATTTTTTCAATAAAGCAGGAATGCTAAAATTTGATACATGCTCCGTGTCAATGGGTTAATTGATATTTGTGTAGAATCAAATAAAACAGCTGGTTGTATGCAGGACAAAATGACACAAATGTCCAACCATTCCACTATGGCAGTGTTGGGGGCATAGAGTCACCTGGCCTACGATATATGGTTTCTTTCTCTCATGGCCAGTCTGTGTGTGTGTTAATTCCTTTTCATTGCCAAGTCAACCAATAATGATTGTCTTTGCAAGGTTGAAGTTGAGTGCCATAATTGCCAGCAGATGGCGCCTCATGCAGGGAAGGCACCTGCTTATCAACACTTTGTTAAGGTTTCTTCATGAATGTCTACATATCAGCAGTATTCCTGTCGGTACAATCCTCAAATCCCTTGATTATTTGGAACTGAATCAGTGCTCTGCTTAATAAATGAGGATACTCATTAGATAATTCAGTATATTTGCTAAATTAGAACAGATATACATATGCATGTACATGTCTATTCAAAGTTACACTCCAAATGTGCAAGGCACATTATGGATGGAGATGTTGATTAATGCATTATGTCAGCTGAGGATTACTTTTCCCATGCAGGTATTGGTTATTGAAAGCAAGCTGGGATAGGATATCAATGCTTTGTGTTGACTTTATCATCATAAAATATGTGTGTATGGCAGAATCTGTCAAACTGCCCGAGTAGCTATACTTGTATATCTGCTCATTTATAAGATTGTTGTCCACGTCGAGGTATAGACCCAGTTTTCAAGCTATAGGCTTGAAGCCTGTGTCAGAGGGGTACATAATTATTTAGTATTTAAAATATGGGAAAGCAGGAAGAATATGCCTACAGGTACATGGAGATACATGTATGGGTTAATGTGGCTAAAAATGCAGGCTGGTATATGGAGATATCGGGTACTGTGGATATATGTACAAAGAGGTATTTGGAGGTATGGGGTACCATGGCTACAGGTACATTGTACATAGTGGTATTGGTTCATATGGCTATATCCTTACAGAAATTTAAGTTGCCGTATGATTGCAGGATTGTTGCAATATGCTTGCAAACTCACCATGAGTTTGCTACCATCTATACAGCTAGGTCAACCTTGCAGTAAGTGTGCAGCTATGCATTAATTGTAAGCAAATTGCCATCTGCTACTAGCATGCAGCAGTTTGCTGCAAGCTTGCAGGCAGTGGCCCTTCAAACAACTTGATGACTGTAAGCTGGCAGGGGATAGATCTTACTGTTACAGCAAGCTAACCAGACTAATCTTAAAAGCAAAATGCCTTGTGATCATTTATCTTTTGCAAACATCTTGTACTTTATCCCAGCATTGTCTTTCATGCTCCAAGCTAAACAGGCTGCTCTACTTAGATGGCAAACCAAATATTCCTCACGATTTCTGTGCCACTTTTAATTTGCAATAATATTAACATTGTACAATGGCATGCCTCATGTGTATAAGGAGAAAATCATATTTTTAGTCTTTCTACGTTTTAAAAATTTGATAGTATGGAAAAAAACTACAAATCAGTGTATGGTACATAAATTTTGCAAATTATTGATGATAATGTCCTACCATTCGTACACAAATAGAATTTATTTAAGTGTTTGATGGTCTTAATTACCAATGTATAATACCATTATTTTGGGGGCCCTGTAACCTTGCAATTACACATCCCCCGTAGGAAGGAGTGCATACAGTTTTCAGTCTCTTCCTCCGCTGTCTCAGCCGCCCGTGCGTATCTTATTTTCCTTATATTTCTGTCCCCTTGTGACTGATTGCCTCCTAATTTGGTACAGACAATCTATGGGTCTGGGGAATTTTTCCCATACAAGAATATATAACCTTGAGATCAAAGGTCAAGCTGAAAGTCTTGTTGCATTTTTCTGCTGACACAGCAATTTTCACATATTGGCTTATAATTTATTTAGTATTACCTTCATAATGGGGCATCATAGGCCCAAGGGTACTATTAAATGTTAACAGGAAAGTATCTATGGGCTTTCAATTTGTATGGTTTATTGTAAACCTGAGTGACCTTGAAAGGTCAAACTGCACACATTACTGTTTATTACTATGCAAGTCAATGGGAATTGCAACACTAATTCACATTTTTCACTTCTCCCAAAAAAGTGACCAGATTCCCTTCATACTTTGTGGGGATGCACATCAGGTAGCTGGGTATCCACCAACTATGTTCAAACAGTCATGCTCCAATGATTTTTGGATTTAAAGAAAAAAAATTGGTCAATTTTTGCATTCCGATTGATTACCATTTAAGTCAGTGGGATTTGCAATGGTCGTACACATTTTGACTTCTTCAAAACCATAAGCCAGATTCGCTTGAAAATTTTGGTACAGATATTCCATAGATATGAGGAATTTTCCTCATATATTGTGATGACCTTGGGGTCATAGGTAAAGGTTGCAGTGCCTTGCAAAATAGAATGGTTTCCCTGCCACATCTTCAAATGGATTGAAGTCCTTCAAACTTTGTCATCACCTTCAATCTTTGTCATCATTTAGCCAGGGGAGACATCCCTTACATTTGCTAAGAGGTGACCTTGAAGTCAGAGGTCAAGGTCACACTTTCTGCTGAATGGTGGCCCTTGTAGAGGGGTGGCTTCTGGTGAGAGGTGCATGATTGGGGGATGCAGAATGTTTTTTGCGCGAAAAAACTCGCTTCTAGGCAGTAACAGGCAATAAAGCATATCTTAATTAGGTTGTAGAAGCTAACTCTATATTCTTCCTGCAAGCCAACAGCAAACCTGCAAGCTACTGCAACCTTGATGCAACCTTGATGCAAATATGCACAATCTTAATCATGTTAATACAAACTGCATGAGATTGCAATGTTTCAAATGTAAGCTTGTCATCACCAAACTGCAATCATATTTATTATGTCCATGGTAAGCCAGCAGCAAATGATGTAGTTAGTGTTAGAATACTGCAAGCTACATGTACATTTTGTGTGAGGGTATGTACGTGGATGAGGTATGGATTAATATGGTTTACTTAAAAAATAAGGTATGGGGTACTACGAGTATATGTGCATAGAGGTGTGGGTTAAATAAGGCTATAGGTTTGTGGACATATGGGGTACTATATGGCTAAAGGTACATGTGTATGGGGGTATGGGGTACTATGGCTAATGTACATAGTGGTATGGGTTATATGGCTTTTGGTACATGGAGGTATGGAGTACTATGTCTAAAGATACATAGAGGTATATATGGGTTAATAAGGCTATAGATAAACATGGAGGTGTATGGGGTACTATATATGGCTAAAAGTACATAGTGTTTTTGCTTAATGTGACTGTAGCTATACTATAGGTACATGGAGATGTGAGGTACTATGGCTATAGGTACCTAGTGGTATTGGTTAATATGGTTTGAAGTACATGGAGTTGTGGGGTAATATGGCTATGCATGGAGGTACATGACATATAGAATAATGTGGCAAAAGTTGCATGGAAGTATGGGTTAATGTGGCTATAGGTACTCAGAGGTATGTGCTTATATGACTGTAAGTATCTGGAGGTAAACGCTATCATGAATATATGCATATAAGGATGTGGGTTAACCTTTTTGACTCGAATAAATGTACAAAAGCAATATAAGTATTATTGTCACTTGGTCTATCAACTTTAGTTCTTGTAATATCTGCTGTCATTCAGCCTACAGTATTATGGTAGAAATCTTACAGCGTATGAGTTTAAACATAGTAATTAAGCAATTAAAGTATATCTTTAGGGTGGCCTACATGTCTGCGACTCCTCAGAGTCTTAATGTATGGTCTCCTGATTTATAACTAATTAATGTTTTCTTATACCACATTGGGTACATTGTTTAGACCAAATAAAGCTATTCTATTCTATTCTATCTGCATAAGTTGTTTTTACACAAAATTTTGACAAACCAGTTATAAATTGTTTATGAGATATTATTATAGACTATATAACTAATGAAGTATTATCATAGACTATATAATTAATGAGATTTGATTATAGACCACAATTAGAATATTATGTGCAACATGTAGGTAGACTCTTGTGGCAGTAAGTGGTTGGGCACTTACTTAGTGTCCAGTCAATCCAAAGAAGACTTCTATACATGTACTTGATTAGAGACAATAAGTATAAAAGGAGTTCAGCTTGCCTCTGGCTGTTGTACTTAATTAGAGACAAGGGCTAAGGGGTTCAATGTGCCGCAGTCTGTTATACTTTATTGGAGACTAGGGCTAAGGGGTTCAATGTGCCCCAGTCTGTTGTACTTTATTAGAGACAAGGGCTCAGGGGTACAGCTTGCTTCAGGCTGTTATACTTTATTAGAGACAAGGGCTAAGGGGTTCAATGTGCCCCAGTCTGTTATACTTTATTGGAGACAAGGGCTTTGGGGTACAGCTTGCCCCAGGCTGTTTTACTCTATTAGATACCAGGGTTAAGGGTTTCAGCTTGCTTCAGGCTGCTATACCTTAGAGACAAGGGCAAAAGGGTTCAGCTTGCCCCTGGCTGTTATACAGTAGTACCTGTCACCAAAGACCACCCCTAGGGAGGATCAAAATGTGGTCTTATAAGACAGGTGGTCTCTCATGAGAGGTACAAATAACAAGGAAAGTACTGCAAAAAGTATATTAAAAAGTGGTCTTAAAAGGCAGGTGGTCTCATTAGGGTGGCCTTTCGTGACAGGTACTACTGTACTCTATTAGAGAGAAGGGTTAAGGAGTTCAGCTTACCCGAGGCTGTTGTGATTTATCAGAGACAAGGGCTAAGGGGTTCTGCTTGCCTCAGACTGTTATACTTTATTGGAGACAAGGGCTAAGGGGTTCAGCTTGCCTCAGGCTGTTGTGATTGAGTAGAGACTAGGGCTGAGGGGTTCTGCTTGCCTCAGGCTGTTATACTTTATTAGAGACAATGGCTAAGGGGTTCTGCTTGCCTCAGGCTGTTATACTTTATTAGAGACAGGGCTGAGGGGTTCTGCTTGCCTCAGACTGTTATACTTTATTAGAGACAATGGCTAAGGGGTTCTGCTTGCCTCAGGAATTTACAGGCAGAGTCTTCTCTGTGCATATACTGCAGTGTTGTTCCATTATATGTGGAGTCTCTGCTGTTCAGTTGGCCATAGGCCATGCATACATCGTCACCATGTCATTAGATGCTCATACGCCTTACATGTTGTTCACTGCAGAGAGAAACATCAAGGACACCTGCTTAATCAAAGTCATAGTCTCTTGAAATAGACTTTAATTGGAGTTGCTTTAGTCTTTGTGTTAAATGTTCTTATCATTGTCAGTGTCATTACGTACAGTTATCATTATTATATATCTGCCATGACCTTATTATACCCCATTAAGGGTCCTTGTCTCCACAAGTTTCCCATGTTTCCCCAGACTTGGATAATGTATGTGTACAGCATTCTCACAATGAGCAGACATGTACATGCATGAATCATTGCTGTGTGTATAGTAATTCAGATTTACGGGAACTATGTATTGCAACTTCTTTTGGCAGACATGACATGAGTACCCATAATGTTCAAAAGGGGTATGTTATAACAACTGTACTATATCAACGACAGCTACACGTACTGTTAATCAATGCAATCATTGAACCAGTAATCTTTGTCTGCTACAATAGGACTCCATAATTATGTTTTGTCTCTTCTGACTGGGCCTGTGTATGTGCAGGTGTCCAGATTTAATACCATGTTTGATTGCCGTGAGTACTGTTAATACAGAGTTATGTATTTGGGAACATGAAAACAATCCAGCAGAAAACAGGAGCAAGGTTATTGCTGATTTATATCCACATTCTGGTGATTCCTCATGTAGCCCATGACACATATGGCCCTATACCTGTTGTGACACACAACCTGTGTAGCTCCATCTTCATTACGCTGGCATATTAATCTCAGCACAGATGGCATTTACTTTCCAGTCTGGACCCAAGCTGTCAATTGAGTGGGAGTCAAAGTGGTTGCTTATTTTGTGACCCTTCAGTTTACTGTTAAAGTATATGACATACCAGTTGTAGGGATATGCTTGCCTGCAGACAGACCATTACAGTGTACTGATAGAGCAGATGACACACCAGTTATAGGGACACTTGCCTGGAAGGCAGGCAATTAAAGTTCACTGATAAAGTAGATAACTACTAAATGTAGGAACGATTGCCTGCAGGGAGACCATTAGTTTACTAATGAAGTAGATGACATACCAGTTATAGGGACACTTGCCTGCAGGCAGACCATTACAGGTTACTGATAAAGTAGATGACATACTAGATGTAGGGACACATGCCTGCAGGCAGACCATTAGTTTACTAATAAAGTAGACGACATACTAGGTGTAGGGACACATGCCTGCAGGCAGACCATTAGTTTACTAATAAAGTAGACGACATACTAGGTGTAGGGACACTTGCCTGCAGGCAGACCATTACAGACTCAATACAGCCTGGGACTGACACATCTTAATCCTCTTTGTGTTTTTTCATTAAAGCCATTTGATATTTGTGATGCCATTAATCATATTAGTCCTGTGGCTGATATTGTTGCAGACTGTTCCAAGGAAGTGAGGTAGCAGCAGTTTATTGTTGGTTGCCCACGGTTTAGGTTGCTGAGCCATTAAAGCAGTAGAGCATTGTTATGTGTTGCTCTGTATGTATTTAACAGCAGACACATCCCGTTAGAATTGAGGAGACACATGGTACAAGTCAGCAATTGGATGTGCATCCAGCTGAATATATATATATATATATACATATGAATGTGTATCCAGCTGAATATATATATATACATGGATAACTCCATGCATGACATTTTTTCTGGGCTACATATTTTGTGTACCCATTTGATTGCATGTGAAAGTGACCTTGAACTATTAACTGGTTATACTTTTGGAGCTGCCATCCTAAATATATGAAAACTTCAGCCCTACACTTACCATCAGAAAAATGGATTTATGTCTGTATTAGTTTATTAGTTAGTTATTTCATCAGTTTATTAGTTACTTTACATTGCAGATTACAATGCAATGCTGTGCCCCAGAATGAAGTGCCGTCCACAGGACAGACAGAAAAACTGCTTCATTAATACTTATTGTTGCATATATATACATTATGCTGATGGAGAAAAACCATGAAAATATAAACATAGTGAAACATGTAGTGTAACATTATTTGAATAGAAATAATGTTGAAAATAGTGAAATGTTAATAAAAAAAATTTGTGACACTCCAGGGTCATGGGAGAACTTTGAGTTTTAACATTGTGATTATAGCACATGTTGTATCAGTGGTACTTGTGCTAATGTGTTTGGCAAGTTCACATTCATCCTTTGCACACAGTCCACACTGATGTCAAAATGAGGCTTACATTCTGATGAAGGTAGGGGTTTTTCTGCCAGGATCTGTTTAGCAGGGAGCCTTACAGGTTTAGTATGTTGCCCTGTGATAACTAATTGGAACATTGCGTTATAGATCAAATTTACATGTGAGGTAATAGCATTGCCATTATAATTGCATTTACATGTACAAGGATTGTCAGGAGGACAGACAGGCTGGGGTAAACCTGTGTCACTGCTCCCTGTATACATTAATTTGTCATGATCAAGTTAATGGTTACAGTGACAAATTTTATATCTGTGTGACACATTGGCGTTTCCACTTAAAGGGATTGAAAAGAAGACAGGCTAAGGTAAACCTGTGTTGATAACCAATGTAACAGTTATGTTAAATTTTATATCTGTGTGACACATTGGCATTTCCACTTAAAGGGATTGAAAAGAAGACAGGCTAAGGTAAACCTGTGTTGATAACCAATGTAACAGTTATGTTAACTCATTCCATTCTATGGTCACAGGCCTTGATCAGTGGTTGTGGCACTGCCTGGCAAGTCATGCTGCAGCTGCCCTTGTGGCAGCTGCAGTATCACTTGCCAGGCAGTGCCAGAACCACTGACTTAAGACTATAGACGTGTTGGTACTTGAATGAAAGCTCTTTCATGAAGAACTTAAATATGCAATTGTCATCTTAAATCTAGGCAAATATATGGAAAAATCAGGGACTGGTATGGAGTGAGTTAAAGTGACAATTTTACATTGGTGGGAGGCATTGAATCTGCCCCAGACTGCAGTGGGTTTTAACCCTTTCCTGCCTAAACTGGCCAAAATCAGCTGGTGGTCAAATCTCATCTGCCTCAATGGCTGTGACTTATTTCATCAGGTGTGAAATCAACTTGAATGAGAATTTTAGATGAGACTTATCAAAATAACATGCCCCAGGTCAACAACTTTCCTAGGTATTTTTAGGTTGCAAGTACCCGACCCACACCAAAACTGTTGAGTCAGTCTTTATTGTAGGGGAAAGAGTTTTAATTGGCTCTTTAATACTGCTGATAGCCACTATCTTTGTTTCTTTGTCCTGTTAAGAGCCAGTCAAATTCAACCATGTGTAGTAAAGCTAAGGCTGTACAATGAACAGCCAATCAAGGGTGGCCTTGCATATCTAGGTTGATTGAGGCTTTACAATGAACAGCCAATCAAATGCAGCCATGGATGCCTAGGCTGATTGAGGCTGCATGTACATTTAATGACCAATAAAAGGTGATAATGCATACCAAGGCTAAACTTGTACATAAATTTGTACTACATGCACATCATCTTGCATATAGCCATATGGTTCAGTTAATATAAAAATTGCAGCATGCAGTTAGTAAGATAAATTAAAAAGTAACATCATATATACAAACTAACCAGCTGAATGATTTACCACTAAACAACTAACAATGAATTTGTAAATACGGAACTATTTTTGTGCCAAGAAAACCCAGATACTGTCATATAAAAGTTATAATGGGAATTACAATGGAATTAATGATCAGTGTCATATGGTCTTAATAGACCACTTCATAGGACTTGAGTTTATTCAGTTCACTTCGGCCTGAGTTTGGGAAGCGCAGTCTGTTTTGTTTACATTTTGTGCGCGACCATGCTGGCCGGATTTAACGTGATAGGACCAGAAAGTAAAACACAGGATGTGTTTGGGTTTAATGAAAAATCAAACCGTCAGCAAACTGAACATGCACATTTCACCAATGATGTGACATTCTAGGTAAAAGATTTGCACTGTTCAGCACAATCCATGCTGTAATCACTAGCGTTAGCCGAGGAATCCATTGTGAACATATGGAAGCGTGGGCCCGACTCTGCCACTTGCTGATTGGACCATCAGGCCAACAATGGAATACATAATTAATTAGGGTCCGGACAAGTTCGGTACAAGTCGGTATGAACAGGTCTATTGAATGATTATATACAGAAGCCAGAGTTAAGGTCCAGTTAAATTGGGAAGTGGTGTTGTGTTGAATTGAGTTATTAAAATTGAAAGCATTCATAACATTACAAATTCCATGTTCTTTGGGATGAACAGGCTGTAGACATGAAGACTGCTAGGAATTGCCACTTCCTGAGAAGCGTAGGACTCCCAAGTTGTCCACTGCGGCAGGTTCATCACATGATGTGCAAAATAGGAACTGTGTCAAAGTAGACCATTGGAAAGCTTCCATTCAAAATATAGCAATTTTTGGATGCGCCTCTTTAATTGACACAGGTCTGGAAGTGCATACAAGTTTGGGTTATTAAGAGCTTACATAGACAAACTAGTAAGATGCAATGTCTTTCCTCAATAGGACCTAGCAGTGGTTTTTTAACAGCCTCCTCTCTCTTGTTAGATTATCTGTACATGTCTCAATCTAAGACTGTCTTTGTGGTCATGTTGGCCTATGGGGCTGGGAGAGGTAAACTTCCTGCCCTGGACCATTCTAAGTTAGGTTTGTCAGAGGACCCCAAAGAAATATATTTTTTTGAAACTGCTAAGTAACCCTTCGTTCATGAGCAAGTCACATCCTCCTGATCAGCCAATCAGCACGTTTGTTAATGAGCAAGACAAATGCTCCTGATCAGCCAATCACCACCTTTGCTAATGGGCAAGACACATGCTTCTGATCATCCAATCACCACCTTTGCTAATGAGCAAGACACATGCTCCTGATCAGCCAATCACCACCTTTGTAAATGAGCAAGACAAATGCTCCTGATCAGCCAATCACCACCTTTGCTGGCTTTTCCATCAAGGCTCTGTCTGCTAATTTAGATTGACAGGGTTCTGACAGGTCTCTTTGCCCAGTTACAGCACTTAAATTCTGTTTAAGAAGAACAGATTCCACCAAGAATGCTAGGTGCCTCTTATTTCTACTCATAAGGAAAAAGACTTCAGTTTCAGCACATTCTCCAGGAATCTGCTTGAACCCTTTCTAGCTGGGTCACCAAGGCTATCAAATTAGCCTATTCGATGGCAGACAAGATTGCAGAGCTCAAACAGTTGCACCTGATTAGAGGTCATGAGGTCAGAGCCATCACCTCCTCTTGGGATGCCCTTAAGCAAGTAGCGTTCAGTGACATAGTGATGGCATGCTGTGGACGTCCAACAATACTTTCTCCAATTTTTATACGAGGGACCAGTCCTATGTTGAAGGACAACTTTTGGCACTTAAGGCATATACTGACATCCTCAATGTGGAAGCCATGGTCTGGCTCAGGATCTTCTGGCTACCATATCCACTGGGGGTGGTTTATTTGCTCAATACATCATGTATTAACCCCTTTTATGGGACCTGTTCCGTTGAATAGAGTGCTTTGAGGTACAATGCTTCTGTCCTGGAGTCCGAGTGATCTCTCTGCTCCACTCCATTGGTAAAGCTACCAAATGTAGTGGATAGGTAATATATTGTGGCACAAATCTGAGGAATTTATTATAATTTCCATATTTGTTAGTAATACTTACCTATCTACCACAGAAAAGCCCACGCAGCTGAACACACATCAGATAATTTCCAAGGTTAGTCTGTTGTGAAAACCTGATGTGATTTGTCAATACCTGAGGTCAAGTGCAGGGCATGGAGGTCAACCACTAAAGGTCGCTTTGTTGGCCTGCAATCCAGAGAAATCTGTTATAGGGAGAAGTGTTTTCTGATGGGAAAAATTTGTTTTGTACTTTGTGTTGACAATAACCATCAACAGAAAAGTGATATGTAGCTTTAGAGCCACATTTTGGGCTCAATCAACAGCTTTCCTCAGTGCACTGTAGGCTCAATGAGCACAACACGTGCCCAGAAAGGCTGTAGACCCAGACTATTATATTGCATGTAACCTCAGGCTGGCTGGTACTTGAACGAATGGTCATTTTGAAAGGAACATGGATCTAGCATCCTTATTATCTCCCACCCACGGGGGGGGGGGGGGGGGGATATGGTGTGGTAGTAGAAAACTATTACATTTAGCAATCTGAAATTTTTATGGCTTGTTGACCTTACCTGCTGGGTGTGCTGTTTGATGGTTTATGTGGCTAATTATTCTTCATCGTTACTTAATTAGTGATGTTCCTTCAAGGTCCTAGAGTGGTTTCCGGGCCTTTTCTCCAAAAATTACACTTAGCAATCTGAAGTTTTTATGGCTTGTTGTCCTTACCTGCTGGGTGTGCTGTTTGATGGTTTTGTGTCGCTAATTATTCCCCTTGTTTAGTTAATTTGTGATGTTCATTAAAGGTCTCAGAATGGTTTCTGGGCTATTTCTCCAAAACTGTGTCATATGTGACCTTTTAAGCCTGGTAGAGATCCTTGGGATGCTCTCTCGAGACAGGAACCCTTGTATAGGTACCTGGGTGGGAGATATTGTTCGGGTTTTCGTCAACTTGTTATAATTCAACTATTCATTGACCATTACTTACCAAGATTAATATGCTAATTCAGTCCAATTTTGAAGCCATCCAAATATGACAAGTAAACATGAACATGACCAATTACATACCAGTGCTGATCATTCATCAAGCCATGCATCTGCCATCAACTCTAAACATGTAACATCCATAAAATGATAATGACTGTCAGGAAAAGTAGAAGTCGACAACAGCTTTAATGATGTCAAAGAGACTGCACCAAATTCCGTGTAGTCAAGATTCAACCATGATCAAAATCGCCAGCCATAAAACAAGGCATGTCAAAATCCACTTAGATCAAGATCGACATACACCGGACATAAATATAGTATTGAGAAAAACACCTGTCTCCTGAATTGAGACAGGTACTAACTAAAAGTTAGCAGTAGCTTAAACCAATTTGATGCATTCAACTCTCAACTTTAAGAGGTATCTTGCTCCATTCGATAAGACTTATCAGTAATAGCAAGTACAATGCACACACATCTCCAATCTTTAAAAAACTTGGTCTTCTTAAGTTCAGTGATATATTCAAGCTATCCTGTATCAAAATATACTACAAGTACAAAAACAATATGTTGCCTAACTATGACAATGATATGTTCAACTTTCACCAGATTCAATGCACTGATAGACCCAGAAGAACTGTAACAATACCACGCAGATATGATGCAACAGTGCATAATATTCCTGTTTTAACTCCAATGATCCCAATAGTATTTACTAATACTAAGTTCATTGCTTACATTTAAGACATAAAATACCAGATTTAATTAATGAAAATTACCTACTTGAGATAGTAATAACAAAAATTGACACACACTCCTTAAAAGGCTTCTCACAATATGCTAAAAATTATATTATTAACCAATATGAAATTAATTGTATTGTAACATCGTTAATTGTCAGATCTGCAACAGACGATAATCAGTCATATTATATGTATTATTGTCACTTGGTCTATCAACTTAAGTTTTGTAATATCTGCTGTCATTCAGCCTACAGTATTATGGTAGAAATCTTACAGCATATGAGTTTAAACAGTAATTAAGCAAAGTATATCTTGAGGGTGGCCTACGTGTCAGCAACTCCTCAAAGTCTTAATGTATGGTCTCCTGGTTTAAAACTAATTAATGTATTCTTGTACCACATTGGGTACATTGTTAAGACCAAATAAAGCTATTCTATTCTATTCTATTCTATTCTATTCTATTCTATTCTATTCTATTCTATTCTATTCTATTCATACATATACCATTATAAATTGCTGAGTACAATTAATACTCATTCGCAACCTCATTTATATAACTTTTCAAATCCGCCTTATATTTGCACATTAATAACTCATTTTTATCTACAAATTTCAAAAATGATTTTTTCAACTTATTTTTTGAATATCTCTGTTTTACAAGCTTATCAAATATCTCTGTTTTACAAGCTTATCAAGTAAAAGTGTATGGCGGAAGTTACAGTTGTCAAAATGAGTGCATACACTAGCAAATGCAGTCAACCATGACATATAGATGCCATACGCAGGCCCAGTAGGATTGTTACTAGCCATGTGAGGGTAGTTAACAATGTGAAACTGCAACTGATCTCATTTGTCATACAATTTAAACTTTAATTCATCATCATTGCTAAGCATCATTATAACCAAGTATAAACCTTCAGTGTCATTTTCTGTAGTTTCCTTTGATTCTAAATCAATAAATTAATTAGCTATATGGATGAAATGCAATTCAGTTATTGAGATCACAAGGGTTAATATATTTTGAGGCTAGTAGCTGCTTTTATGAGCTGAAGCTGGCCACATTACTGAAGGAGACATATGGCAGGCTGCTACGTGTGGCAGCAAGGCAGTTGCACACATGCCTATTTTTTTGGTGTGTGGTGAAGTGTGTCTGATAACTTGATTGTTGATTGCCTCAAATCAGGTAGTAAGACATCCAGATACCTTTAGAAGTTTTCATCATTACTGGCTTCAGGCTCTCTAATTTCATGGGGAGGTAACATTGGTAACAGATCCATGAAGTATTTGGGCAATTTTCACCGTGGCCGAGTGGGTTCCATCTTATTTAGTGGTCATTTCTGTGTACCCCATTATCATGCACAAGTGAATAAGGACGCGTTCCTGTAGACAGGTGATGCACCCTGCTCCTAGGTGTACTGTCAAAGGAACTTTAATGATATAGCTAGAGCTGGATTGGTACCTTGACACATATTGAACAGCTCGAGTCTACAGTCACATGGACCGTTACCTAGACTGACCAGTGCCATTAGGAGCACAGAGCTGTGTCAACCTGGAGCAGCTAGGGCTCCAATGAGGACAACAGCAGTAGGAAAATGAAAGCGATCAATGAGAGAGTAATTTTGAAAGGAAAAATGTCTAGCTGGGTGGCAGTCAGCCACTTGTTAAGGTTGTATAAGTACTGGCCTCCTTAATTATTAAATAAAAATACCCATGCCCTTGATGTCTTTCGTAAATAACATGCACACAGCTGTCAAATACTGATTAAGGCCTTTGGTTTTGTACATGTAAACATCTGAACTCCCAGGTCCAGTTGGTTTCATTCACATTCAAGTTATGAAGATCTCTTTTGTCCAAAAGTTAAATTTGTTTCAAAATTTCAGCATTTTTATAACACAAGGAAACATATGCCTTGGGGTATCACATGTGATTGAGTTTAATGTTTTGCTTAGTAATTCTCCTAAAAATCAAAAGCACACAGAAACCTGTCTGGAACATAACAAATGCAAGTACCAGGTGGTGTACCTCTTATAGTGTTAGCAAAGTCAGTTTTTAAAAAATCATCACGGCATTAAGTGTCAGTGGTGAGGATCCCTGAAGGGTATAGTTGTCAATAATCACTGAAGAGCATAGCTGTCGGTGATCCCTAAAGAGTGTAGCTGTGACCAGTCACTACAGAGTATAGCTGTGACCAATCGCTACAGAGTATACTCAAACTCAAACTCAAAACTCATTTATTTTAGCCAATCAATACAATGACGATTTCAATATTGAGATATATGTACATAATGATAAAAAAATTGATGTGGCTAGGGGGACTCCTATTAAGACAAATATATGTCGCTCTCATAGGAGCCACCTTTAAGTCTTAAACATTTGAAACAATATAGATGGCAGTTACTTGAACAATAAATGTCGAAATAAACTTCAAGATATAATACAGTTTACACACACAACATGGGTGGGAAAATATAATTGTTAATTATTTTGACAAACATAGCAGTTATATGTATTACAACTCTGTTCAGAATTATTCAAAAAAGTATTTTTAATATGCAAGGAAAACCCTTGTAAACTATGAGTATGTATTTTCCTTATAACATTCTTATCTGTTTGATTCACTGTGACTGGAATATCATAGTTTAAACTCTGTTTTGCAAATATTTTATTGACTCTATTAATAAAAAGGTTATCACAATGTCTGTTGCTATAATTGTTTATTTCATTTATTGGGATGAATTGAAAAGAGAGTAATCTTATGGGTAGATCATTATGGATAAATTTATAATAGAATTTTAATTTAGCTGATGTAAAAATGTCTTGAATTTTTAAAAGTTTGAGAGCTTTCAAAATTGGTTCTGAATGGGCATTGTATTTACTACAATTTATACAGCGTACTGCTTTTTTCTGAAGTTTTTCAATTTTTGAAAGTTTAAATCCCCATAGAAGTATTCCAAAATTTATATGTGGAAGTATTAATGAGTTATACATAGTTATTTTAACTTTCAGCGGAAGTTGATGTTTATGTTTATTTAGAATTGCGATAACTCTTGATATTTTACTTGAAATTTTGGTAACATGCTCCTTCCATGTCAATTTATCATCAATTGTAAGCCCTAGAAAGTTAAAAAATGAGACTTGGATTATTGGGATATTATTCATTTTTAAGTGTGGTTTATTAACTTTTTTATTTGAATGATGAAAGATCATAAATTTTGATTTATCAACATTTAATGATAATTCATTAATTATAGCTGTCAGTGATCCCTAAATAGTGTAGCTGTGACCAATCGCTACAGAGTATAGCTGTCAATGATCACTGAAGAGTGTAGCTGGCAGTGGTTCCTGAAGAGCATAGATGCCCATGATCCCTAAGGAGTGTAGCTGTCAGTAATCCATAAGGAGTGTAGCTGTCAACAATCTCTAAAAAGTAGCTGTCAGTAATCCCTAAAGGAGGAAGCTCTCAGAGATCCCCAAAGAATACAGCTATTGGTGATCGCGAAATAGTGTAGCTCTCTGTGATCCCAAAAGAGCATAGTTGCCAAGGATCTATAAAGGGTTTAGTTGTCTGCAATCCCTGAAGAGTGTAGCTGTCAGAGATCCATAAAGAGTGTAGCTGCAAATGATCCCAAAAGTGTGTAGTTGTCAGTGATCCCTAAAGGGCATACCTGTCATTGATCCTTAAAAAGTGTAGGTGAGAGATCCATAAGGAGTGTAGCTATCAGTGATCTCAAAAGGGTGTAGCTGTCAGTGATTGCTAAAAAGCATTACTGTAAGTGACCGTTAAAGAATCTTGCTGTCAGTGATACCCAAATACATTGCTCTCTGTGATCCCTTAAGAATGTAGCTCTCGTTGATAGCTGAAGAATGTAGCTTTCAGTGATCCTTTAAGAGTATAGCTGTCAGAGATCCACAAAGAGTGTAACTGTCCGAGATCCATAATGAGTGTAGCTGTCAGAGATCCACAAAGAGTGTAGCTGTCAGAGATCTACAGAAGTGTAGCTGTCAGTGATCCCTCAAGGGCATATCTGTCAGTGATCCCTTAAGAATGTACCTATGAAAGATTCCTAAAGATGGTAGCTGTCAGGAATACATAAAGAGTGTGGCAGTCAGGAATACATAAAGAGTGTAGCAGTCAGGAATACGTAAAGAGTGTAGCAGTCAGGAATACATAAAGAATGTAGTTGTCAGTGATCCATGACATGCTGGTAATTAAGTCCCTTTAAAACTTCGCACAAGAACTCTATATATTGTGGCAGATGAGTCACAGCAACCAAGAGCTGGCCCCCAACTGGTAAAGCAACTCCCCTTATCAGTTTAAATAAGTAAACATGAGGAAGTAGAGCAAATATATTATCTTCACCATAGTTTGCCTTTGAAGTAATCTGTATAAGCCTTAAATTGTACAATCTTTTAGCATGCTGAAACCATCATGAAAGAGTGGAGCTGTCAGTGATTACTATAGCAGAGGCTATGGGGGTCCTCCTGGTCACGGGCTAGAAGTAGCAGTGTCAATGTACTCACCATCAAAGCGGTGCTCTTCATTAAACTCCAGAAATCCAGATGAGCATATCTCTAAAAGGTATTAACCCCATGTGAGCCAAACAGCTTATTATATAAACGGTGTTGATGAATGTGCTGTCTTCTCCCACATTCTAACTTCTATGAAATCTATATAAAACTAGAGAGTTGTAATCCTCCAATTATCCAAATGATTAATTTTCTAAAATGCACTACAAGAATGCATGCTGCTAGGTTCTCCATGGTTATCCAAATGATAAATTCTTTTTATTGTATGACAAGAATTCTGTAATGTTTTTGTAATCCAGGTGATTATTTGTTAAAATGCATAACATTCTGTGAAATTCTCCAGCAATCCAGATGATTATTTTCAAATGTATATAAGAATGCTGTGGTTCAGGTGATTTCTTCTTTAGAATGTAGGATCAATGTGAGTGGAATACTATCAACCTCAGTGATCCAGATCAGGTCATGCAAGTAAATTTGTAAATCTCTTCTGTCATTTTTTCTAAAAGCATGAAGCAACCAGATGTACATTTATCCATATTATTATTATAGCTCCCTCTGTCCACAGACACAGGAAGCAAATTATTGTAATTTATATTATGGTCATGTTTAGAGATGGTTTGAAATGAAAAATAGGCAAAAATAGCATATACGTCCTCAGGTTCAACCCAAACGGGGAAAAATATTGTAAGTGACAAAATTCTTGAGTTTCATGCTCAAAGCATTTGTGGCAGGTGATGACAACTTCAATTTCCCAACCTGGCTTAAATGATAAATGTGTGGGTTGAAGACACAGACAGTGACTGAATTGACTGTGGAGTATATAGAGATATCATTTTTTTTGTCCAGAACTAGGTGGAAAATGTGGCACTGTTGCTTGTGTCCTTATAATTAATTTTGTATGTAGCTGTATTGTAGCATTTGGTGAGACTACAGTATGATAAATGGTTCTGCAGGTGTTTTCTGTGGTGTTGTAAATGGCAACACTTTGAATTGTGGACCCATTCTCTGGCCATATACAGGTAGCATGGCACCACATCATCAATATACAATAAATTACTGGTCATGCATATTCAGTTTCTAATAACCTGGTTATTAAGTGACATTCCTTGTGAAGCAAGAGAATAAGGCAACATAGTGATATGCTGCAGTTGAGCGAACTTGATACAAGTTTCAGTGTACAGTAAATGGCATGTTGATGGGAGAGCAGCAGTGTATTTGACACAAACTAGCCTGAAGCACCCCGGCAAATAGTGGGTAGAGTTGTGTCACTTTGATCAGCTCCCATACTGGCAGCAGTTGTATGAAGGCCGTCTATTTGATGTAGGTGATGTGCCTGCGTCACAGCATGGTGAGTGCAGTGAAGGCTACACCTAGCTGCATTAAGCCAATTTGAAGTATGGCCTGCCCTGGGCCTGCCAGGAGCAATGGGTGACTACATAGGCTTCCCAGGTTGTTCAGCAAGCAAAATTATATGTGTGTAACATTGGTATGTACCGCTGTAGCTAGGGTCAGCATATGATGTCTAAGGCCATATGTCTACATGATCATTTTTGTGTCTGTCACATACCATATGGGGGGTACGTGGCCCCAAAAAGGATGTGTAGGCTCTGGGAGAGGGGGCGGGTCAAACCCCTTCAGCTTTATCTGTTTTTTTTTTTTTCGTTTTGTTTTTTGTTTGTTTTCTTTTTTTGGAGGGGACGGGGGTCTATATTTTACAATTTGTCTAAACTGGAGGATTGAACTTCTGCATTTTAAAAAATATAAATTGGCTATTTGATCTGTCACTTGCTTAAAACATTCGCTAGTCACTGATATAAATTATTCACAGCAGTCCTGGTGAGAATTCACTGCGCCTCGAGGCTGGCATGTAAAAATAAAGGGTTACAATTCATACGCAGTTTATGGGAAAGGAGGGTCTAATTTCAGTTACAATGGAGGTCAAAATTCTACAAATTTAAGGTTAAAAAACAGTCTTAACTACAATCTACACCAACCACAGTAAGGCAGTACCCTCCCCTCCCCCTCCCGCCAGGCCATAAGCGAGCAGTTCAGTTGTCCACATGGGACCTCTCAGAGTAGTGATTATGACCAAATCAGGAGCTGAACACAGTGTAGGTGTATGCAATCAGGCCCAGAGATTCTGTCATTTGTGTGTGGACAGGGAAGAGTATTGCAACCAAACATATCTGATCAGCCCAGTGTCAACTAGGACTGCATGGCCCCTTGGGCAGCTGGTCCAACCTTATTGGCTTAATAGAATAATTAACCTATAGGACATATAGGATCCATTCCCACCAGCACTTCTGCACACCCCTCGACTCTCAGCCTGGTAACTCAATCTCTGCAAGAACAATGAAATGATTGATTGTATATTGAATACCTTTTTGAAAAAAAAACACAACCAACTTAACATTATAATAGTGCCAGTAATCCCAACATGAAATACATGGTTTTTACAGATCATGTGACTGGTAATCCCTACCATGGAAGTATAAAGATATGGATAACTGAACCTCCAGTCTGTATTATCGAGCTTTTCTGGGCAACATGGCTATAATTAGTGGATAAAAATGGATACTCTATGTCTCTACTTATCATCTGTCAGAACATCGAAACCTCATTGGACCATACAATGCCATGTAGACAAATGCAGGTTGATACTAGTGCGCACTTTCAGTTCACTTGGACTCATGTTCTGTGGACACAATTGGGTGTTTGGAACCATATGGGAGAGATGGATCGATCTCTTACTGAGCACCATATAGACATAGGCTTGGACACTGACTATAATTGCAGTCAGCTGTGTGTATAGGTCAATCCCTTGGGCAGCTGGTCATGGCATTAAGACGAGAAAATCAAACTTGTGTGCTAGCTGAGTGCATGGACCTACAGTTAGCTTGAACACCCATCATCATCCTATGCTTTTTTGTTTATGTCAAAAATGCACAAGATGTGAACTACATTTATTCTATGTTTGGCAGTGAGTTATCATTTTCTGGAGTGAAATCCAGAAATAGTAACTCACGGTAGGTCACATGTCATGACCGGTAGCGCCGCTTCGGCACCCGTCCCCTTGCCGCTGATGCCTACCAGTACCAGACCAACAACGATCCCGAGTGAGAGAAAAAAAAAGTAACTCGCAATCCAGCCATGTAATATTTTGTTTATTCTGTGCTTGAATGGGTATTTATCGCCAAAAATATGCCGTAGGCCTACTTACAACGCCTACCTGGTGTACCGTGTTTGTTTGTGTTCGTCGCAGTTATTTACGTCACGCATGATGTATAATCAAATATCCCTCGCGCACATTTGATTTTGTCTAAACGTTAATGCACTACGTCACTGATGCAGGCGCGTCACAATTTACTTGTAATAATGTTTAAGTCACGTGATTTACAGTGACTCCAAGTGAAAAGTCTCCGCTTCAAAATGGCGACACCTAAGCAACAAGAGCGACAATTTTTGCGGTAAATACTCGATTAAACATAGAATAAATAAAATCTTACATGGCAGTGAGTGAGTGACGATTTTTCTCTCACTCGGGATCGTTGTTGGTGGGGAAAATCACTCGTGACCTGCGGTCACTCGTGATTTTCCCCACCAACAACGATCCCTCGTGAGAGAAAAATCGTAACTCACTCACTGCCATGTAAGATTCTATATATACCAGCCACTTTGTATATGTTTAGAAAGTCATATGTTACAACATGTGTCATGTTCATTATGCAAAAACACACAATTTATAAACATAATATAATGAAAATGTATGCTTACAATTTGCAAAATATCTGTGGTGATAATAGTATGTAAATGTACTGATACCTGTCAGTTTAGACCAAAACTAAAATTAATTGGTGGAGAAAAAAAGAGATCATAGTATTTGCAGAAAAGCATGGTGGAAGTGGAACATTGTTGTGAATTGCTGGTTGCTCATACCAATGAAGCTGTGTCGTCTATGGCAAGCCATTTTAGCATTTTTTTCCACCATTCTAATTTCTTATTTACTGGTTTTTGTTTTTTTAAACTGAAAGGATTTCTAGGTGTAGTCTGTTGCCTGTTGCCCTGCCACATGGCAAGACTGTCATTATTATAGGATTAGTGTTTTATATCTGACATCAGTCTCAGGAATTACTTTTTGCTACATGTAAATATCATTTTGTCACAAACATAAATTTTTTCCTTTAAAAGGGAGGGTTACATGCTATTGGGTACCTGCTATTGTAACATTGCATCCTTAAATTATTGTATATGGAATTGGTCAGTAGGCACTGACAATTACACACAGCAAGGAGTTTCTGCATGTTGGTATTTAACTCTGTCAGTGCCAATCACGTCTAAAGTCAATCTACTAAAGTCAAACTAGTCTGAATTATTATTAGGATCTGAGATTTGTATTCCTCTTAAAAAGACCTTTCATTCAAGTACCAGCATGTCACTAGTTCCAGGGAAAATATTCCAGGTCAACAACTTTTCTCAGCAGGAATTGGGGGCATTGTGACCAATGCACACTAAGAAAAGCTGTTGACTCAGTCCAAAATTTGGCACTTAAAGAGTTAAGACGGTCTCCACTCTGACACTGGCAGTTTTTGAAGATGAATACCAGTATTTGATTGTTTATGAAATGATCTGCTGTGACCAAAATGTTTATTTATTTTGGCAACTTTATCTTGCCTTCTTTATTTGCTGCACCAGATCCTGTGCAGATGATAATAAAATATTTGAAGTAAACAACTGATATCAGAGTTGATAGTCGATCTGATACACGTGATCATAAAGATGAAGAGGAGATTGGCTGCTGAGAGGCAGTTAGCTAGAAGTCATTGCTGGCCTCGATATCTTCTGTATTGGTTTGTTGATATAGCCAGCAGTATCTGTGTATGTACTTGTGTATGTATTGCACACAGAGGAGGAGATTTCCTTCTACAATTACAGATCAGACCATGCTGACTTCCTCCAGCTCATCGTTTATCTGCCACAAATAGATGTGGGAGAAATGTATGTGGCCGGTGCTGGGTGATATATTGATGTAGTTTTGTCTGGTAGGAAGCACAACTGATGAGAAAGTCTCCTGTCAGTGCCTTCATACTCACTGAGGACAATTAGGCGCATGTTTGAAAGCTTTCAGCCAGAGACCCAGGAAAAGCTAGAAACCCAGGAGGTGATGTGAGCAGCTGACATGCAGTAACCAACTTGGTGGACTGATTCACACAGGCATGCATATCTCTCTCTCTCTCTCTCTCTCTCTCTCTCTCTCTCTCTCTCTCTCTCTCTCTCTCTCTCTCTCTCTCTCTCTCTCTCTCTCTCTCTCTCTCTCTCTCTCTCTCTCTCTCTCTCTCTCTCTCTCTCTCTCTCTCTCTCTCTCTCTCTCTCTCTCTCTCTCACACACACACACACACATATTATACCTACATATATACATACACATACATTGTGTGCTATCTTAGACAGATTGAGACAAGGCCAACCCTCCTTAATTGAGAAGCTTAGGCTATTTGATTTGACTGCATGGCCACCAGATGAATACCACACTGTTTTCTTGCTGTTGAAGTACGTTTGATCAAAAAATTTCCAGGCAGAAAATATGCTGCAAATCAGACAGGAAACCTTTTCTCCTGGACAAAAAACAAGCACCCCACATCCCCATTGAATTAACATGGGCTGCTTTAAATATGATAGTTTGTGTATAAAATAGGAGTGTCACAGGGACTGTAAACTTGGACAGTAAGCTACAAGTATGCCTGAGTGGTCACACAAAAACAAAATTCCATGGAAACCATGCAGATACAGCCACAAAATTTAAAAAAGTGTATCTAGTATTGGGGTGCCAATGGGCTTTATATGGGGCCACTAGCAACACAGGGACATGTGTGAATGCCGGCGCCACTGCTGACAAATCCTCTCCACCAAAAGTAACCTGTGATTCTTCATGTGCTGCATCAGGTAACAGTAATTCCTCCCATGTCAGTCTTGATCTTTCAGATCCAGCTTGCTTCATGCATCCTCTTGTTTCTTGAAAACAGTCCCACCATATCTGTATGCACTGACCTGAAACACTCCATTCTCCTGGCAGCCTTACACTGGAGAAGACCAGCCTCCAACATGCCAATGATCCGGCCTCTGTTGAATTCAGAGAGCTGTGAGTAACCCATATGCCATGTCATTATGGATTCATATTGACCCCTGTGTTGCCAGTGGAGGGCGCTTGAGGTTTTTTTGTTTTTGTTTTTTTGTGTGTTTTATGTTGTTTTTCTTTTTTTTGTTGGCCAGGATGATATTTTGCTTTCTACCAATTTTTTACGTGTTGAGATTGTTTGCAATTGAAAAATAGTGATTTCAATTGAATGTGACAAATATTAATTTGTTCAGCTTCCTCATAAATTACCTCAGCTGACTATTTATTGAAATGTAAGATTAAAATTGATTTTGCTAGCAGTTAATTTATTAAAACACAGTACCTTCCCTATATTTCTTCCAAATCTAAGTAAAAATTATGAAAAATTGAAGTGAAGAAGCCGTGCTTTGAATTAATAACATTTGTCATTCTTATGACATAAAATTTTTTAATTGTGCCCAGTGGCTGTACATACGAAGTGTTTCCCGGTAAGAGCTAATCGCTCGGGAGTTTGTTCTGCTCGTGACATTGATCCAGAGACTCATGTCACTTTAAGCTTGTTAAACACAAAGCATTTGATTACCATGGTAGTTAATGGATAAAGATTATTCCATATTTCCACGTACAATACAATTAAAACTTTTTTAATGTATGAACTCAAAAAGTATTGAAGAATTGTTGGGGAGATCACAGTTCCTTTCATTTGTCACACATTTACATTATGGATAAGATAATCGTTAAATGGAGCCTCAGTGGAACGTGTGTCGTTGAAAGAGGCGACTGACGCGGACAGTCAGCAGGAACAGCACCATCACATTGGTAAACGGAAACAGAAAAAACTACAAATGGCAAATGGAAAATAACATTAATTAACTCTTTCAGTGCCAATCACATCTAAAGTCAATCTACTAAAGTCAAACTAGTCTGAATTATCATTACAATCTCAGATTGGTATACCTCGTAAAAAGACCTTTCATTCAAGTACCAGCATGTCTATTAGTTCCAAAGAAAATATCCCAGGTCAACAGCTTTTGTCGGCGTGCATTGGGCACATTGTACCCAATGGCTGCAGCGAAAAGCTGTTGACTCAGTTTAAGATTTGGCACTCAAAGAGCTAAGCTTGTGGGGACAGCATGAGGTGAAAGTGGTGGAGACATACATAATTGATGGGCGGTAAATGAGTGCAGTGGTAATTGAAACTTATTGCAAAGAACAGCATTAATTTAAAGTATTCAGGCATTAATTCATACCTACATGTATTTTATGCAAATTTTAATGGATTTGTAGTCAAAACGAATGATGACTTCTTTGAAGCAAAGTGCTGAAGAATGGAAGTTAATTTAATGAAGAATGGGCTAGATTTTTTGAACACTTGATAGTTGTAACGGATGGGTTAAATTGTATAGAAACTAACAGTGATAACTTAGAAGTTAGTCTCAATACAACCATAATCAGGGGGTTAAATTTTCTAAAATATTTGAGGTAATTATTAAAATATGAAGTTGGGCAAAATATTGACAAGAATGAATGAATCAGCAGGTAAATATTGCAAAACAAGTTTACCAAAAGGGCAAACTTGGCAGGTTTGCAAGAAACAAATGTTATGTATTGGTAAACAGAACGTCGTGGCATAGCAGCGAACACATGGCAGGCATATAGCAATAACACAGGAGTCAGGAAAAAGTCAAGATTTATGTCACACAAGTCGGCCTCTTTTCAGATTGGCTGTAACCTAGCTTGGTATTTGTAATCAAGCTGTGTGCTTGTTTCCCGTCTGATTTATGGAGAATTAATAAAGTCAGGTAGCTATAGCATTATGTTTATGTCAGTACATGGAGATTGAGTCATCATTAAGTAGGGCTTCAAGTCACATATGCTATTGGTCAGTGGACATGGGCACAGTGGAAGAGGGTTAAGATGTGGATAGGAGCACAATGGAAGAGGGTTAAGATGCGGATATGAGCACAGTCAAGAGGGTTAAGATGTGGATATGGGCAGAGTAGAAGAGGGTTATGATGTGGATATGGGCAGAGTAGAAGAGGGTTATGATGTGGATATGGGCAGAGTAGAAGAGGGTTATGATGTGGATATGGGCACAGTAGAAGAGGGTTATGATGTGGATATGGGCAGAGTAGAAGAGGGTTATGATGTGGATATGGGCAGAGTAGAAGAGGGTTATGATGTGGATATGGGCAGAGTAGAAGAGGGTTATGATGTGGATATGGGCAGAGTAGAAGAGGGTTAAGATGTGGATATGAGCACAGTGGAAGAGGGTTAAGATGTGGATATGAGCACAATGGAAGAGGGTTAAGATGCGGATATGAGCACAGTCAAGAGGATTAAGATGTGGATATGAGCACAATGGAAGAGGGTTAAGATGTGGATATGAGCGTAGTGGAAGAGGGTTAAGATGTGGATATGAGCACAGTGGAAGAGGATTAAGATGTGGATAGGAGCACAATGGAAGAGGGTTAAGATGCGGATATGAGCACAGTCAAGAGGGTTAAGATGTGGATATGAGCACAATGGAAGAGGGTTAAGATGTGGATATGAGCGTAGTGGAAGAGGGTTAAGATGTGGATATGAGCACAATGGAAGAGGGTTAAGATGTGGATATGAGCACAGTGGAAGAGGGTTAAGATGTGGATATGAGCACAGTGGAAGAGGGTTAAGATGTGGATATGAGCACAATGGAAGAGGGTTAAGATGTGGATATGAGCACAGTGGAAGAGGGTTAAGATGTGGATATGAGCACAATGGAAGAGGGTTAAGATGTTAGTATGTGTGGAGGTAGCTGCACAATGTACATAACTACAATCTCAGAGCCAGGAGCTGCAATGGCATCTAAAACACTGACAATAGCAGTCTACTTGAGTTTTTAATGCAATATTTTCATGGGTCAGCCATGAAGCAACAGACTTTCAATGAAACTGATCACAAGGCAAAGATCCCCAGCCAGGAAAAAGTGGAAACTTCCATTGGAGAGTGTACTGGTATATGGCCCTGCATGAAGAGTTGGGCAACAGGAGTTAATATTTTGACAAACTTGCAACAGTTTTTCCCAAGCCACCTGAAGTGCCACTGGTTGCCCTGCCTGGTCTGTCCATGTATTCCTGTCCATTCTGATGACACCACCACAATACCTAAATTCTGGCTGCAAGTCACACAGATTTACTGGTGGAGATATACATTAGGATCGATCACGTGCTAATCAAAAACCAGCATGGTTTTGTCATTTTACTTAATTTGTTTGCTTGTGTGCTTCCTTACTCTTCTTGGGGGGGGGGGGTGGTGGTGTAAAAATGCCGTCCAAGAGTCTCACCAAATTTGATATACATTGTGATGGAGCAGAACCCTACAGTAAAACAAGGTCCCTCTCATGATTTCTTGTTTTTTAATAAATTTTAAAAAATGTATTTGATGGTTGATTGAGAGATAGCCAAGGGGATGACATTACTGTGGCATTTCAAAGTGCACTTTTGTCAGTGATGTAGTGTAGCAGTTTTGCTGAGTCAATATTGCATCATGCTCTAATGTTACTCTTAGGGACAAAATAAGAAATACACGTCCCAAAAACTCGCCAAGGGTCATAATTTACTTTTATAGGAAGTTTTCGACAATCCTAATCATCAGAGCAATTTTCATTCGGACTGCAAATGCTTGCTTTATCCAGGAATTGGCTATGGAAGGAGATACCACTCCTGAAATCAGTCTTCCAAAACAGCTCACTACTAGTTACATCAAGTCTTCTTTGATTAGAAGTTGGAAGTGTAAACAAATTGCAGACTTTTGAATCAGAAAAATGAGCATGCATTCTTTGATATTTTTTCAATGGAAGAACTCCCAAAACATCAGAAGTGCAACATTGTACGCAGATATGTTATGAATACAGATAGGTAAATGAGAATACATTAATTCTTATGTCTAATAACTGCGTTGTGTATCAATGTTAGAGTTAGATGTTTGATATGTCTATTCATCAAGATGCATAGTTTATCAATCAATTCGATTTAGAACTTTGTTTTTGAAATATATTTGTGCTGAATCTTCCTCGGTTTCAAATAATTTGGCAGATAGATCATGAAATTTTCATTTTTACTATTCATTCAGATCCATGCTCATTTGTCAGAAAGTATACATCTTTAGAAAGAAAATGTAATTTAGACATAATCTCAAAAATTTCAGCCAAATATTTAAATCCTGATACAAACATAAGATTTCTTTTTTTAAGTGGTATGTTTTGTCAATGGTTTAAGACTATTGAGATGGAATATTTGTAAACAGTTTAAGACTATTTAAATTAAATGTTTCTTCCACAGTTAGTTTTTGTTTGCATATACATAATACATTTTGAACAATGTTAAACTATTCATGCTTTGTAACTTCCATCTGTATGTGTATACTTGTGTTGCCAAATAAAACAAATTGAATTTAAATGTAGATACATGTATAAATCTTCATTTCGTACCAACAAATAGTACACATGTGTCTCATGGGACACCACATAAACAGTCACTTATACAAAAAAAAAGAGTGAAATAAACAAATAATAAGAGTGCAGAAAAAAATGAATATGTCTGAAACAATTGAACACCATAGTGATGGAATGTTTTGTGATCAGTTTAAGACTGTTGTGACAGTATATTTGTACACAATTTAAGACAAATGGGATGGCAGTTGTTTTGTAAACAGTCCATAGCATGTATATCCCTGTCACTGCCCTAACACAGTGTGTATCCCTGTCATTGCCCTAACACAGCGTGTATCCCTGTGATTACCCTAACACAGCATGTATCCCTGTCATTACCCTAACACAGCGTGTATCCCTGTCATTACCCTAACACAGCGTGTATCCCTGTCATTACCCTAACACAGCGTGTATCCCTGTCATTACCGTAACACAGCGTGTATCCCTGTCATTACCGTAACACAGCGTGTATCCCTGTCACTGCCCTAACACAGCGTGTATCCCTGTCATTACCGTAACACAGCGTGTATCCCTGTCATTACCGTAACACAGCGTGTATCCCTGTCACTGCCCTAACACAGCGTCTATCCCTGTCACTGGCCTAACACATCATCTATCCCTGTCACTGCCCTAACACAGCGTGTATCCCTGTCACTGGCCTAACACCTCATCTATCCCTGCCACTGCCCTAACACAGCACCTATCCCTGTCACTGGCCTAACACAGCATCTATCCCTGTTACTGGCCTAACACAGCATCTATCCCTGTCACTGGCCTAACACATCATCTATTCCTGTCACTGGCATAACACAGCATGTATATCCCTGTCACTGCCCTAACACAGCATCTATCCCTGTCACTGGCCTAACACAGCGTCTATCCCTGTCACTGCCCTAACACAGCATCTATCCCTATCACTGGCCTAACACAGCATCTATCCCTGTCACTGCCCTAACACAGCGTCTATCCCTGTCACTGGCCTAACACAGCCTGTATCCCTGTCATTGTCCTAACACAGCCTGTATCCCTGTCATTGTCCTAACACAGCCTGTATCCCTGTCATTGTCCTAATACAGCATGTATCCCTGTCATTGTCCTAATACAGCATGTATCCGTGTCATTGCCCTAATACAGCATGTATCCGTGTCATTGCCCTAACACAGCATGTATGCCAGTCACTGCCCTGTAGACTGTGTATAGTTTCTGTGATACAATACACCCTTTCAATGTTATATTGAGTTGTTCAGCCTCTTTATCCTATCCTAAGTATTATTCCTCATATCACTTGCAAGCTTTCTTTAATTAATTATTGAGAATTTTTTTTGGCTGATCAATCGAGAGGATTATTTTCAGTTCAAACTGCATGATCTTATATATTAGTAATGAAACTGACAAATCTGATACAGTGAGAGGGAATGATGACACATCACAGGAAACTTAATCTTTTTGACGCAATATTGAGTGGCTGCTGCCAGCCTGGCCTGACAGGCAAGTGCGGCGGCTTGTTCCTGCTCCTGCTAGAGCTGTGAGCCTTTAATTGCCTGTCAGCCGGCTAGTGAGCTGATGTGTACGCACACTGAGGGATCGTCGCTTGGACTGCACTAGCAGTCCATCAACACTCTTTTACCACTTTGAGTTAGAATCACTGCTCTGTTGTTCCACTGGGGACGGGCTCACCTGTTCTGTCTCACGTGGGATTATCTGCATCAGGTGCTTGAGGAAACAGATCAGCATTTGATCCTCGTGCAGCGAGCTTGTAGCAGACATTCACAGAATGGCAATGCAGCATATGTGGAAGTTTCTTTTCAGGTGCGTACGTGCTTTTAATAATGTTTTCTTGCATTATTCTGTTATTAAACATGGTGCAACAGGTAAAATCATGGAAACAGACCCTTTAACTGCAAACCCAACTGAATTATCAATTCTCTGAGGATGTTTATCCCTGAGAAGTGTTTTATGTGTTGGATAACATGCTTATAATGATAACTAAAGAGTGATAGGAATTGCCAAGTGTCAGACAATGCGTCAAAACTGTTTGAAAATGAGACATATTAGTTTTTCTTATACGTGGACACAAAAAGTGAACAGTTGCCATACTGTTTGCAGTTATATACTGGCCAGTGTACATTATACATTGTACACCTGCATACAATGCTTGGACTCCAGATGCAGATACAGGAATTTTATAACATGGGAGCAGGGCTCACTTTGAGAGTTTATAGGGATGGAAATGGGGGAATTACTCATGCACCCTGTTATTGTTAAGATGTTAGATTGTGTGGTGCATTTTGAACCTTAACTGTAAAAAGTACATCAGAGTTTGTAACAGACTGAAACTTGAATCACAACAGAGAGAGAGAGAGAGAGAGAGAGAGAGAGAGAGAGAGAGAGAGAGAGAGAGAGAGAGAGAGAGAGAGAGAGAGAGAGAGAGAGAGAGAGAGAGAGAGAGAGAGAGAGAGAGAGAGAGAGAGAGAGAGAGAGAGAGAGAGAGAGAGAGAGAGAGAGAGAGAGAGAGAATTTGTACATTTTCATATCCTTAAACAGTTGTTTAATATATATGATATCTACAGATCAAAGAAGTAATCTTACTGTCTGTTTTCCATGGCATATTTGAAATTTATTACTGATGTCATTGTATTGACTTTTTCCATGGAATTCAAGGGTTGCATTTTAACCAAGTGTCTTTGTAAGCCTCAACAATCATTTCTGATTAATTTTAAGTTGGTCATTCACCATAGACCAGCTTTATGTATGTTAAATACTGATGCTGAAGCTATAGGGTGAGGCATCATTATTTGATACAGTCCCTCTGTAATTAACCTTTTCTGAAGGGGATAGACTTGTACTGTTGTATAAGATGAGACTTTGTTGTTTTTCTGCCTGTATCTTCAGGCCCAGGAAGAAAACATTCTTTTAGTTCTTATTGTGACTATAAAGTGACATTTCCTTTAACTCAGCTGTCAGGCCCTTTCACTCTCAGTCAGTTTATTTAGTAGATTAACATAGAAGAGTGTTTTGAAGGAATTTGTGTGAAGTTGTGACTGAAAGTGAGCCCCTGTGAGACAGATATGAATGAATTACATTGTAGTGCAGTGGGGCTATTTCCATTCAGTGGCATAATCAAATTTGGAATGAACCAAAGACTCCCTCGGCTGTTTAAATTGTATTAGTTCAAGAGTGACCAAGCATTCAACTTTTCCTGATATTCAAATTCATTTCTGATTTTTTCATGAAGATATTGACAATAGAAACTCTTTGGGACTTTTGCATGTAAGATAAGGGAACAGAATCAATTTTTAAGGCCATACAGGGAATTGTTCTGATGCCATACAGAGGAATTTGCTGAAGCCATACAGAATTGTTCTATAAAGGTCACACAGGGGCAGTGGAATACCCTCAGGCCACACAGTGGATTTGGTCTGAGGCCGTATAATATATGGAACTCTCTCAGGCCACACAGTGGATTTGGTCTGAGGCCGTATAATATATGGAACTCTCTCAGGCCACACAGTGGATTTGGTCTGAGACCATATAGTGGAATCCCCTCAGGCCACACAGTGGATTTGTTCTGAGGCCATATAGTGGAATCCCCTCAGGCCACACAGTGGATTTGTTCTGAGGCCATATAGTGGAATCCGCTCAGGCCACACAGTGGATTTGGTCTGAGACCATATAGTGGAATTCTCTCATGCCAAACAGTGGATTTGGTCTGAGACCATATAGTGGAATCCCCTCAGGCCACACAGTGGATTTGTTCTGTGGCCATATAGTGGAATCCCCTCAGGCCACACAGTGGATTTGTTCTGAGGCCATATAGTGGAATCCCCTCAGGCCACACAGTGCATTTGGTCTGAGGCCATATAGTGGAATCTCCTCAGGCCACACAGTGGATTTGGTCTGTGGCCATATAGTGGAATTCTCTCAGGCAATACAGTGGAATAGGAGAGGTCACAATTAACAATTGTATTTGTATTTGGCTGAACACCCAACTCAATACACAAAATTCTTGCGGGCTACAAGTGTGTATTCCCGAAAGATTCAATGTCAGAGTAACATTCAATAAGTTGAATAGTTGTGTATGAAAAGTTATCAAATTTACAAGGGTATTTTAATTATGTACAACCATTTAGCACAAGAAATTTGGTGTTTCTAGCTATAGAAACAGCAGTTTTAGAGTTACAGTGGTGCAGATTACAATGGAAATGCACATACCTAGCCAGCCTGTCTACGGAGCCCTCTACTGAGAACCCACGTGAACCAGTTGATCTTGACCTTACCTATTGTTCTGCTTTGTTGTTTGTCATGTGAAAGCCTCCATTTTTTCAATATTTTTTTTCTAAGGAAATGATCAAATCAAATGATAACTATTTAATTTGAATTAAAGTATGATGTCTAAATTTACAAAAGTATAAAGTTGCAAACATTCAAGTGAGCCTTTGATAATGTGATAATACAATCAGGATCATATACATGTACCTAAAGAGAGGATCATATACATGCACCATTAGGGATGATCATACACATGTACCTGAAGAGATGATCATATACATGTACCTTAAGAGATGATCATATAAATGTACCTTAAGAGATGATCATATACATGTACCTTAAGAGCTGATCATATAAATGTACCTTAAGAGCTGATCATATAAATGTGCCTTAAGAGCTGATCATATAAATGTGCCTTAAGAGCTGATCATATAAATGTGCCATAAGAGATGATCATATAAATGTACCTTAAGAGCTGATCATATACATGTATCTTAAGAGCTGATCATATACATGTACCTTAAAGGATGATCATATAAATGTACCTTAAGAAATGGTCATATGCATGTACCATAAGAGATGATTATATCCATGTAGCATAAGAGATAATCATATCCTTGTACCATAAGAGATGAACAAAACCATTATTGCGTGTAGATCACAGTAAGTTTTACATTATTTGAAGGCAGCACAGTGTAGTGTACGCCTGATTTCACTTAAGTTCTTTATGTCGTTGCTAGTTTAGATGATAGACTGCATTGAAAAACTGTGTTCACAACTAGAAGGCTGTTTTATTTGAAGCAGTTTTACTACAGACATATGCAATGAGTGTCGACCACAATCAAGAAATATACAACAAATAATAGCCAGATGGTATGTAGAATAGACAATGCAAGCTTTCGTACCAGAAACTGTCATTTTCAAAGTTGGTATTTTTTCATACAATGTGAGTGCCATACATGAAGTAGGCTATTGCACATAACCTGAAAGCACAGTAAATCTTGGTGGAATAAGTGAGCCATTTACAACTAAACAGGATCACATTGTGTTTGTGGGAGAAACCTAGTTTGTGTTGAATACATGGCCTTCAGAAACAAGGAGCAACTGTTGAACTTTTATGGCCTCTCCTTCTATGGCTCTATTATCCCATGTGAACAGTAATGAATAAATGATAGCTGATATAACTGTTAATGAGAACTCTTTCCTGCCCTGACATCAGAGGGAATGACTTTCTCTTTCAGGTATACCGTATTCATCTTAATAAGCACACAGTGCTCTATAAACAAATTCATCCACAAAAGCTTAAAAGAGAGTAGATCATAAGAGTAATAAATAAATGAATTCTACCACTTGTTTGAAAACTGGGGGATATTTTGGGGGTTCTTTCTTTGAAAAAATGGGAGGGGTGCACTTATTTGGGAGAGTGTGCTTATTGAGATGAACACGGTATGCCAAGTTAACCACATGCACTGCTGGGGTGAATAGCATGTCTTAATAGATTAATTATCATAAATGAACACATGGGAATGCGTCAAAGCCTGCACTCAACCCGGACTTTTGCCTTAAACCCGAGGTTATAAACCACTCAATTAAGTTTCTTGCAAACTGAATCTCATATGTTCAAGTGTTCGTGGGGAGAAATCTTCAGCGAAAGAATTGATTTCAGTGGATTTCATTCAGAATATGCTGGTTGATTTGTTGATTAAGCATCAGAATCGCAGATAGTTTGTCTCATTTTTTTGAGGAGCGTTCTCAGCCCTGAGGTCTGCAGGAGTGTTTGAATTGCTGCTCTTAATTAAGGCAGCCCTGCTGATGCTACACTCTGCCTGCAGCATTCCTCTCTCTGAGATTGCAGTCAAAACGGCACTTCTTTCAAGGTAAATCTAGGGTTTAGTTTCCCAAAGACATAAAATTCAACAGGAATGTTATGCACTTAAGAAATTTAAATCAATCAATAACCAAATGTACTTCGAAGAATTATTGCATCAGAAAACAGCTTCTGTTGCCTCTGACATGTTTGTCTGCCTCACAGCCATGCAGTTAAGAGCCAATCAGATGTCTGCTCAAAGGACCGGTGTCACTGATCACCCAATCAGATTTGGCTGCTAAACCTTAGGTTTTGATCCCATATGGTACTGACACCTGTTGTGATGTTGTCCTGAGATCTACTCTGTAAAATAAGCGTTGTGTACATACTTGTGATAAACCTGACATGTCAAAAAGGCCAGGACCTTATCAAAACTATAACACCATCAATGGCTACCACTTTCTTGGAAATGTATGTAAATAAAATTTTACATAGCTGGAGAGAGTGATTGAGTTACCATTTCTCTCACTGGAGATTGCTGGTGGTGGGGAAAATTTTCCTACCAACAGCAATCCAATGTGAGAGAAAAATGGTATCTTGCTGTCAGCCATGTAACATTATCTATGTGCATGGTTTCTTGCTGTCTTTTAGGGTTCGGATGAATAGTGCATCAAAGATTGGTGCAGGCCAGTCTGTCCAGTTTGGTGCAGGCCAGTCTGTCAAGTTTGGTGTAGGCCAGTCTGTCAAGTTTGATGTAGGCCAGTCTATCAAGGTTGGTGTAGGCCAGTCTGTCAAAGTTGGTGTTGGCCAGTCTGTCAAGTTTGGTGTAGGTCAGTATGTCAAGGTTGGTGTAGGGCAGCTACCAACAAGGTTGCATGGTGCAGGCCAGTCCATCAAGGTTGCAGGTGTTGGCCAGTTCATCAAGGTTGGTGCAGGCCAGTCTGTCAAGGTTGGTGCAGGCCAGTCTGTCAATGTTGGTGTTGGCCAGTTCATCTAGGTTGGTGTAGGCCAGTGTGTCAAGGTTGGTGCAGGCCAGTCTGTCAATGTTGGTGTTGGCCAGTTCATCAAGGTTGGTGTAGGCCAGTGTGTCAAGGTTGGTGCAGGCTAGTCCATCAAGGTTGGGGCAGGCCAGTCCATCAAGATTGGCATAGGCCAGTCAATCAAGGGTAGTGCATGTCAGGCTATTCCATCTGGATAGTGTAGGCCAGTCCATCAAGGTGGCTGGCTGGTGTAGACCAGTCCGTGTAAGTGGTGCAGGCCAGTCTGTCAAGGTTGGTGCAGGCTGGTCCATAAAGATTGTTCCAGGCCAGTGCATAGAGGTCTTTTAATTTTACAAAATATAGCCACAAGAAAATAAAATATGCTTAATAAATAAAATTCAAACTTCAGAAAAGTTAGCAAACACACTTTGTGAGATATGGAAATCATACCCACAGCAGTGTTTTATTCATTGAAAAAGTATCCATCTTTTCGTTACCTTTTTTCCTATAATATTGTTTTATAATGTATACTCACCAAATTGTGTTAAATTTTGCATCTCTAAAAGTCTAGGTGATTTGGGAGGAGTGGCTCAAGTTTGTACATGGCAATAAAAAAAGTCCCATCAGGGAACCTCAGTTGCTTACAAAAACAGCCAGTGCATTTCCTGAAGTGTAGCTCAGGCCTGTGCTGTTCTACCATGCATGGTACTAGAAATATTGCTCAGGCCTCTGTTGGTCTACCATACACTGAACTAGAGGTGTAGCTCAGGCCTGTGCTGTTCTACCATGCACTGTACTAGAATTGTAGCTCAGGCCTGTGCTGTTCTACCATGCACTCTACTAAAGTGTAGCTCAGGCCTGTGTTGTTCTACCGTGCACTGTGCTAAATTGCAGCTCAGGCCTGTGCTGTTCTACCATGCACTGTTCTTAAGTGCAGCTCAGGCATGTGCTGATCTACGTATACAGTGCACTGTTGCTGGGAGCTCTGTGCTGATCAACACTTGCATTCTCTCTGGATCTGCCACTTCAGGATTGCTTTTTGCAGTTTATTTTATAATCCATCAACTTGTTTTCTTAAAGGCTATCTAGCCCCCCAGGCTCTCCAGTGTACATCACAGTAATCAAATACAGAGCAGGAGAACGACACAACAGCCTGCTTTATATTTATGCTGCTATGTATTTGTAGAGATAGACAGGTAGGTGATAAAACAAATTACTAGCTGTACTTCTACTGTAGAAGATTGTACACATTCTTGCTTACATGATCATCCATCAGTTCAGTGCATTAGAGCTCCTTGTCTTTTCTCACCAACTGTGTTGTATTTTATGATCTACTGCTAATAGCAGTACATACAAAGGGGCAGCATTTGTTGTTGTCAGGTACAGTATTCTGTATATCACCTTATTCCTGGCCTTTGATTTGACCCTGAACTCTACATCTGATCTCATTCCTGGATTTCAAGTGCCTTCATACGTGTTAGAGGAAAGTAATTGAAAATGTAATAAAGCCAATTCTTATACTGTAACACTTGACAGTGTAGAAGTGTGTATGTGTACTTAGCCCCCAGGGCCGTGGATCAACACATTTCCTTGGGCTCTCTGTAAGTACTGCAACAAACCTATTGCATAATTGAATGTTATTCTTGATATTTTGTATTCTACACACTTCACACAAAAGTGATAATTGAGCCAAAAGCAGAAGATGACATTTACAATTATGAAACTAGACAGTTTGCCGTAATTGTTATAGGAACAAGCTGCTTCGTGTAACCATGGATCAATAGTACACAGCAGGAAACCTGCATTTGAGCCCATATGAATATGGCAAAAGAAATTAAGAAAACAGTAGGCTCAAAAAAATATTCAGATTGAAAAAAAAAAAGCAAAAAAAAAAAAAAAAGCTGCTGACTGAAGAAGAGAGCAAATGAAAAAATACCTGGACAGTGATAAAATATTCACAAACTCTTCCACAAACAAACTGTGGCCTAGAAAATGATTTAACCATATACATGATTTGAAAATTGTGCTTTTGTGAATTTTTTTATGTTACTTGAGGGTGGGAGTGTTCCATCCAGTCTGTCAGAACAAAAGATTGCCAAATGGAGGTATTCCCATTCCACTTCCCTTGGCTCAGCCAGGCACACACAGGCTGTGACAGGTGCCTGTATGGCTCAGCCAGGCACACACAGGCTGTGACAGGTGCCTGTATGGCTTAGCCAGGCGCAGGCTCTGACAGCTGCCTGTATTTCTCTGTATCTCCATCTTTGTCTCTTTCAGGATCTTCAAGAAAACTACAATTAGATTTTTAACTCTGCTGACTTGTCAGTTGGCAGAGCTATTGGAATCCATTTGCGTCCATCGTCTGACTGTTCGACTTGATATACTTTTCACATTTTTGACTTCTTAAAAACCGCCGCAGATAATGTTTTGAATTTGTAAGTGGATGTTCCTCAGGTAGACCTCTGCCAAGTTTGCAAAGGAAATGATGATGCAATAATTTTTTAATATTTTTTATGAATTTTTAGATTAATTATTTTAAGAAATTTTTTTTTTCTTCGTCTCAAGAACTACTCAGCTAATTGCTTTGATATTGCACAATAGGGTCATCTGGGGTCACCTAGTTCTTATTTTAGCCACCTGGTGGCGCTGCAATTTTTTCTTATTTTTTCATGAATTTTTGTGTGTTAAGGCTTTTTTTTTACTTTGCCAGAACAGCTGAACAGAATTGGTTAAAATTTTAATCAGAATATAATTTGACTTTAGGCAATAAAAGTTTGTGAAAATAATTTGGATTTGTTAATTTTTGATGAAGTTATAGGAAATCAAACTTTGCGACTGTAGGTAAGTGTTACCGCTGTATAGTATATATGGCTATTTTATTTACATTTTTGACTTCTTCTCAAAAAACGGTTGTTGGAATATTTTGATTTTGCACATGGGTGTTCCCCAGAGAGACCGCTACCAAGTTTGCAAAGGAGATGATGATGGAATAATTTTTCTATTTTTTATGAATTTATTAATTGATTTAATAAAAAAAAAATCTTTATCTCAAGAACTACTTGGCCAAATGCATTGATATTACACATAGGGTCACCTGGGGTCACTTAGTTCTTAAAAGTAAAAAAAAGTGAAGTTTAAACACACTAGAATAAATATATTGCAAAAGTAAAGCAACTTGTTGCTTGATAAACAATGTAAACAAAAAGATATGAAAACGCTGTCTAGATAAAAGATACAAATCCTAATTTAGACTCAGCATTTAAAAATGTACAACATTAGCTCAAGAGTTATTATAGTTGAGTAGAGGTGTTTATAAAAGTATAAGAAGGTTCATTATAGAACCAAACTAAGAATATATTCAGCATATTAGAAAAAAAGACATGTAATTTATAGCACGAGGGTATAAGGTTTCATCTTTCGAGCCACATGGAGGCAGGCTATGTCAGGTTTGTAACACAAAGGTTTGACTTACAAAAATGCATGAGCATCCAGAGCCATCCCAGGTTTTGATGAATCTTTTGAATTCTGAGAAATTTGTTTCCCACTTAAGGTCTTGAGGTAAGTTGTTCCAAAGTTTAATACCCTGTTATGTAAATGATTTGATTACAGCCTCAGTAGTTTTAAGACATTTGTTTTGCATAGTGTTAGTGGGACTGAGTATTCACCATCCAGTGCATTAATATTAGTATCAGTAATAAATAGTTTTGTGATAAAGTATGCACAAATTTTATGTACATGTATTGCTTTAAACATTTCTATGGCCAGTGGTCAGTTGGTGAATTTTGACAAGTTCTAAGGTTAGAATATTTGCCTTTTTCAATATTGCCTTATCACTGTTGAAATCTGTGAAAACAATATGAAGAGCACATTCCTGCAATTTCTCGCATATCTGTGTATTACCTTAGCTGTTAAAATGCCCCACAAATGGGCAATAATTAAAATGGATGATGATGAAACTTTTACAGATAATTTTTTAGGTCAAGGTAGGTAGCAAGGAGCTTGAGGGCAGTGAGTTGTCTACTGGTCCTACTGCTTAGCTCTCAAATAGGTTTATTGACATTAAGCTTGTCATCAAGCCAGAATCTAAGGAGTTGAACATGGTCTTTACACTTTATATCCTGACCATCCAGGTGTGTATTTGCTCCATTGGCACCACAGCTTACTGGTTTTATGTATTAGTTATTGTACATGGTATTTACTTTCATCTTGAAACGTGACTGTTCACATTATACTTTTGTAAGTACTTAATCTAAAGAGGGCCCTGGGGTAGATTAGTACGTATTAGTGCTAACTGGGTCACCCTCTGAAAATAAAGTTTTATATATATATATATATATATATATATATATATATATATATATATATATATATATATATATATATATATATATATATATATATATATATATATATATATATATATATATGCATAATTATATATATATATATATATATATATATTGTAAGGGCAGTATAACTAACTAGCAGAGTCTGAAATTCAATTATGCTTGCATCTGGTTTATCTGAAGAATCAAGAGCTCAATTTAAATCCTGAGTAAGAATCATGTAAGGTTTTACTGGTATAAATTGTATTATCATCAGCAAAATTTACCAGGGATGCCATGTTTATGGTCAAAGACAGCTCCTTGAAAAGACATCGAAAAGGGCAGACCCCAGAATCAAGCCTTGAATGACACTCTTTGTTGTAAGTGACCATGCAGTCACTGAAAGAGTTTCCTATACAAACTGTTTGCTTACAATTGCTCAGATAATTTGCTGCATGTTCCATGCTCTTTCTCTCTACTTCATGGGTATGAAATTCAGCTGTAAGTGAGTCATCTGGTAGGCAGTCAAACTCATTCCTGAGGTCCATCAGTAAGGCACATGTACCAATAAATTCTTTGTTTTCAAGTGCTCTCATCCAGTTTTCAACGAGTCTGAGTAGAGCTGTTTGCTGCATATAATTCCTTCTGAAGGCTGCAATGTTTTCAGATAAGACTTGTTCTTGAAGTAAGGTAAAACTTGTCACAAAGTATTTTCTCGAATATGTTGAGACATCAGTCAGAACACGGATAGGCCTGTTATGTGGTGTGTCTAGAGGGTCCTTCTCTTAGAATCCTGGATCTTATCATTCTATCGGTAAAATTATGTGGAGCCAAATTTTGCCGGATGTGGATGTGAACAATCTTTCTTTCAAGTTGTCCAAAGTTTGAAAATGTGAAGTCAGAATGCTGCAAAGATACAATCACAGACCATTGGGTTAAAGACTACAGTTGTGATTGGCTGGTTGCGCATCCCAACGGAGATAGTCCGTAATTGTGAAAATACTGTGTTTTCAGCATGCTGTAGCTTCTGTTTAAATAAAGTTAGCTAAGTCAGGTTTGCTGCATCGCAGAGTTGCTTCATTGGTGGTCATATAGGTGCACTGTCTTCCAGGCCAGGTGGGAACTTTATGGTGGGGAAGGACAATGATGTGACCCTGGCAAGAGCACAGTTCATACACCTGTATAAAGCTGACATCCAGGTGTTGTTTCGTATTTCAATTATCACAAATTAACGAGCTGGGAATTGTATGACAAAAATCCGTCCATATTTTTCTGACATTTTTAACTTTTAAATGCCGTTCACGGAATTTCAAAATACCAAAATGCTGATTTTTTAGACTGATAAATGCTAATATGAAAAATAGAAGGATTTATAACTGTGGTCTGTGGCCATCAGGTGAAAGACTTTGCTGCATTATGCTGACTGGGTTCAGGCTGTCACTGTCTGTAGCTGTATAGCTGACTGGGCTCAGGCTGTCACTGTCAGTGGCTGTATAGTTGACTGGGTTCAGGCTGTCACTGTCTGTGGCTGTATAGCTGACTGGGTTCAGGCTGTCACTATCTGTGGTTGTATAGCTGACTGGGTTCAGGCTGTCACTGACTGTGGCTGTATAGTTGACTGGGTTCAGGCTGTCACTGTCAGTGGCTGTATAGTTGACTGGGTTCAGGCTGTCACTGACTGTGGCTGTATAGTTGACTGGGTTCAGGCTGTCACTGTCTGTGGCTGTATAGCTGACTGGGTTCAGGCTGTCACTGTCAGTGGCTGTATAGTTGACTGGGTTCAGGCTGTCACTGTCAGTGGCTGTATAGCTGACTGGGTTCAGGCTGTCACTGTCTGTGGCTGTATAGTTGACCGGGTTCAGGCTGTCACTGTCAGTGGCTGTATAGTTGACTGGGTTCAGGCTGTCACTGTCTGTGGCTGTATAGCTGACTGGGTTCAGGCTGTCACTGTCTGTGGCTGTATAGTTGACTGGGTTCAGGCTGTCACCGTCTGTGGTTGTATAGCTGACTGGGTTCAGGCTGTCACCGTCTGTGGCTGTATAGTTGACTGGGTTCAGGCTGTCACTGTCTGTGGCTGTATAGTTGACTGGGTTCAGGCTATCACTGTCTGTGGCTGTATAGTTGACTGGGTTCAGGCTGTCACTGTCAGTGGCTGTATAGTTGACTGGGTTCAGGCTGTCACTGTCTGTGGCTGTATAGCTGACTGGGTTCAGGCTGTCACTGTCTGTGGCTGTATAGTTGACTGGGTTCAGGCTGTCACTGTCTGTGGCTGTATAGCTGACTGGGTTCAGGCTGTCACTGTCTGTGGCTGTATAGCTGATTGGGTTCAGGCTGTCACTGTCAGTGGCTGTATAGTTGACTGGGTTCAGGCTGTCACTGACTGTGGCTGTATAGCTGACTTGGTTCAGGCTGTCACTGTCTGTGGCTGTATAGCTGACTGGGTTCAGGCTGTCACCGTCTGTGGTTGTATAGCTGACTGGGTTCAGGCTGTCACTGTCTGTGGCTGTATAGTTGACTGGGTTCAGGCTGTCACCGTCTGTGGCTGTATAGTTGACTGGGTTCAGGCTATCACTGTCTGTGGCTGTATAGTTGACTGGGTTCAGGCTGTCACTGTCAGTGGCTGTATAGTTGACTGGGTTCAGGCTGTCACTGTCTGTGGCTGTATAGTTGACTGGGTCCAGGCTGTCACTGTCTGTGGCTGTATAGTTGACTGGGTTCAGGCTGTCACTGTCTGTGGCTGTATAGTTGACTGGGTTCAGGCTGTCACTGTCTGTGGCTGTATAGTTGCAGTTATTCTGACTCATACATTGCATGCTCTCAAGCACTGACCAGACTCTTTTGGTCTCGCAACAACTTGATTGCTTTCTGTGTGTCAAATACAAAGATGCAGTGTTTGACATTTTATCACAGTGTCCTTGTTAGGACATTAGCCAGTCATTATCCTCTTTGATTCAAATGCACTGTCTCTTCAAAACACTTAAATGATGTGGACCAAGATGAATAGGCTGTCACGTACCACTCCAATGATGATATACAAGATATGACTTTCAATGAATGCATCCCCATGAACAACGATGTTAACATAGCATCAAGTTAAAAAAAGAAATAAAGAAAGTAGAAAGAGCTAATTGTGGTCCCTGAATTCCAAATCTATTTCTGGAGTCTCTTGTGACTGGAAATAATGTTGCCTTCATCTCTTTGAATTTACCATAGAGGCAGACATAGGATTTGAATTTTACATCAACTTGGATCTCAGTTGACTATAAGTGTCATAATTGTGATTTTAATATTAATGGCATGAAATTCTCTAATATAGCTTGATGCCACTAAACATCCGTGATGGAGACCAGATGCTTATAGAATCCATAGTATTTTCAAGATCAACAAGAGTCCAGATCTGACCACTTTCTTGATTATGTTTTAATTGCATTGGATACTCAAGTCAAAGTTTTTTTTTGTTTTTTTTTTGTTTTTTGTTTTGTTTAATTTTATTTTATTTTTTATTTATTTATTTTTTTTTTTGGAGGGGGGAGGACATAAACTTATGCATGGTGATGATTTGACATGTTGTATCAAGTAAGTGTCAATATACAGGCCTGGCCTACACACACAGAAGAGCATTTAAGACATGCCTGATAATAGGTCAATAAGTCATCTCAAATCCACCCCAACAGTAAGATTTGGCTCGTATGTTTTGTAGGAATGGATTAAATGAAGTGACAGCTGTTCTTGTAGCCAGTGTTTTCACAAAATGTTCAGCTATGTAATTTCTGTCACCTTGGCAAATTTCCACACATAAAATGAAAACAAATTCCAATGTGGCCATCATATAAAGACCATGTACAGTTATGTACATGTATATAGTAAGAATGTGTTTGGTACAACTGGAGAATGACTCAGTAAGAGGATCATGCAGGCCGGGTGTACCTGGTGCAGTGTATTAATTGCCATGCAGGGCCACAGGTAATTCAACTGTTATGAGTTTTCTTCCACCTTATTACAACTATAAATTGTGCAAACTTGAGATTTTTCAGACAGCTGACTGTATACCTAGGTCTACAGTGTGCAAATGTATGGTACTTAATTGCAGTCCTGAAATGTATAGGTCTTTCACTTCAACTGACTTGTTCAATTGTTGTCAGCTAAGGTTATACCTGTAGGATGGTCCAGGATGGTCTATTGTCTGTCATATGTAAGTCCTTCTTCTGTCCATCCACTGATCTTCATCCACAATTCACACTTTGATTTATCCAGAACAGTTTGCCAGATTCTCTTCAAACTTGATAGCTAGGATCGACGTTCCTTGTGTGGGTCTCTAATATTAAGGTGTTATCAACAGGTCAGGTTTGACTGTTTCTTAGATTTTTCAATATCATTGTGAATAATTTGGGGAAACCTAAAATAAGTTCACCTAGACCTCAACTTCTTCATCAGCTAGGTGCTGCTGTAATATTGTGTTTCTAGTTTCAATGAGCTATTGTGGTTTTTTAGCTCTGCTGACCAAAGGTCACAGAGTTCATGGCATCACTCATGTTTCTCTGTATGTCCGTTCGTATATAAACTTTTTGTTAGTGCCAAATAGTCTGCATTTTTCAAAATAGCCCCATATAACTTTCAGGACTTATCAAGTACATGTATATTAAAATCTAGGTGGAGTTGGACATTGGTGGTGCCACCTACAGTTTTATGTAATATGTGGGTCTAAATGTAAAAATCTTGACTGCTCTAGCATCCTTAATGTTTGATACACTTATATTCAGTGGTGCTACAGCCATTTCCTTATTTCTAATTAATTTTGAAAATCATGTAATTATCAGTAAGAATAAAAGTTTGAGCATAGTTAATATGATAGAATATTACTGTGCATTGTGTTTATGTCCACTTCTCTAAAAACTGTACCCCAGATCCATGCACTTTAAACTTGGTGAGTATTTAATGGACTTTAATAGGACTCAGTAAAACTAGATCACTAGGTTAAGTATCTAGGTCACAAGTAGCTTTATACTATTGGCTCACAAAGTTCAAACAGGCTCAGCTCTGCACATCTTAGCTCAGTTCAAGCTGAAATGCAAGTTGGGACTTATTTTGGGTTGAGTGTATCTGGGTCATTTGAGGATACATGTAGGTTGTTGCCAGGCGTCCCTCTTATTTTGGTGCTTTTGCATGGGCATTGGATAAATAAAGTGAAGAAAAGAGGGGCTTGAGTCTGTGATTGCTGAGAGTGGCCTGCAGCGGTCAGATGTGGCAGCAGCAGGGATGGCTGGCCTATTGATTGCAGATTGTACTCTGCTTGCGGCATGAACATTTAACACTTTAAAGTTATGGGCCTATTGTTTTATGTAGGTATCAAATGAAATATTCTCTTAAGAGGAGCAGAAATAGGGATCACCATGAGGACTTTATGAGAGAAAAATATAAAGTTGCACAAATTAGTAAACACTTAATGTCTACTAGAAATGGTTGCTTGTGTGGAAAGAAAAAAAGGTGAAAAAACACGGTGACAGCTAAATTGTATGTTCAGAACGGGTATATTTTATTGTGAGCAGGACAAGGTTAAGGTGATGGCAGAGCCAGCAGAGTGAAGGCCCCACCACGTGTATGCTACCCTCGTGTGACATGTACCAATCAAGAAGGCAGTCCCAATGTTGATACATTTGCCATTGAACAGGGTCAGTTGTCATTCCCCTTTGATCAACTGTACTGGTCTGGGTCATGAAGGGGGAGGGGGGAGGGTTGTAGTCAGTTCAAAGAGATTGGTGGCTGCAGAATGTATACCCCTGTGGTATTTTGTGCTTACTTTCTCGAGAAAATATAGCTGCATTTCTACTTCCTCATCTACTTCATACTTGACCGCTTTGATCTGCCTTCACAGAGAGCCAGATATTACTATATGGAGATGTACCACAGATGTGAAATATATATAAGGTTCTCATATCACTTTGCCCACTCTGGTCCTCTTTAAAGCAGACAATTCAAGAAAGAAAGAGAAATAGGTTCAACTCTGAATTTGTTCTTTCCTCCTTGGATTCATCCAAAATATGAGAATGCAAGAAAGGCCCGGATGCTTTGTCCAATACATGCTTTGTACAAGTATCAGTTGTGCATGTAGACAAGTCAATATCGTGAGGACAAAGGTGCAAGGGGTATTCAACTTGAAGTGGTTTACTGGTTTCCTTTGTAGAGACTTGGAGTGTCTACACACGAAAACTGTAGATTTCTTTTAAACAGGATGAAGGATAAAATGCCATCATGTTCAATCTTTCCTGCAGTTTGCTTCTCAAGCAGACTTATGGAATTGCTGCATACACAATACCGCGGCATTTTTCTAATGGGATGAAGCACAGTGTGCCATGTTTAACCCTTGATGGTGATAAGAAAACCGAGTTAACCATTTGTCTCACTGTGCTTTAGATTTAAGATGTTAACTAAGATGAAGGCTCTTTGCCGAGCTATTCCCTGTGCTGTGGTATAAAGTGATTGCTCTCCTTCTGGGCTGCCATACCAGACACAATAAAGTAGAAATCAATTCTCTACTCCCTTACAATTGAAGAAAGTAAATTGTCTTTTGTAGTTAGAGTGAGTTCTGGTCAAGTCTTATGTATTTATTAGATATCACAGCACTTGTGTTGAGTATGAAGACATCAATAATGGGTTATATTACACATGCCTGGTGAATTGGAGCCCAGATTGGATTCCTAAAGACTATCAGTGACGACGATGTTGCCATGCAAGATGGAGGGACTTGATCTTGCTCATCACTGGGCTAAAGAGAGCCACACAGACCTAGTGTAAAAATGATCATCATAGGTTTTGGGAGAGGTAGGGCTTAGTGCAGTACTGCTAAGAGCAGTTGTATGTTGGGCATGCTTCCACATATGCCTACAGTTAGAAAAGAGTAACTGAGATGCTCAACAGATCCTCTGATCTGCCGCAGTCTAGCCTGCTGAAGGCTTTTTTAACTCTTTATAAGCCAGTACAATGACAAGAAGAATGAAAGGAATTCGATTTATACAGCTTTTAACATTTTAGCTGCCTGTGGTAAAATGATACCAGAGTTTGAGTTAGCCTTCAAGTGGACACTTGACAAAATAGCCAGTGAACCAGGCAGCAGGTGGTAGTCCAATTTAAATCACCAGTCCTGGTCACTCAGTGAGGTCACTTACAAAAATAATCCATAGATGACAATCTGGCCTTCAAAAAACATACAGGTAATATCTCATACTACAAGAAAGTGATCTCTGTGTTATGACTAACTTGTGATAAAAATAAAAGGACAGTGTCACACATACTATCCCAGTGTTGCCAACACTCTCAGATTACCCAGGAGTCTCCCGGGATTTTATGCTGAAAATTCTTAAAAAATTATAGATTCTTGGCAATTTGTAGCCACCTTCCTGAATTTCATCAATATTTTCCTTGTATATTTCATATTAATTTATCAATTTCCCTGAATTTTACTCTCCACCTCCTGGATTTTAAGTGTGGCAAGTTGGCAACACTGCCATTCTGTAAATGAGCAAACTTACACCACAATGCATGAGCAAATGTACACCACAATGGATGAGCAAACTTACACCACAATGGATCAGCAAACTTATACCACACTAGAGAAGTACATGTACACTTATACCACAATGGATTTACACCATAGGGGATAATTGCTTGAAACATTAATTTTACTGGGATCCAACCTGGGATGTGAGGGAAAATCCAGGGTTGGGGTTAATCATAGATGTATCCCTAAGTGTTTGTTTATGCTACTTTATCTGATAAGGTTTGTAATTAGACACAAGTGTGTGTGCTAGCTGATACTCTGATTTTATCTTGAAAGGAGAGTAGTTTCCTTTGTTGTCACTATTGGAGGGACTTTTTTTAATCGATCGTTGTTTACAATTACCATTGATATGAGATAACAGGTTCATAAAAGGAACCTTCACTTGCTGGACATTGCTTCAAGGTAGCTGTTTTCAGCATAATGATACACAAAAAATGTACACAATAATGGATCAGTATATAACTGTGGGCCTGTGTCAGAGCTTATCAGTTGAATCGGTTGAAGGTCGCATATAATAATGCCTTTCGGATTGTTATAGGTTTACCAAGAAGATGTAGTGCTAGCGAGATGTTTACATACAACAGAATAAATAGTTTTGGTGAATTCATTAGAAAAGAAATATATAGTTTTTGGATGAGAGTTCTTGATTCGGTTAATCCCATTATTCAGAACATGATAAATACTGGATTTGGATCAATGGCTTTGTACACATATGATAGGTGGGTCAGGCTGCTGTACTCTGGGAATTACTGCCAGAGTGCAGCATCCTGAAACCCTAGATATGTTTGATTTGTGGTCTCCAGTCTCAGGTGTCGCATAATACTAAGCACCATTTTAACATTATTTTAATACATGGATCATTTTCATCTATCATTGTACTTCACCATTGTGTATATACATATTTGTAATGTCTTTATGGGCCCTAGTGGCTTGAAATAAAAATTATCTTATCTTATCTTATCTTTATAACCTTATACTCTAGCAAATATGGAATCTAGACGATGCTGGATTAGTGGATGGTCAATCTGATGCCAGACTGGATTAAGTCACAGATAGATGAGTAATATTACAGTACAGTCATACCTTACTATCAAGGGGCAGCCATAAAACACATTGGATGACCAGCTCAGAGATATACATATATTTAAAGTGTGTGTGTGTCAACACACACTTTTCTATTTTTCCTGAAGTTCTTTCTTTCTTCTTTACCAGCAAATTTGTCCAACACTTTTCTCAGACACTATTATACATAGAAACTCCAGACTTGCCATGATTGTACCTCCGTGCAAGGAGTTTGACCGTTTTATACAGAGGAATGAAGATGTTTAAAATTATGCAAATTAGGGGCATTTGAAATTTAAATCTTGAATATCTTCAAAAGTTTTATTGATAGAGATGTCATTCCAACTTATTGACCATTGCGCATCTAATGAATTTAAAACAAAAGTTGTAGCCATTTAAATTATGCTAATTAGTAGCATTTGAAATTTTAAAAGTTGAATATCTTAAAAACTATTATAGATATAGATGTCATTTCAACATCTTCTAGGGGGTTGTTGACCATTGCACACCTAACGAATCTAAACAAAGTTGTAGCCATTTAAATTACGCTAATTAGCAGTATTCAAAATTTTTAATCTGGAATATCTTCAACACTATAATAGAGATGCCATTCCAACTTGTACTCCTGTGTTATGGACTAGTTGTACATTGCCATACCAATATACTTTGAAGACACACACACAGATTTGCTCTGCAGCAAATCATCCTCCTGGTTATTCATTGTATTTATCTGGGGGCCTATTCAGTATCAATACACTGTTCTCCCAGAAGTCCCTGAAAACACAATAGTATAAAAAGTACATTAACATATGCATATACATATGACATGTTAAACTTGATATATAGTACACTAAAACACCAAGTCATGTAATGCCACAATGGATGTTTACTCAAAACATACTGGGTGAACAGTCTTACAGTACAAACATTGGATGAGTGATTCTTGGCGAGAGAAATAAGTGGAAAGTGGTTGCAAGACTTAAATTTATTTCAGGTCAGGGCTTTTCAGTAGGGTGCGGTCCAGTTACCAGAACCACACATACATTTTTGTTAGGCCTTGGGTAACTTGGACATTTGTTGAAACATGTTTAAAATGGATGTTCTTTCCCCTTTTGCACATTACCTCCATTGAGGTCAGTGAAATTTGTTACCTGGGCACAGCTTGTTACACAGAGTAAAAACGTGACCATGACACCCAATAGACAACATTGGCACCAACATACATGATGTACCAGTTTTCGATTGGCTAAGCCATGCTGTTGGTAAAATGCAGCACAATACATCACTAACCATAGATAGCAAAATTAGTGTTATAAATCATAGACTTTCAAGTTCTAAGCTGTATTTTCATGGTAAAACATAAACTAAGTTGTCTTTTCTTGATGAACGCAAGTAGTCTGTGCAAGACATGTCGTTTCAATTCTTGTGAAAACAATGTTCCAATATTAATTCTTGATATAGCAACTAAAACTCCTCACAGGTAAAGTGCAGAGTGGGTCAGTGGGGCAAATATTTTTTTGTATAAGTAAACATGATATCAGTTTATGAAAAATATAAAAAGCTAGGGTCTCTGTGATTATTGAAATATAAAATTTGTGCGTTCTCTGAAAAGAGTGCTTTTTGCTTAGCTTAAGGAACACAAATAGGAACATATCGAAAATAGGTACATCAACTATACTTCTAGGCTTTCTTTTACAAAGAAAAAAAGCAACCAAACTAATGTACAGTGAAACCTCCCTGTACCGAACACCCTTGGGACCAGAAAAAAGTGTTCAGTATAGTGAGGTGTTTGGTATAGGGATGTTTGATAGTATTGAAAGTATATATTTGGGACCGAGAAATGGTGTTCAGTATAGAGAGGTGTTCGGTATATGGAGGTGTTTGGTTAGAGAGGTTTTACTGTAAAGGCCACTATTTTGTTGCAGACAAATTGCACAGGTAAAAGCTTAAGACCATGGCAACCAGGCAACCTTGTTATTCCCTCAGATAAAGATTGTTACGTTCACATATGCCTCATTCCACCTTGAGATTGAATCAGTGGCGGAGATGGTCATTTTGGCAAGCAGGCCAAGGAGGGAGGTTACAGGACATAGCTATAGATATCAGCTGAGTTCTTCACTCCATGTATAACCCAGACTATGGTACAGTGTAATCATCTGGTATATCTTCATTCCATGACCTGGCTTCGAAACATACACCTCTGGTAATTGTGCTTACAGTCTTCAGAAAATATGGCTGCATTTCTACTTCTTTATCTACGTCATGTTTGACTGTACTGTCTTTGCTAACTTCAAATATTGCAAATTAAGAGATGAGGTTCAGATATGAAGCCCATAAGTTCTTATATATCTTTGCAACATCTAATTCTTTTTTAGAAATTAAACAGACATTCAAGAAAGCAGTTCAACAAAATGCTGAACACTCAACCAGGTCTTACCTTAATTTAATTCTTGCAAAAGATGAGAAAACAAAAAATCGTGTATGCTTTAGGCAATGCAGGCTTTGTACAAATATCAGATTACACAGGTGAATATGCGTGAAAACATGATGTAGATGTGCATATATTTGTCCAGGGGAAGTGGATTTGCTCATGCTCAGGGTGGATTGGAGTCCGGCAGCAGTGTGTACTTGATGGACTTCATTTTTGTGGACCTGTAAATACTGTGATTTATTTTGCAGAAATAAACAACCAACATCTAATTGGTAAAAACATTGGGTCCTATTATATATATATATATATATATATATATATATATATATATATATATATATATATATATATATATATATATATATATATATATATATATATATATATATATATATATATATATATATATATAGTAGTAGTAGTAGTAATTGGATAAAATGGAAAAAAAATGGTCAGCATATGGACAAAAAGATCTAAACAACATACTGGCTGTTGTGTGGTAAAAAGCCCCAGTGTTCAAGTTTCTACCAGTCTGAGAATTCTCATGCATGTATGTATAATACCACGGAAAAGGACCACTCAGCAGAGCATCACTTAGAACTGCATATAGCTCAAAGAAAGGCCATGAGAAAACAGCCTGCTTCAAGGTGTGCTAAGGACAGATGAGCAGAAATATCAGACATTAAGTTGCTGATTTCTACAGTATCTCTGAGTTAAACAGCCTCGTCCATTTACCAAGCCAAAGCTCCTTTACTGTTCCACATGCATCGAGACAACTATTCAGTTGCACATTAAGTTGAAATGAAAGCAGATACTTGTAGGACAAGAACTGACCCTGTCCAGTTGAATTCAAACCAAGTCAACAGCTTTCCTAGGCAAGGTTTAAAGATGTATTCAGCAACCATCTAACACCAGTAAGGCTGACACTAGAGCGTGCAATGTTGGTAAGTCTCGCCACCATTTTTTTTCATTTGAATATTTGTTTTTATTCATGATGAAATAGGGAAAAGAAATACTTAGACAGATGACATTCGGAATATCAGTCTGTTTTACCCAGCTGTCAGAGGGAGGGTTAAGTGATTACCTGTTGGTACCAATGACAGTGGTCAGCTAATTTGCTGGTCATTGACTCACAGGCAGGTACTTATACAGGTAAGGACTCCAGTTGGAATTAAGTGGGAGACACAGGTGCATATTATCAGTCTTTGATGCCAGGATTCTTTACCGAGATAAATGATTAAACTTCCATCTGCCTCAGCAGGTAATTTTTGAAATGGACATACTTGTGAGCTGTCGGTCATCATTCATGTTAAGAGTATACGTTCTCAATGCAGACATCATTTCTCTTATCTGCCTGGGTACATGCCGTCAAAGTCAAATATTTACTAACCATCGTTGCAGTTGTCACTGTCCAAACAAAGTGTTTCTGAAGGAGAGAAGAACAAGCCGCATGTGGCAAGTGTTCTCTGCCATTGGGAATCATTGAGACGCATGTCAATGATTGCTTTAAACACGTAATATTGATGATGTGAACCTAGATTGCTACATAAATGACAACAGAAACAATGCTTAGCCCTGTATTAATTGCCTCTTATAGAAGAAAGGAGGACAAAGAAACAGGACTTCAGCAAACAAACCTATATAATATATATATATAGTCAGCAAGATACAACATATTATGTTGTATCTTGCTGACTGACCAGACAGGAAAACGAGAGCGAGAAGATAGATGCAGTGGATGAGAGATAGATACTGGCCATTATTAAGTTAGAAAAGCACTGATAATTCAATAATACATATTCCTGTTGTAAATATATTTTGCTATTTGCCAAAAGTTATATTACAAAATATCTGTGTGGTAGAATTAAGAATTATGAAATATAGTACTGCAGAAAAATATCTTTCAAAGAGTACTGTTAAGTGAACCATATAATTTGTAAAGAGAAAGTAGCATGCTTTGAAATCTACATTACTGTATCTAATAAAAATGTAGTAGTAAACTGTGACTCATATGTCCATCTGACATATAGTTCTACATCACTGTATCTATGTGATCAGTAGTAAACTGATGGACTCATGTCCATCTGACATAGTTCTACATCACTGTATCTATGTGATCAGTAATAAACTGTGATTCACATATGCCCATCTGACATATAGGTCTACATCACTTTATATATGTGATTAGTAGTAATTAAACTATGATTCACATATGTCCATCTGACATATAGTTCTACATCACTGTATCTATGTGATCAGTTGTAAACTGATGGACTCATGTCCATCTGGCATAGTTCTACATCACTGTATCTATGTGATCAGTAGTAAACTGTGAATCACATATGCCCATCTGACATATAGGTCTACACCACTTTATATATGTGATTAGTAGTAATTAAACTATGATTCACATATGTCCATGTGACATATAGTTCTACATCACTTTGTGTGATATTAATAGTAAACTGTGACTCACTTATGTCCATCTGACATATACATTGTAGTTCTACAACACTGTATCTATATGTGATCAGTAGTAAACTGTGACTCATTTATGTCCATCTGACATATACATTGTAGTTCTACAACACTGTATCTATATGTGATCAGTAGTAAACTGTGACTCACTTATGTCCATCTGACATATACATTGTAGTTCTACAACACTGTATCTATATGTGATCAGTAGTAAACTGTGATTCACGTATGTCCATCTGACGTATATAGTTCTAAGTCACTTATCCTTGGATGGTGATCAGTAAAGGAATCTTGTTGGTTAATGAGTCCCTGCATGTGTACCAGTAGAACTGGCTTTACCAAGGTCTATTTTCTGTGGAACTGGGCGCCTTCTGGAGTGTTCTCTCTGACGTCATTTTAGAGCCTAATTTTGGATGCAGTGCAGATGACTCGGACATTGTGTGTGAATCTATCATTTTACTTGTGGAGGACAAGACTGCCAAGACGAAAATGTAAAATGAAGCTAGCACTTTGCATCATTTACACTTTACAGACAATAAAATGCTTACAAAATGATCGACAGCAACACCAGACAATACTGTTTGTTCAAACCAGTGTGCCTCAGAAAACCATCCGGAGATAAAATCGTCATACTGATGTTGAGCCCGTGATACGGCAACATGGATCATCCTGATGAAAGTGTATAGGGGCCTGAAGCTAAACCATCCAAGGAAAATGTAGGCCCTGAAGCTGAACTGCAGTATAACTGATAGTATCTATGTGATCAGTTGAACTGCAGTTCACATACGTCCATCTGACTTATAGTTCTACGTCACCGTATACCTAGCTATATGTGATCAGTAGTAAACTGATTCACATATGTCGATCTGACATATTGTTCATAGCAGTGTTTCTATTTTACTGACTGGGTCTTGAAATAGCAGCCTTAGGCACCAACTACCCAGCTGAAATTGGGAACACACATATCCACTGTACAAAATTCCCATTATTAAAAAAATAATGGTTAAGTGGAGGTGGGTATACATGAATACCATAATAAACATAGACCAGTGCATTGTATTTTATCCAGTACATCTACTGTACTGTGATCAGAGATATTCCAGATCGAGGAATGTGTACATACACTTATTAAGTCCACCAGCATCAAAGGAACACTAAGAATTTTGTTGACTATGCAACCACAGGTCTTAAAACAGCAAGCTTCAGCACCATCCATATATATCTGTATAAAACTGCGACTCGCATTTTATATCTGAAAGAGCTGTCTGTGACATAAAGGGCTTACAGTATAAGTTTACATTGCTTCACAATAGCTTCTCTTCTTTGCTGTGTGCATATGGTACACATATATGTTCATCTGCTATAGTGCAGCATGCAGATTATTCCATGTAAAGGTACAGCCATTCATGTCTTATTTAGGTTCCTTTTTAGCATTTTTAACCCAATTCCTAATGCAGCAGAGGGCCTGTATGCTTGAGTTCAGTTGCCGTCTATGGAGAATCACCAGCATATTGATCAAGACCTTTCTCTAATTAACATTCAGTTAAGCCAAGACAAATTGCATACGTTTTTGGGGGAAATGTTGCCATTAAATTACTTTGTCAGAAGCTGATTCAGCAAATCTGTTCCATAAATAATTTGTATCCTCATCAGCTGTTTAATCATCAGGGGATGCAGAGAAATGTGATCAAAATTATATTTTTCCATATGCAAATCAATTAGCACGATCATGCATGATACTGGGGAAATAACTTTGTTTATTCACAAGTCTACTTGGGATTAAAATACCACTGATGCTGAAGTTTTTTTAAAGGCCCATTAAAGAGTACCCACTGCTTATACACTGGTCGGATCAGAGTTGCTCTCTGTCAGCTGAAGTGCATGTTGACGATGTAGACAGTGCAGCCTGCCCAGGTCAGCAACACATCTGATTCTGGTTACTTCTTCAAAGAGTTATTAAAGCAAATGGAATTCTAGTGAGTATTTGAAGACTGTCTTCAACAAATCCAGACTTCATTTTGCCATATGAGAGTTGAGTGTTGTGAAACAAGGTCAGACAGTGTTAACAATTACCTGCATACATACTCAAGAATCCATTACATCAAGTTAGCTACATTATTCTGGAAAGTTGTGTAGCCTGTAGTCCATATGATTAGTTCGGGGAAAGGAGGGGGCGAGGGTCGTTTATGTTAATTTGCCAATACTGCATCACAGTGCAATACAAAAGCATGAAACTGAAAGAAGAAAAATTCCAAAGAATGTTTACATTGTGGAATAGGACTGATGTGAGAAAAGTTGATATAAATCCCATTACAAGGGGTGCAGAAGGGGTGAAAGTAGAACAGATCTGTGGCCTCTTTCCTCTGTATATGTTTTCCTATTGCCTGGTGTCAGGTGGCTTATTAGAGCAGAGATGTGCTGTATGGGTCATTGAGGTTGCTGGCATAGAGCAAATATCATGCTTCCCACTATCACTCAGGTTGCTAGCATACATGTAGCATATACATATGCCCAATGCCTCTCCTGTAGATGGCAATACTAGACCAGAAGTATATGTATGTCCAATAGTGCTTAGGTTGCTTGTACACAGTGTGGAGATATGCCCAATGTCACTCAGGCAGCTGGCATAGAGCGGAAATATGCCTCCTGTCACTCAGGTAGCTAGTATAGAGCAAAAATGTGCCTCCTGTCACTCAGGCAGCTGGTATAGAGCAAAAATGTGCCTCCTGTCACTCAGGCAGCTAACATAGAGCAGAAATGTGCCTCATGTCACTCAGGTAGCTAACATGGAGCACATATGTCCCTCCTGTCACTCAGGCAGCTAGTATAGAGCAAAAATGTGCCTCATGTCACTCAGGCAGCTAGCAAGAGTAGAGATGTGTCTCCAGTCACTCAGGCCGCTAGCTATTGCATCGAGCAGATATGTGCCTCCTGTCACTCAGGTAGCTATAGCTATAGCATCGAGCAGAGATGTGCCTCATGTCACTCAGTCAGACAGTGAAGAGTGGAGTATGTTCTTCTGAAGTAACTCAAACTAAACCCAAGTCCTTTGTACTTGGTCCATTTGTCATTGGATCAAGAAATTGCATTTATATTGTACGTACGCATGACAGACAGCCACAAAACTGCAGGAAGCTGCTTAAGCAGGCTGGAGGATCATTGGAACCTACGGGGGTCACTCAATGGCAGTGAGGTGAAATTGCAGTAATAGTTTAGGAACTTGGATGTATACCTGTTACAAATAGCTGACAGGGATCAGATAAATCATAAGAATATAACCTACAACGAGTAAGATGGGTCATGTCATGGGTTTGGAGCAACAAGGAAATAATATGCTGTAATTTGGTAAGGCTCTCACCAAAAGTGGCGTCTGATGGGTTCAAGTTTGTGCTTTTGTGGGGTGTTAAACAAGTTCAGTTACCATAACCACCAGATAAATATTTTCCATGGCTATGACACATTTACTTGCTGTCACCATGACAACTGTGTTCTTTCAACTAAACTTGTCAAAGAAAAGGTTGTAGAAATGATTTATTGGATGGTGGCAGAACCGCTGGTGTGTACCCAGCAGGCGGTAGCTCTCACAAAGGTGCCCTGCATGGGGCCACCGTACTTGCAAGATGAATTGTTAGCTGTGTATATAGCCTGTATGCTCCTTGTTCTTGTCTATCATAGGGTGAAGTGTTTGTAAGTGTAATTTCCATACAGGGAGTGCATGTAGACATTTGTGTTGGGGATTATGGTCACAAGTTTACAAAAAGAAGTGATTGGTAATTGTATATGTGTTGAACATGCAGCAAGTAAATGCCATGACAAGAGGACTGGAAGTGTGAGCAACTGATGGATTCTGATCATCATCAATCTTAAATGTACTACTTAGATGAATTTGGTCATGTTTATGGAATATGGGTGAAAAGGGATTTTCAATACATCATCAATCAAGCTACGTAGGAGAAAAACATGCATGTAGGTTTGCATGAAAATCCATTTTGTTGGATATTAGTCTGTTTGTGTGTAAGGTCATCTTATTAGGCTTGAGTGTAGATGCACCTTAATGAACAATGAAATCCAGATCCCATGCATGGCCTCCATGTATCCTTAAGAATACACAGTTAATCCTTTCCCCCTTAAATTAAGACTGAGTCAACAGCTTTCCTTGGCATGGGTTGGGCACTAAGTGCCCAACCCATGCCAAGGAAAGCTGTTGACCTGGGCCATGTGATTTTGGTAAGTCTCGTGTACATTTCTCAGTCAAATTGTTTTTCATAACTGTTGAAATTAGTTGAAAACACTGAAGCAGACGACATTTGACCACCAGCCGGTTTTGGCCGGTTGGAGGGGGAAAGGGTTAATAACTGACTTTGCTCTCATCATCCAGCAGATGGAAATGAAGATCGAGGCAGCTGAATTTATGTTTATGTGTTAACCATGAAACAGCCAGGTCTTGAACCAGCAAATTTCAGAACCTATCACTTGGCTGAAAATGAGAAACACATATCTACTTGACCACATCCCTATTATTGGAAAGAATACTGCAGTGGTGTAGATATATACTACTGGGGAAAAAAGATGCAACCCCCATTGGTTTAACATGGGCCTCTCTAATTATTCCTTTATACAGAAATTGTGCGGTCACATGGAACATTATGTATATAACATCAACAGGATAGTTCAGGGCACAGGCGAACTGAAAAGTCTGTGTGCTGTGCACGTTTTTTTTTTTTTTTTTTTCCAACAATTTTGCTGTTTTAAGCAGTTTTGGGACGCATCCACCATGCAATTCCCATGGTGTATGCTGACGAAAAGCTGTGTGTGAGTTTCAAGCGGTATTTAAATATGTTAAGTGTGAGGTAGAAGGTTAAAATGTTGCTCGTCTTATAGATTAGGTAATAACAGGAACACAGACACATATGGTTTTACCACAGCCTTGAGGATATAACAGGAACACAGACACATATGGTTTTACCACAGCCATGAGGATGTGCTAACTTTATTCAGGCAAATGCGAATTCTTTTGAATGTTGACACAGTGAGTGGGATGCCTTGTGTATTACTATATACACACAAGAGAATGCGCACAGAACATTTCAGTTTGCCTGTGGCTTAGGGTATGCCTGAGCAGTCACACATACAAAAAAATGTCCTGAAAACAAGACAACAGTCAGAGAGGTGCGAATAATGTGTCTGGTATTGGGGTACCTATGGCTTTATAAGGGGGCCATGGCACTGCTGGGATCAATGTGAATCCACAATGCCATAGTATACAGGTCACTCGCAACTGTCTGAATTTGACAGGGGCAGAATCAGTTGGGATGCTGGAGGCTGGCCTTTCCCAGTGGGAGGTTACCAGGATAATGGGATGCTCCAGACCATCAGTAAAAAGGTGTTGCATGGGACTGTTTCCAAGAAACCAGAGAATGTAAGAGGAAGGCTGGGTCTGGGCAACCAAGACTGTCAGATGGGATTTAGATGACCTTTACTTCATCCAGTATGTGAAGGTGCACAGGTTTTTCCACCAAAAGGTTTCGTCAGGAGTGGCACAAAGCCTGCAACATCAAAACATGACAGTCTGCCATATATGCATTGACAAGAGACTAGTGTCAGCCAAACTGATGGCATACCACCCTACCATTCACATCCCTCTCAGTCCTGCACATAAGACATGATGGGTACAGTGGTGTGGGAACATGCAGAAATCAGTGGAACAGTGTGATGTGGTCAGATAAATCCTGATTCTGCTTGGATTTCCACAATGGAAGAGTAAGCTTTCAGTGGTTGCCTTGTTTTATACATATTTTATTGAAACATGCAACAATCAGGAAACAGGATGAGGCCTATATCGATCTTTTGTACATTTAGACAGAAAGGAGAGCGGCAGACTTCACAGTACAATACATTATAAACATGGACAAATTACTTCAGTGGGGAGAACAATACATCACTAAGACATACACGATTGAGTATAGACACCACCGAACACCACTGATAGAAGTATCAAAGATGGCTGAAGTACATCGCTAATAGGTAAAGCATAAATAAAAGTACTCTGACCTCTCTGCCCCAAAATGAGATAGAACTTATGCAACTGCTGCAAGTCTGCAATGAGATAGAACTTATGCAACTGCTGCAAGTCTGCAATGAGATAGAACTTATGCAACTGCTGCAAGTCTGCCTGCTGCTCTCATAGTGTTTTGTACAGTGGCAAAAAATGTTTCATTTTCTTGGTTAGTACCAGCTTTACAGCTGAATGTCTTTTGAGAAGTTTGTAGAAGGATGTATGGTTGAGTATCACTGCTACAAAGGGGTTGATCAGTGTCATGATGGGGGGGGGGAATTAAAACAAGAGGGAGAACAGCTCTCATCAAGGTGAACAGGACGCTAACCGGCCAGCACTATGTGGATGAGATCCTGCTCACAGTTGGCGAATGGATCCAACAATATCCAGGGCTACTGTTTCAACAGGATAACACATGACCACACACTGCCAGAGTCGATCAGCATGCAGTATCTACAGCAACACGGTATCCCATTGTTGCCTTGACCAGCCCGTTCTCCTGACCTGTCCCCCATCAAGCATTTGTGGGATGTGCTTAGCTGTCAAATCAGGGATGAGTATGAAGAACCTGCAGACACCTTGGACCAATTGGAACAGAGGCTCACAGATCAGTGGAATCGAATTCCCCAGGCTTAGATCACCAAGCTGAGATCACCAAGCTTACAAGCAGCTTGCTAATTAGGATCCAAGCGTGCTTACAGAAGCATGGTGGTTACACCCGTTATTGATGCATGCAGCCTCCCAATAACACCAACCAAAAGGTCCTTTTAACGACCACCATTTCCTCCCAAAAGAAATGTGAAAAGCAGTGGTATATAAAGGAAACAAACTGCCCACACACATCCTAACATGCACATTATGTTGCACAAGGGGGAGGGGCATTGTCTTCCCTGTAGTGTATATGAATGCTATGATCAACATAGTTGACTGCATGGCATAATGTTCTTAATGATGGTGATATGATTGGAACATTAATATTGGACCTTAAGTAGGCCTTTGACATCATTGATCAGTACATTATTGAAGACGTTAAGACTATAAGTGTTCTTCTGATACATTGAATTGGTTCAAGTCATATCCACATGAAAGATCTCAACAAGCCCATATTAACAAGATTTTATCTGAACCTGCCATGGAGTGCCTCAAGGTTCCATTCTAAGTCCCCTATTATTTCTGAATTTTATAAATGATTTACCTTTATCTCTTACTTGAACTCATGTGAATATGTACGCAGATAACACAACTGTTAGTGTTGCAGGGAAGTCTGGCCTTAAGTTTAATAGAGAACTTAATTCTGTTGCTGAACAGGCTGGAAACTGGTGTACTGATGATCGTATGCTTGTGAACAAAATGAAAATCTAAATCAATGTTAGGGTCCTCAAAAAAAATGTAGATGATCATAACATTCTTGGGCTACATGTAGACAAACACATAACTTGGGAAAAACATGTATCATTTGTTTGTAAAAAAAAGTGTCTTCAAAGTTGGGAATACTCAAGAAAATATGTCATTATTTACCTTTGCATGCTAGGAAGTTGTATGTCAATGCATAATAGTCTTCCACACATATATACAGGACTATACTTTGACATGTGCTGAGAGTCTTTATAGGCTGCAGCTCACTACATTTAATCATTGTGAGATTGAAAAAAATATTTGTGTTGCTCATCATTTTAAGTTAGTCTTTAACAGTTCATTCACTCCATATCAGAGTGTAAAATATTCAAAGTGTCAGGGACTATACATGTGTGTGTGAAAGTGCAGTTGCATGGAAGCAATTAATAGTGTTTTCAATTCATGCAGATTCTTCTGTCTTACTACGATTCAATGTGGTGTGCTGCAGCCTTAAAAGACTCCCAGCATGTGCCAAAGCTGCACAAGTATAGTCCTGGATGATTAAATGTAGTGTGCCGCAGCCTTGAAAGACTCTCAGCACATCTCAAAGTGAAAAAGTATGGTCCTGTGTGATTAAATGTATGTTGTGGAACCTCAACAAATGCTCCCCAATCTATGTTGAAGTACTTTGCAGTCTAGTCTGTGTCACTGGGCAGTATTTGGTGGTGTTTAGTGGCGATTATTGGCCTCACCGCAGACTGCTGCGTTGGCAAACTGGAAAAGAAAGTATTGGCGGTGGCGGTGGGTGGCGATCGATGGAGAGGCCGTTGCCAAAATGTGCCAAACGCCGCCAAACACTCTTACTTGTGATTTGGAGATCAAGATAGATCATCTTCAGCCAAGAATTGATTCATTCTGATTAATCTATGTGTGGCATTTTGTAAAGCCTGTGGGACAATAAAGATAAGTGCTAGCTCCATGTTTGTGTTAGATTTTCCTGAAGAGCTGGATTATAAAGTGACATCAGTATTGGCGGTGGCGGTGGGTGGCGATCGATGGAGAGGCCGTTGCCAAAATGTGCCAAACGCCGCCAAACACTCTTACTTGTGATTTGGAGATCAAGATAGATCATCTTCAGCCAAGAATTGATTCATTCTGATTAATCTATGTGTGGCATTTTGTAAAGCCTGTGGGACAATAAAGATAAGTGCTAGCTCCATGTTTGTGTTAGATTTTCCTGAAGAGCTGGATTATAAAGTGACATCAGTTTTACTGACAATGATGAAGCCAGAGGACTACTCCACCTTACATTTTTGGCCATGGTAACCAAAGGGTTATTTAATGTATTGAATGATTTTCCCTACAATAACTAAGTACATTAGAGTTTTTTGATGGAACACAAAGGACTGTATGGATGAGTCTCTTTGTGACTCTCATTAGACTGATGGTCCGTTCACATCCTATTACTCAACTGTTGGTCAGATCATGACCCTGCAACTTCATTAGTGGTGCCACAAAGCCCAGTGCTGAGTGACCGCATGACCCTGCAGCCCCTTCATGTGCGGCACAGTCACCAATGTTGCTTACCTGTTCAATGCTATCATAGAGACAGGCATTGTGTATTCATTGCTGTCCTGTCATTGGCTATTAGACAACTGGATCTAGGATTCGTTAATTATGTGGAGCAGCATTCATCAACACTGCCAGTTTTAGTCAGAGTCTCGGGATTGATTTTAGCTGCATATTAAGGATACCCTGGTACCTGTTGAAATTAGATGTTGCATTCATACAGTGTTCTCTTCCCTGATACATTGGTGATCTTGATCCTTAGTCTCCACAAATTGTGACTGAGTAAACAGTTGAATTAGCTTGGTTTGGGGTTTTCAGTGCCTAACCCACACCAAGGGAAGCTGTACACCTCAGGCCTGTTATCATGACACGTCTGGGCTACATTAGTCTCATTCAAACTCTTATTTCTGTTTAAGTTAGTGAAAAACATGAAAGCAGACATTTGTCCACCAGTTGACTTTTGTTGGTTTAAGGGTGAAACTAGCAAGTGGTGTGACAGGATGTGTGTGTGTGTGTGTGTGTGTGTGTGTGTGTGTGTGTGTATGGTTGTGTGTGTGTGTGTGTGTGGGTGGGTGGGTGGGTGGGTGTGGGTGTGGGTGTGGGTGTGTGCCAGGACAGGATGATGATGTTTCAAGTGCCTACTGTCAATTGGATTTCCGCTTTGACCCACTTTGAAGAGCAGCTGCACTCACTTTGACTAACTGGTAACAGACTTACAAGTAAACCCATGTGGCCTCTGCTATTCATCCGTCTCTGTGTGCTGCGTTCAGCAACGTTACCAATCTACACAGTCACATAGACTGCACCTGCATGTACTATCTCACAGATCAGAAAAGTCAGAGAAACTTGCAATAATGTAAACATTTTCAGTGCTACTGATAAAAGTCAGGCCTACCTGCAGTACTGCCTTATAGATATCATCAAATGTGAACACTTTGAATACTACTGATAAAAGTAAGGCCTACCTTAATTACTGCAGTATAGGTATGATTAAATGAGCCAAATATACTGGCATGGTCCCGTACCTTGTGAGCCAAAAGAGGTCCTAGGACCACACAGGCTTAACAATTCCTCACAAGCTCCCATCATACCCAATGCTTGAACTTTCTATGCCAGAAAATCATCACAGTATGATTTTTGTCATTTCTTAGCAAGGAGCAAATTGCAAGTTACTTATCAGCATTATATAACTCGCCATGGCATTGTGCATGTTGCTAATCACTGCTTTACACATATAACATGCACATCTTCAGTGTTTGCATGCATGACTTGCGAGAGGTCAGTTTGTATCATGCAATTTGCATTTTGCCAAGACCTAAATTCACGGAAATAGCAAATCAGCAATGGTGGTGCACATATTTTTACCAATTGTTTACTTTTGTGCTACAATTGTGGCTGTTACTTATGTGCTACATGTACACGTAGGTTTTACTTTCTTGCTACTTGTAGGTTTCACTTTTGTGCTACATGTAGGTTTTACTATTATGCTACACGCGAGTTTTACTTTTTTGCTACATGTAGGCTTTACTTTTGTGCTAGATGTAGGTTTTATGGGTTACAGAAGTGGATCCATATTGTGAAATGTGTTCTTTACCATGATAACAGATCCTGATTTCCCGGCAGAAGACTTGTTATTTGCCTGCCAGCATACATATACTCCAGAGGAAAAAAAGAAGGGTGCAGGTCAGCACCCTTCATCAGGAGGCTATAGGTGCATAAACCCTTTCTCCCTTAAACTGGCCAGGACTAGCTGGGTTCAAATGTCTGCTTGAATGTTTCGCACTAATTACAACAGTAATGAAAAGACATATGATGAGAAATGTAGATGAGACTTACAGTATCAAGCTAGCATGTCCCAGGTCAACAGCTTTCCTTGACATGGGCGGGGGACTAAGCACCCAACCCATGTTAAGGAAAGCTGATCTGAGTTCACAAACTAGCATATGCACAGACTGAAAGGTTTAACCCTTAAATTGCTGATTTAAGACTGAGTCAACATACAGCTTTCCTCGGGACACTTTGTGTGCATTGCGCACAAAGTGTCGTGAGGAAAACTGTTGACCAACACTACTTTTTGCTTTAGACTAGGCTTGCTGGTATTTCAATGAAGGGTATCTTCATCAGGAATTTCAATCCTTTAACCATTACATGTTTAACGGTAATGAGAAATCAACAATAGCATTGATTAGCACTTTAAGAGTTAAGAGTGTCTGCACTGAAGAGGCACAGATGGGAAGACACATTACATCTCCTGTCTGACCATGTCCCACACAACACTGCTTTCCATGCTGTCTGTCTGTACAAACATCGTATAAAATTGGTTTCTTTGATTGAAATCTTGCTGCATAAAAATGGCATCCTATTTTGTTAGAGATGAGATGCATTCTGAAAAATTGTGTCTGAGATATACTAACTCCATGTAGAGTGTTTATATAGAACTACCCTGGATTTAAAAGAAGAATGACCAGGTAATTACAACCTCTCTGAAGGGGGTCAATTAGGAAATGAACTTCGTTTCTATTCTATTTATTATCATGTTTTCACTTGCTGACAGGCATTTTTCATGATGTCATGTTAGGAGTGTCTGGAAAAGAAATATTTTGCAAAATGTGAAAACACAAGCTGATTAATGCAATACAATGAGCTGTGTCCTGTAGATCATGGCATTCACACTTACCTGCCTCCATTGAACATTCCTTTTAGGAATAGGGATTTGGTACAATGGCTATGTGCATTTCCCATCTTCGGCTAGCTATATGGGATTGGTGCTGAAGATTGCTGGCTCAAGACCCGGCCATTCCATGGTCACAAAACATACACCCACACATATAGAAAGGAAGTTTAATTCTTATGTTTACATCAACCATGAATCTGTATTAATATGAGAGGTAAAACAATCATTGATGTTTGATTCACAGAAGTTTTTGTTTTTTCACAAGCAACTTCTGTCTGGTTTATAAGTCAGAGGAGCCAAGTGGGCGTGGCTGTCTATCAGTTGCCCAGCAAAATAATGTTGTACTTTGATTGCACATGAATGATACATGCATTCATTGCAGCTTGATCTGAAATTTTGCCCAAATTCATTCCAATGTTACCAGAAATATCAAAATGTAAATATTCACATAAGTACCCATATTTCTGTGAAAATGCAAAGTTTTTATGAGGTGTGTTATCTTCTAAAATTGAGGTCAGCATCCAATGCAAGCTGTCCTATAAGACCCTGTGAATGAATGGAGACCAATCAACATTCAGTGCTGACCATTATTTGGAACATATAGCATGCTGTACATGATTTCATTGTAAAGAACTTCAACCGTTTGGTCCTGATGTCCTCTCCGGTTAAACTACAGTGATGTACTTTGCTTTCAAAATAAGAGAAAGGAATGGTGATGTGGAACAAGGACTTGGACAAGGAACAAATTGCACATAATTAAAGCAAATTGTATTGCTTTTATACACAAGTGCTCTGTCAACATGTCACTGTAGCAAGTTTTATAGAAAGTCATGAGGAAACATTACAAAGCGCACGATCTGTGTTTCCCAATGTGCTCTTGTGTGATATTCAGCCAAAGGCAGCTTTGTGCATTAAAAACAAGAGGTGGCAAACCCATGTAATTAAATATGCCGGGGAGAGAGATGTGGAGGCTGACACAGGCTCATTGTGCACGCTGGCATTTAAACAGGCTTGACTTAATGTAAGGCATCTCATTTATGGATCTAGGCATCATAGTGTCAGGTGTTTAACTCACAAAGTGCTGTCTTCCTCTTGCTGATCTGTGTACAAGTGGTCATTACAGACATAAAAATGACTATACAGTGGATTCAAATTGTCTACACATTAAGTGACCAGCATAGCATGGTACCCACAACTGCAGACAAAGTCTTAGAGGTGAAAATTATCAGCAAATGAAGTAATTATTATAATTGCATTGTATTCTCAAAAACTCCAAAATTTGTTAGCGTGCAAAAGTTGCCTAGTTTAATTGCTGTACCATCAGTTAATGTTGCTGAAGGGCCAAGTCATTAACTTTTCTGGTGCTCTGTGTCTGCCAGACAGCAGTTTCAGGCCTGGTGGTAAGTATACACAGTTCACAAGTTTCATTTGAACATTAAAGCAGAAAGCCTTGAGGTCTGCTGCAGATGATAGCACACATGGACACGTTTGAGCAGATCTGGGCTGTGAGTGGATATTGGCTGCAGGTAGCAGCAGGTAGCAAGCAGTACAGTCAACGATTAGTTTTTGTCAACATCTCTGACTACAGCACTTTAAGTAACAAATGGCTTTCTGAGCTTTGGCATCCAAACTACAAAATATTATGCACCATTATAAAACCTAACTAAATGTCAAACATATTTGACCTTGACCTATTTTTCAAGGTCACAGGGCATTATTGTACATAAACATGAATTAAAAAGGTGAAGACATTAATTGTGGCTGAAGGGTACTTAGTGCTTTGCATGGTATTTTTCATCAGTAAACTTGTCCTAAAATATAATACATTTATATTGTAATTCAAGCCCTCACCTTCTGGGTTCTGTTTGCTGTATCAGATATGAAACTGCAATAATATGGAAGTAGGTAACTACATTGGTCTTTGATTTTGCCAGTGGGTGGATGTATTTATTCTTTGAGCAATGAATCCATGTTACCCTTTTTTAATAATTTAGGTACTTTCATGTATGAATGTATGAAATACTTTTGTGACATCAAAGTGTGGGGATCAAATTTTGACTGCTTACATTTTATCTGTGTCCTGGTTAGAATATAACTGAGTCAACAGCTCTCTAGCAATATGCCCAACCCATGCCAAGGAAAACTGGTAACCTGTGAAATGCTTACTCTTCTTTGTGCAGTGTGGTGCAATGTGCCAACCCATGCCACAGAAAGCTGTGGCCTATGGCACGCTGGCTGGCCTTGGGAGGCCAGCCGTATAAAGAGGGTTGCACCTGGGGCTAATTAGTTATGACAGCTTCTCACCTTGATGAGTGAAAATACTGTTCAGTGCCAAGGGCAACAGGTGACCATTCATTTATGAAAGATTTATTGTGTTGCTGTTCACCTTAATGTTCCCTGGCACTTGATGAGCAGGAAAAAAGTTGAAGTGATCAGAGACAACTGAATAGCCTTATGTGAATCAGTATTTTTAAAAATCTCATTTGATAATATAGAACAATGCTATAAAGGGGGACAAAATAGAAGATTAAGTTTTGTCTGGTTTTTTGTTTGGTTGTTTGTTTGTTTTTTGGCTTAGATTTAACCTCAGGGAAGAAAACAGATTATCTGCCATGTTGTGGTGCAAATAAATATTAAAATGTATTGACTCTTTTTTTTTTTCTTTACTACATCAACTCTGTTCAAGTAATAAACCAATGACCTTATGACCTAGAGCATGAAGGAGCATATATTCTAGTGTTCTGTACATGTCATGCTACAGGTACATGTACCTGGATTGTGACCTGTTAAATGTATGGTTGGGACACCTGGATGTGCACCTCCAATTTACAACCATCTGCAGTATGTGTGACCATTTTGGGCAGGCAGCATGGATGGTCTTAATAGCAGGCACTGGTGCATATACACATGACTATATACATGGACGTGTGTGTGTGTGTGTGTGTGTGTGTGTGTGTGTGTGTGTGTGTGTGTGTGTGTTAATCATTTACTGCTGCCTCTTTCTAATTTGTAGCAATCCTAAGAATGAGTACAAATATAAATTTTATATGTCATATATTTAGGATAGTGGTATGAATACATGTGAAGTTTAATCTTCATGATATTTAATGTGTTCACATGAGTACTTTACGTGCTGAAATCACAGAATCACCACATTCACTTTCAGGTGACAAGAGCCATGCAATTGTCATATATATTATCATCAGCTCTGTAATTCTGCTTCCACTGCCTGTCATGGATATTACTCATGCCTGGGTGTCTTGTCAGAAGAATATGATTGTCATTAGGTATTATGTACAACACATTAATTGTACTTTCATAAATGCATGACACGGCATCAAACTATGATAAAAGCACCTGCTCCATGCCTGCGTCAGTACAGAGCCTGTCTGTGGATTGCAGGGACTATTATATCCAATTAGCTGTACCTTAGCAGTTCCTTGTCATGCAGTTGTACCTTGGCAATTCTCTCTCATGCGAGCAGAGAGTGATATAAGCTGGTAACGTTCTGCTCATGTTCAATGCAGTTAAAACTGTCAGATTGTGATTATATCTTGCACCAGGCCAGTCGTATTTGTAACTTTGCCTAAGCTGCCCATGTGACTTCAGGAAATAAACAAAAGATACAGCTGCTACCTGTGAAAACAGCCAGAACAAATTAATGATCTCACCTGTGGGGTGTGTATACACGCTGTGCTTGGCAGTTCAGTTGGCTATTTTTCTGTCCTTAAGGACAAAGTGCCATATGCGTGTATTTGAGTATCCGTTAGCATGCTGCCATGGCCCTAAATATTACATACAGAAACTCTACATATGATGCTGGCGTATTTTGTTTCAATGTCGTTGTACAGACAGGTGCTGTAAAATACAGTTAAACAATTGTGATTTTATTCGGCTTCCCGGGAACATTTGAGAATGTGTGTGCAAAGTGCTCAATCTATAAAGCCATTGTTTCCCTTGCAAAACCATAACCTAAGACATGCCCTAATTCTGTGGCAAGCCATTTTGTCATTTAGTCCTATTCGGTCATATAACTGAAACATATTGCTAAGTTGTCTAATTTACTGATATCCCTAACTCATTTAGTGATATTGTTAAATGATTCAGTGATATTGCTAAATTATTTAGTGATATCCAAAATGATTTACAGAAATCGCCAAATAAAGTCTGCTTAGATATATCACTAAATGATTTGGCCATATTGGCAAATGAATTACCTATATCACTAAATAAATGAATAAGTGCATGCTGGGTAATTGCACTACGCCATTATGGTGATCCGCATGAAGGAGAGAGTATTTGGATCTGTAGGCCTGACTGGTTAGTTTGATGACAACATTAATAGTTAGCATACGCTGTCTTTGCAGTATGGTATGATAATAAACCCATTAACAATGCCACAGAAGACAATTAATTCTTGACAAAACACTTTGGAAGGATGAATTGATCACACCTCCCTACAAATCAGCAGCCATATTGGGACAAGAATAGGACAGGAAGCAAAAATACATGTAGCAATATTGCTAAATGATTTAGTGTTATCACCAAATATGTTATTTAGCATGTCACCAAATGATTTAACAATATCCCTAAATCATTTAAAGATATTGCTGAATGTATTTTTGCTTCCTTTGCCTGCTCCCCAATCTTTTTTTTCTTTCAAGAAATGAAATAAGTTTAAACCAATATGGCTAAATCATAAGCATTTAAGGATATCACTAAATGATTTGGCAGTATCACTAAATCATTTAGCAACAGTGCAAAATGAATTAAGAGATATTGCCAAATCATTTGGTTTAAACATATTTTATTTTTTTTCAACAATGTACAAATATAATATTTTATCAGCAATTAACAATTGGGAGAAGGGCTTAGCCGTATACAAATCCCTCTCATGGAAGAATAGATAACAGTTAAACAGGACACCAACAGACACACAATCACTGCACAGTGAGGCAGGGCCCACCGACTTGCCGCGATACAAGAGTGACAAGACATCACAGTTGGATAGGGACAGGTAGGGAGGCTCAATATGTTCAAAGTAATTAATAATTTTGTTTACTAGGTACATAATTCAGATTAAGTTTTGTGTAAGAAAAACAAATAATTCTTCAGCCAAATCCTGGTTGTGTGAATCTTCCAGAGAGCACAATAAAATCTTGAACAGAGAAAATTTGGGTGTTCCCTGTCAGGGTGCAGTTAGGAGAACCATACAACACAGTTTGCAATGTAAAAGGAGCATACAATGAAATGATGTGTGGCTGGGGTGATAGAACAGTATACCTTGGACAAGAAAAAAGGAAATGCCAAGCATCCTCATCACTTGCACCACATTGACAGCTGTCATGTGTTTTGACACCAATCTTGAACACTGATGGGAATTCAGCTGACTGCTACCCCAGTGGAGGCCAGTATGCAGTACAGAACAATATCTCTCACCAAAATTGTAATTCTCTGGTCGCTTATTCGACCACCCAAAGTGATCTCATAATTTAAATTTAAGTATAGGTAAAGATGGCAAATTTTGAATTTCCAAAGGTAATTTATTCCAGTGGTGTACAGTTGATGGAAAAAAAGAATTGTTTAATAAATCAGTGCGGGCTCTGAAATGAGGCAGATCATATCTTTGTCGAGCATTATAATGTGTAGGAAATTGATTCACATTATCTGGAATAATAGATTGCAAATAGTTAGGTGCTAATTCATGAACTATTTTATACATTAGTGATAATTTGGCTTCTTTCCTGTGAGAGGCCAGGGTTTGCCATTCAAGCTCTTCATACAGTTTAGCATTCAATGTGCAATGCATTGTTCCAGTAACTATGCTTGCAGTAGTCAACTGAATTTTTTCAAGTTTATCAGCATCAGTTGATGTGCAGCCATCCCAGACAGGACTTCCATATTCTAAAATAAGTCTTATAAAAGAAAAATAGATGGTTTGTAAAGTTTGGCAGTCTAGGCAAAACTGGAGGCTTTTCATAATGCTAAGAAGCTTTCCATTTTTAGCAGCTAGGTTGTTAACGTGATCAGACCATCTCAGGTCAGAGCATATAGTAATACCAAGATGTTTGTGGGTGTTGACATTTTGCAGTATGTGGCCTTGAAAAGTAATAGATGGGTGGTCCGGTGAAACAACCTTACGTGTTATTAGCATACTGTCTGTTTTATGGGCATTAAAGGTAATTAATCAGTCGGTTGCCCATTTGTCAATAGACGCAAGTTACGAATTTATAATTTCACTAGCAGTTGCAGGATCATCTCATCGGCAAATAACTTGATATTACATATGACAAGGTCAACGATATCATTAACATAGATTAAAAAGAGAAGTCTGAGTACAGAATCTTGTGGAACTCCAGCATTCACTGTTCCCCAGCTAGAAGATTGTCCTTGAATCACAACACCTTGCTGATGATTTGAAAGATAACTACAAAACCATCTCAATATATAGATTCCCACAAATTCCATTTTTCTCAAGTTTGGAAAGTAAGCCAGTGTGTCAGACCTTACCAAAAGCCTTGCTGAATCATTTAGCAATATCAGCAAATTTAGGGATATCACTAAATGATTTAGAGATATTGCTAAATATTGTGCAATACCACCAAATATTTAACAATATCACTAAATGATTTGGCGATATTGCCAAATGATATAGCAATATTGCTAAATGATTCAATGATATCACCAAACAGGACTAAATGTCAAAAGGCTTGTCAGATAATTCTGGCCAAGACCAGAAATTAGACCAAAAAATGAACTGCCAGAAGAAGGGTCATTGTGCCAAATAACATGGCACTTTGTGAATTAAGATATTGCCAGAGGGAGGGTTCATTGTGGAACATGACATGACACATTGTCAAGATATTGTGAAAGGAAGGGTTCATTGTGCCACATGGCATTGCAGATTGTCACAGTACCATGAAAGGGAGAGTTCATTGTGCTACATGGCATGACACATTGTCAAGATATTGTGAAAGCAGGGTTCATTGTGCCTCATGACATAGGGCATTGTCAAGCAAGATATTGTGGGGGGATGTATCACAAGACAGACACTGACTTGGAGAATACATAATCTTGTTGTATTGTACAGTAATTTGATCACTTTTCTTAGATATATTGGATAAGCTTTAGAAACCTTGTGGTACATTTTTGTACATGAAACATGCATGTCGTAACAGGATTCTCCAGTGTTCTTTCAGGCAGCCATAGTTTGATCACAGTGTACTAATCTCTACTGAGTTAATTAGGAAAAGATACAAATATCCTTTTAACAGCAGAACACTGCATGCTCAACTGTATCAAAAAAACTTGATATGACTTTTGAGAGCAAAGCACAACCATTTGTGTCATGCCCATATATGGTCAAATGTTACACAGCTCAAAACTGATTGCTTTGAATGTGCTTTTAATAATAATATTAAAATAGATCTTTGAGAAGTTTGCCAGGTACACATCCATATGACAAGTTAATTCATTTGGGACAGCTTCAAGTGGGCACAGACAGGTGGCTTGTGACTGTTCATGCTGCCTGGGGCTCTGCTCTTTTGTACACAAAGGAGCAGTAAGTGGAAGCAGGCTATACTCTTCAACACAGTGATAACAGTGTATGGTATGATACAGGCAGCTGACAACAAGTTAATTTGACACACAGGTCCCATTTACCGAGAGAAAGGCTTAAAAGAATATGGTGCACTTCCATACTAATAATGCAATTGAAGTGAAAGGCAGGAGTGGATCTAGAGCTTGTCACTTGATGTTGGGACTCGGAGGAATTCATCCGAGCGCTGCTCTGTCTGACATCCCTGATTTGAAATCAATTTACAAGTTAAACTCTGTTTAGATTGTTTGTTTCGGGATTAGTTGAGCATACCTAAGACTAATTGGCAGATTTGAACTAATAGTGGAGTATGGAGTCAGCTGGACACTATAACTGACAGAGAGTCAGAAGAGTAAGCACAAAGCTCAAGCACACAGCTCCACTCCATAATGCCCAGCCAATATACCCTTAACCCTTTCCCACACAAATCACTGCAAAACAGTATGCAAATGTAGATTGTCATATGCTTTAATGTCTTTGTGCAAATTGCATTTTAATGTTGTATTTTTTTATTTTGGGGAAAATTGCAAATAAACCCTATCAGAATGGCATGCCTCAAGTCAATGGCTTAAAATTTCCGTGGCGTGTGTTGCGCACATTGCACGCAGCACATGCCAAAGAAAGCTGTTGATTGAGTCTGCGTGTGAGCCAGAGAGGGTTAAGAGGCTGTACTGTGCTGGGTTGTTTACTAGCCTGTCTGGCGGACTGCCACAGGGGAAAGATCTCGGCTCAGATGTTTTCTTTAGCACGGCTAGAAAGCTGAGGATCCCAGGTGTGGCATGAAGGTGGCTACGAGGGCTCAACGTGATCTGTTTTATGAGTGGGATAGTGGTCATGCTGCTGCAGCAGCACATCATTAGTGTTGATAGAAATTGAAGGTGAAGGAGTGGTCTCGTGTACTACCCATGATAGCTGGGTCACAAGCAAATGCTGGAGCTCAACATTGTAGTTTTATTGAATTAACCTTGTGGTCCCTGTGCCATGCCGTTGTGTATGACTGTGCACTTAATGTCTTGTCCACATGTAACAACATACACACACTTACATGTAAGCAGTCATGCATTACACACCTCTGTGTGGTTGCGGTAATTAATTTCTGACGTACATGTACGTATTCATGTACACTTCTTCGTTTCTTTGTTAATGCTTACTCTTATATGGCATCTGTTACTCCACAGTGTGGGCAAGTCAACTTTGTTTTATACTTTAAATAGTTGTGCAGTTGCATCACATGAATGTATCACCTGTTTGGCCTAAAAAATACCATACAAAGATATGATGTGGTATAAGACTTATTGAACCACTATAGGCAAATGAATTGTCATAGTCCAGGCAAGAAATATGTGTGAAAAGAAAATATGAGCAGGTCAGATGTGAACTGTTGAGAAGGACCTCATTTGTCCCATAGTTGTATGTCTAGAGTTCCATAGGAGAATTCACATATCCCATAGTCCTATATGTGTGGAGTTCTTTTTGGATGATTCACATGTCCCATATTCATATATTTACATTCGGAGTTTCATTAGCATTGAAAGAATAGGGACAAATTTTGTTTTCATCGGTCGATGGTAACATCATGTACAGCACGGCACGTGCCAGTGCCTGCTTTGCTACGTAACAAGCGGCTGGCCACACCCATAGCTCCTCCCACTGATAAACATTTTTAAGGTCCTTCGCAGTGGCTATCAAAACTTTTACGCACAAATAGTCATGTAAATTTAACTCTAGTCTAGTATTAATGTTAATATGAATATAAATATAAAAAATGAAGTCTGTCTCTGTTGTTGTCATTGGCATGTAACAGCGCGGTTGTGGGTAGGCATTTTCTTCATGACGTCGCTATTGCGACGTCATAAAAAATGCCGACCCACAAGCGCGCTGTTACATGCCAATGACAACAACAGAGACAGACTTCATTTTTATAGTGTATGGAATTCTGGAAGATTAACATACCCCAATTGGTCACACAGCTACAGTGGACCAGAAGATTCACTACTTGTGTGTGCACAGTTAGTGAAGCAGATTCACATCCCATAGTTCTGTGTTTAGAGTTGCCATGGATCAGAAGATTCACATCCCATAGTGTCGTGTTTAGAGTGGTTGAGAAGATTCACATGTTCCTTACTTCCATGTATAGAGCTAGTTCAGAATGCTGGCTCAAAAGACTCACATGTTGCATGGTCTACTGGGTCCACTGTCTAGTTGTGTTTAAAATTAGTACATTAAGCTTAGGCCATGGCCTCCACTTGGCACAGCACTTGAGCTTAGTAGCTTAAGACATCACTATAATAAGATCACCATTCAGAATACAAGCTTCCCGTTGAACTAAACGAGCCAAAATGAAACATGATGTCCAGTGTTTTGTAGCTTGTCAACAGGGCATGTAATAGAACCTTGACTGTCTATCTGACCTGAAGAATACGTCAGTATAAAATGACAGCTTGAACCAAAGCATGTAAAAGCTTGTTATATTCTGAAGGAGACTACTTTGATAAGTTAATTGCCCTCTTAGAATAACCACTGTTTTGCTGGATGGGGTACAAACATGCTGGAAATGGTCTTTTATAACTGGAAAAAAACCTAGCTGTATGTTTATGCACTGCATGTAGTCCCCTTTATCATTGATAAACAGTTAAATGGAGAGGCATTTAATTAGTAACCAGAGTACCAGATAACAGTGGTTGTTAATTATTTGTTTTTGTCTATCACATGGATATAGTGGGCACCCTACTGTTCCTACCAGCATTACATGTATAATGCACATATCATGGAATACATAAAGGCTTCATCTCCATCCCCATTGTACCCAAATCTTAAAAAATCGTCCACAAAACAGCTAGCTTCCCAGTTGCTTTGATATCGAACAAGAACTCTCCCTCGGACGCCTGGTTCATAATTTGTTCACCAGGTGGCACTGCTATTTTTTCTATTCTTTTAAATGATTTTTTTTTTTGTGTGTTTTCACTATTTTTTGACTTCTTCTCCAGAACAGTCACTCGGATTAAGCTGAAACTTGTGGATATGCTGATTGTGGAAGGGTCAAACACAGTTGTTCACTAGGTAGCACTGCTGTGGATTCCAAATTTTTAACGATTTTTTCAACTAGGCCGGGGAAGCATGTGGAAAGAGTTCCTACCACTCTGACTGTACACGGTGGTTTTCTCCGAGTCCTTCGGTTTCCTCAACCAACATGTAGGTAGGAAGTACACGCCACGATCTGTGCCATGGAGACTGATTAATATAGGCTTGGCCTGCTTCACAATCCATGTAAAAGATATGGGTTTATACTTTAACTAGGATACTTGTTGGTAAATGAACCTTTTTTATTGATTACTATAGTGGATGTCGATGGGCATTTAATGCTAATTCACATATTTGACTTCTTCTCCAAAACCACTATCCAGTGTGACTTCAAACTTATATAGAGACTATGTACCTTGGATGGGTCTCTACTAAGTTTGTTCAAATGGTCATGCTCCAGTGATTTTGGGACTTTTAAAGATTTTTTTTGGTTTTTTTATTGGGAAATTCTTTAAAAAAAATCGTCTTCAAAACCATTCACCCAATTGCTTTGGTATCACACAGGAACACTCCTAGGAACTTCTCATTCTGAATTTGTTCACCAGGTGGTGCTGCAATTTTCCTCAATTTTTCATGATTTTTTGTGTGTTTTAGCCATTTTCAACTTCTCCAGAACCATCATTCAGATTAAGCTGAAACTTTGTGTATGCAGGTCAGATTTTTGAACCACTGCCAATGGCCTATTTTTACGCCTTGAGCACTTTCAACGTCTAGTCTCTTCATTTGCATTTATCAACTTTATTTTTTCTTAGTTTCATATTCAAGGGAACATATAAGGATTTCAGAAAATGTATACTTTTGTATACTTTAACTGACTTTCAAGGAAGCTAGAGGGTCCAAAAGATAAAAAAAAAAAAAACAATGAAAAAAGGGCCTTTGGCACTATTTTTACCATTTGGGGTCCCGACTCATGCAGTTCAAGCAAACCATACAGAAATACCTATGTATGGCTTCCGACAGGTCTTGGCCTCAAATCATCAGAATACTGAACATTTGCTGCCAATATCCTAGTCACCATAGAGGGTGAAAGTAAAAAAGTCACCAAAAACGAACTTCTATAATGGAAAAGCCCTCCCCACTAACCACAAAATCCAGATTAGCGGGCCAAGTTCTGATATATCCAAATTCTAGGTTCTACTACATTCAAGAATTTTACCAAATATTATAGCCAAAATCACAGCTGTTTTGACATAGTTCTGGTTTATACAATTTTATAATGGAACATTGTTGTGGAGGTTCGCCTTCAATATCCCTCCACCTAGCAGTCTTGGGTGGGTTGTAAGTGTTTTATTGGCCGAGTTTCGCAGGTTTTACTTGTTTTACTGCCAACAAATATTAACAGTAGATACCCCTTGCCTATGTCCATCATCCTGGGTCATTGCCACCCCCAAATAAATATGTTTATTTTTTCATTTTCATTAAAGACGTGTTTTTTTTTTTTTTTTTACAAAAGTGAATGTTAGAAATTGAAATTTAACACTGGATAACCACAGCTTGTTATATTTTACACTACACCAAGTGATGCAATAATGATGACATCATGTAAAAAGGGATGTGTGAAAAAGTATGTAATAAAGGGTATTAACCACAAAATAGATACCTTACTGAAATTCTGTGGGGCTAACTTCACAAGCTTAATTGAACATAATTCAGTAGCCTATATAATAATAATAATAATAATAATAATAATAATAATAATAATAATAATAATATAATAATAATAATAATAATAATAATAATAATAATAATAATAATAATAATAATAATAATAATAATAATAATAATAATAAATAGATTAAAAATTACTACTTAACTATAACCATTAATAATGCCTGACCAACAGATCACTCTTATATTGAACAAAAATGGACAGATGGCCTTTTGAAAAACAAGCTGACAGTTTGCTCTGGAAATAATGTGTCTTTTAAAATGTTGAGCCTGCAAAATGGGCTATCAACTTTAAAAGATCAACATGCACAAAACTCAGGTTTAGGTTGGAAAATCAAGCTGCTCCGTCTTTCAATTTTAATACATGTAATACTTAGGCCTAATTCCCAAGTGCTGCAAACAACACAACAGGACAGAAATGGAAATTCTGAAAAAATCCCTTGCACCTACCTTTCCTGGATTCATGAAATTAAAAAATATCCCAGACACAGCCACAAATTTCCTGATGTTGTTGTGTATGATAAATTAACCACAGATTGACATACAATGTATATAAGGTAAATGTCCAATGTTTTGGATCTATAAACACAGATATTAGTTTATATCTACAAGGATGCAATGCTCTTGTAACTAATCTGCATTTTGTTGCAGGGCTAATATCACTGATATAATACTAGGATTTTTTTTCAAAACCTACAAGAAAGTAATGTAGGCCTAGTCCTGATAGCAATAGTGTAGATCACATGTATGTAAGCCTAGACTTTAATATGACTTTGTCCACATGGTGGGAAATGATACTATATAGTTCTAATTTCCAACAGTAACAGCTGTTGGGTAGATCTACAAGATAAATCCGTATTACCATATTTTACATAAACATGTAATACCATATTTTTTTTGTTATGAAAAAAAACTTATGGAAATCATGTCTGTGCCAGAAGTTGTGGTCTCTGATGTCAATTCAATTTCATGAATGCAGGAAAGCTAATAGAAATTTGCTGGGGTACTACAAAGCATTCAATAAAATTAATTCATACTAGATACTCAATTGCTGGTGTTGTCTGTTGGAGAAACATGTTTTTGATATAGCAGGATTAGCACGACTCCATTGATAAGTAATGTGATATCATAAGAGACTAAATTTGTAGTTATTCTTAAAAGATAACTTCTTTAATGAAAAGCGAACTTCCATCATGGAAAGTAACCCTAACTTGCTGAGTCTACTGAATGCTGTAAGAGCCAGATTTCATTTGGCCAATACTTGATCCGGTTAATACACATGCTGAAGTGTTTCGTGGTGAACTGGCGAGCTCCTAGTCTGTTTTTTTTTTTTTTTTTTGAGGCAATGACAAAAAAGTAAAGGAAGTGAATAAAAAAAATTACGTTTTCAGCCAAAATAAAGAAATGTATCCATAAAATCATGGGTCTGCCATTTCCAAATGGTTTCAAGTTGACCATTGATACTGCCCCTGAGTATGGCTACATATGTGTACAGTGTGCAACACCTATAGGGTATGAATTAAATGCAAATTGTGACAGCTTTGTACCTTATTGCCAGAGAAAGTCAGTTTTTTTCATTATGGAAGTTTACTGATAAGAGAGGGTTGACTTTGACAGTGAATAAAAACGGAATTACTGGAAGTATCGCAGTAAAATATTATTATTGGGTGTATTTGAAAGCTGAGACTTTGTACTTTTCAGTTGTTAAGGTAGTTTCAACAATTCTAAAATTTTCAATTTTGGCTGCCCTGGACCCCATTGGCAGTGGTTCAAAAATCTGACCCATATGTTCCTTGTGAAAGGGTCAAACAAAGTTGTTGACTAGGTGGCACTGCTGCGGATTCCTGATTTTTAACAATTTTTTTGACTAGGGTACTTATCAGTAAATGCATTTTTCCTAATTATTACTATATATGTAAGTCATCAAAGGGCATTCTAATGCTAATTCACATTTTAATGAATTTTTCTTCCATTTACGCAAATCTTAGAAATACTTCTAAATGTCATATGCACTCAGCTAAAGCTCAGCACAGGTCTTTTCAGGTGCAACTTTGATTTTGTGAACAAGCTTAGGTCAGCTAAGCACGGACTGTTCATGTAGCCCTCTAGTTCTCAAATATCAAAGGATATCATGATTGAAATGTCCTTTTTTTCTCAAATATCAAAGGATATCATAACTGAAATATTTTTTTTCAAATATCAAAGGATGTTATGTCTGAAATGTTATTTTGAGAATTCAGAGGACATCATGACTGAAGTGTACTCTTTTCTCATATCAGAGCATATCAGGACATATTTTGTGTTAGATATCAGTGGACATCATGACTGAGAGTGGATGTAATACTTTAAATTGATAAGCAGAAAAAGCTTGTTATATAATGAGAGGAGGGGAGACTTCACAGGAGCACCTAAAGCACTGGCATACAGCAGTTATTTACAAGTGGCCTGCATTGTGTGGACAACATGTGGTTTCCACAGCAAGCGCACATCACAAACCAAATGTCAGGCAACCACGAGAGGTATGATGGCGTGAAAAATCCCAAGCACGAGTAGCAGCTTGGGTGGGCTGTGTTTCCCAGGTATATGCGTGCATTCTCCCTGGATATAGAGATTGCCAGAATAAATATAAAAATAACAAAGTAAAATCAAGCAGACACCCCACTGTTATTACAGCTAGGATACAGGTTTATGGGTAGAGCCATGGGTACAAGATAACCATGCTGGATAGATGCATTGATGGTAGTCTGGGGGCAGGGCCATGTTGAGTGAAAAACCAGGTGTGTCCAGGTGTGAACTGGTAACTCTTGGTGAAAACCTATCACTGTGAAGGATCCTATTGTGTGATGTAACCGATTGATGCATGCAGCCTGCCAGAGATTGACTTGCCAATAAGGCAGCCCATAGGTGTATGAGCATTGCTGCTTTCACTGGCTGTCCTGTGGAACGGCGAGACACTAGGGAGATGCGTGCCATCCATAAATGATGGATGCTGCCTCAGATATGTGCTAGTGCTGCAGATCTGTGATCTGCTTACGCCTGTACAGGATCATCCTTACTGATCAATACTGTCCTATGGAGAGAGTAGCTGCTACTTCACCCTGAGTACAAAACATCCACGGGTGGACAGCCTTGTGAACGCAAGACCAACCTTGACACTCTCATAATACCAGTGCCCCAAGAATGTCTTCGTTTGCTATAGATCAGTGGCATATATGGGCAAGACCATCCAGGACTACCCTCACCCTGTGATCACTGCTACAACTGGGTGCAACCATAATAACAGATCTACAGGGATCTTTACAGGATACATGTACATCAAGTTACAGAGACGCAGGACGAGATGGGAACCAGGCAGACCGCATGGGCAGCATGATTGACTGGGCCACTTTTATGAGGATGGATACCATGAACATAGACAAGTCTCTATAGGCTTTAATCATTGTCGCTGGCAAGGAAATACAATTGCTAACCAAGAGAACTGTTCAGTCTTCATGCAAAAGGTTTAACTACTACCTGTTTCCAGGCAACACCTCTAAGATGAAGACCCTAGAAAAGTGAGTAACAATTAAGCTCATAACTGAAGTCCCTCTGCCATATCTTAAGGATGCACCCAATGCATCCTCTAAAGTATGCATGCTCTCAACTGCGTAAATGTTGTAATTGCCAGTCATCACTGGGTGCTTGAGGGTCTTTAATTCTGCTTCACCAGACAATTAAATGACTATTATCAGCTTTGAAATGCATGATACATGTAATATGTAGTCATACATTTATTTATGCATGAATGTGTTGGACAAATGCAGTGGTTATATGCACCATTTAGATGCAGTACAGTAAACTTCATTTACTTTATGGACAGACAGTCAGAGGGATTAAAATGGGGTCCATCCCCACTAGCTAATTGCTGACCTTTTTTTAAACTGCTTTAAACTCAATTGAATTCATATATCTTTTGCCATGCAAACACATGCACAATATTCAGTAGAAAAAAATGAACTGTAAGGTTTAGTAGAAACTGATAGCATATGACATATAATTTTATTACTGTAAATTGCTTTAATTTTGTGGTACTCTTATGTTTGCTCATTTCACTGATGGCACAAAACCTTGAAAATAAAAACACAGTAAAATAGTATTTTAACATTGTTTGATTAGGAATTATGCCCAAAATATTGAAATTAAAACAACAGTGAAATGTCAAAAATGCAAAAAACTGTGAAAATAAAGCAATTTACCATATACAAACAGGTGCAACAGTGCCATATTTTTTGTGTAGTTCTCAAAAAAAAAAAAAAAAAAAAAATGTAAAAAGAACAATGGAATATCTCAATGCTCAATAGCCAATCCAGTCACTGTCTATATTTAAACCTACGCATTAATAAATATTATGATTTTTTGATTCAAGATGTTAAACATTGAATACTTGGGGGGAAAAACACCTCACGAAAATACTTACAAATCAAATGTTATATCTTCAGAACAAATGAAGCTACAACCATTAAAGCTTCACAATTGAAGAATGTTGTAAAGAGCTTGGGTGAGTTTGTGCTCTAGCTGGTGACCTTGACTTCTTTGTTAAGTTCACAGGCATTAGCATAGAAACATTACACTAATGTGGCATCTTTGGAACCATTGAAGCTGCTTCCTTACAATTGTTACAGCTGAAGTGCTTGATGAGAACTTTGGATGAGTTTGATGAGTATGATCTCTGAGTTCATACATAGTACTATACAAATTTAGTAAATTAGTTTTGTTTGACAGGTATTCTTCTTTCATAATGAAACTCTGCATTTATAAGCAAAACTTCACGTATTTAGCTAATTCATCATGCGACACCATCATATTTATTCATTATTATGTGGGTTGTCTTTGCTGAATATTTAGCTTAGACAAAGAGCCACTACTCAGAGAGACATGTAAGGGTATAGGCTCCGAAACATGTTCTGAGTAGTTACCCGCTTAGGACCCTTTAATTTATTTGGGCTACTACAGCCTGTGTCAATATTCTGCACAGGAACGTGTGCAATATGGACAATAGTACTTCCATATGTATATAGATTAGACAGTGACAGGCAAGCTTATGGAGAGTAAAGAGTTTGGACTGCTGAATAGGGTAATGACTACTAGGAAGTGGTTCTGGACAAAAAGACACAAGTACAATAGTGTAATAAGCATCATGTGAGAATGGTCAAGGGGTCACAAGGTTGTTCAGACCGTATGATACATGGATTCTAACAAGTTGTCGCCTTTGAGCAGATGTACACAGAAAATTGTGAAAGCACTAATGCCTGAATTGATGGATCAAAGTGACCCGTGCCATTGTAGAGTATTAGACATTATGTGCTTTGCTATATGAATATATAAAGAATTATTAAAAGTTCAGGCCGAGTGCCACATGAACCAGCTGCAGTACACAGTAGCAACACAGCACTTTATGGCAACCATCTCTTGTTTAACTCTTTCAGTGCCTATCAAGTTGATCTACTTAAGTCAAACAAGTCTGACTTTTGATAAGGATCCCAGATTTGTATTCATCATAAAAAGGCCTTTCATTCAAGTACCAGCGTGCCTATAGTTCCAGAGAGAATACCTGAGGTCAACAGCTTTTCTTGGTGATGTGCATTGGGCAAAAAAGCTGTTGACTCAGTCCAAAATTTGGCACTGAAAGAGTTAATTTGACCTGACCAGCCATGTTAATTACAACCTAGGTTTTTATAGTTTTCCACTTAAACAGTACAAAAAAAAAAATCTTCTGCACTTTTCTCTCCAGATTGAGCTTTTTCTTCCCTATTTGTGTCAACCAATCAGTGATCAGCCCCATCATAACTTGTCTCTTTGCAGACATCCATTTGAAAATAAAAACTTATATTGTTTGACAGCTTTATGAGTGAAACAGAAGGTTTTGGTTTTAGAAAATGCAAATGATCAACATCTGATGCATCAGTAACTTGGAAACTGCACATATAAGTGAGTGAAGGAACTATCAACAATTTGGTTGACAGCCAAGAAGAAATGTAAGTCTCAAGAGTGTGCTCTATAGGATCTCCCTCATGCTACTCCCTCTGCCAACTCATTAACAAATGCACAACAAAAATCACAACTTAAAAAAAAAAGTTTTGAAAATAAAAAAAACAAAAACAAAAAAACCAAACCCCACAGATTGCCTGGATACATGGGTATGTTGTACTCCATGCACCTTAGTTGTAGGGCAGTCAGGTGGAGCAAGGATACAGTATGTATATGTACACCCCACTCCACCCTATTCCTACCTGGACCGCCACAGTTTATGGTTGTCAAGAGTGTGCCAGGATACTACAGAATGTGTCTGCAGTTTGGTATATGAAGATGCTGCCACAGTTCACATCAAGTGATCCTGTGTGTGTCTTGCTGACACATGGTTGTAAAGCAAAAAGACAGGATTGACAAAGAAACACTGTCACTTCTCTTACAGAAGATTAACATCATCATCAACTCTGTATGAACTATAAAGAACAAAAGAGGCACAAGCATAAACGTTAGATCAGCATGGATGCCACAAAATGTTAGTGGTGATGACTGATGACTGGTGGAAAGAGGATCAATGCATACAGAATGATTTGCTGTTATTGCCTGGCATTCTGACAGCACCTTTTAAACCGGATGTACACGTATATTAATAAACTTAGCATTGGCCATTAAGCTGTCAGAGGAGCCAGAGATCAAATAAAAGGACATTGAGACAATCATAGCAATGAAAAGGGGACGACATGTCTGGCAGATTATGGAATACAAATGAAAGGACTCCCAGACAGACTTATAAATGGAAGGAAAGAACTGCCTGACAGACTTTTAGGTGGAAGGGAAAGAACTACCTGACAGACTTAAAGATGGAAGGTGAAGGTTTATAGATAGAAGAAAAGGACTGCCTGACAGACTTGTATGTGGAAGGGATAGGATTGTCTGACAGACTTATAGGTGGAAGGGATAGGATTGCCTGACAGACTTATAGATGGAAGGGAAAGGGCTGCATGACAGACTAAAGATGGAAAGAAAAGGATTGCCTGACAGACTTATAGGTGGAAGGGAAAGGGCTGCCCGACAGCCTTAAAGATGTGGAGGTGAAAGGGAAAGGACTGTCTGACAGACTTATAGATGGAAGAAAATGACTGCCTGACAGACTTACAGATGGAAGATAAAGGACTGCTGGATACCTGACAGACTAAGAGATGAAAGAGAATTAAAGGACTGTTTGATCCCTGACAGACTAAGAGATGAAAGAGAATTAAAGGACTGCTTGATCCCTGACAGACTAAGAGATGGAGGGGGTGACTCCCAGGACATTTACAGATGGAGAGAACAGCTTGGCTTTAGTACACTGTGAGGTAGAGGGGGCAGGATGGCTGGACAGACTTATAGCTGGAAGGAATGACTCTTTGACACTGTGAGATAGAGGGGAAAGACTCCTTTTCAGACTTACAGATAGAGGGAAATGACAATCAGACATACTTAGCTCTTGCATTGGTGGGGGGTGGGTGGGGGGACTCTGTGAAAAACATAAGGGAATGGAAATGACATGCTGGCAGACTGACAGATGGGAGGTGCAGAGAAAGTACCCCCTGTTATCTACGAGGGAGTACGCCAGATGTTTAGATGGAGAGAAAAGGACTCGTTGATTGACTGGCAGATAGATGGGAAAGAACTATCTGAAAAAGAAGTAGAGTTAAAAAACACTATCTTAGAAGATGGCGGAGAAACGGTTAAAGATACAGACAAGAAATGCTGTTGCCAGCCTTAAGCATCTGCATGTAACTGCTAGTGGCTGCTAAAGCCTATAAAGTCCATATGAATATTTTTAGCACAATAAAATGATTAAAGACAGATTACATGTTCTGTCTAACAGACCTATACATGTTAGAGGTGGCTGCAGCAAGGGGAAGGACTCACAGATTAGCAATAAAGAAGGGTGTGCCCATCAGAAACTGCAGGGGGACTGGCAGACTAAAAGAGAAAGAAACCAGTCTTACAGCTAAAGAGAAAATGATGTTGTGAAGACTTACAGAGGGATACAGAAAGGAAAAAATGTCATGACCAGATTAATAATAGCAAGACAAATGACTATTAGAAAGTTTTCCTGAGTGACGGAGGGTGAAAAACAATGATACCCGATTAGCCAGTATGGGAAGACTGGTTGATAAACTTGTATATAGACGGACTGAAGAGTACCATATTATCACTTTTAAGCACCCAGGTCTCTCAGAAAATTGGTTGAAATGAGCACCAACTGTAGGCCTATACCTACATTGGGAACATTTTAGCTGTATCAGCTGGTAAATTATTATAAAATGTTTTTTCTTTTACAATATTTTTTACACTTTTGTGCCACAAAAATTGGGGGGGGGGGGGATTACGCATGCATGGACAGGGTAATAAATCACTATCACTTATGAGTGGAATGTACCAAATATCAAGAATTGAGGGTCATTTGTGGATTGTACAGACAGTTGTCTTCAGTGGTGACCCGCTGAGACCCCAGTACTTGTGGGTTCACACCTCAGGTAATTTTATATGGAACATGTAAGCCTGCATGATGGATTGAAAACATGACAAAACATGAAAAGCTAAACTGTGCAGCCAGTTTAGATGCTTCTAACAGGATGATAAGGACAAAACAGAATATTGGATTTCCTTGCATTGAGACTGGTGTTTATTGGTGAGACTTGGCCATGCAGATAAAGGGAGCAGACAATTGAGGGGCATACACAACTGAGAGGGCTGTGTAATGGGGGGTACATGGTAGCTATTGTCATGATGGGTATTATGTGTGATATGTAGAGCACTTGAATATGATAACACAACATGTACCATATGCCATGGCACTTCTGGCCTCACAGTGACCTCAGTAATTGCATCAAGGTATTGGCTGGCAGCACCAGAGGTGGACCGGTCTGTATGGATCGCATTTCATAAATCCTGCACATGATTTGTGCATTGAGGGAACTAATTTAAATGTTGACAGATTTAGAATGAACATTTCTGAGAACAGAGGTTTGGTCTATTTCTGCTGTATTCAGGAGCCTGCATGACAGGGTTCAATGCGAAGCCACACATACAGCAAGGGGCAACTGTTATGTGTATAACTCAGCCATACATGGAGCAGGGGTCAATGTAGTCATTGATCCAACGCTTTGAATCATTTACTCAGAAAACCCTTCCTGTAGTGCATTGTATATTGTATATGTATATGTGCTTTCACAGAGAAGAAAGTACCTTATGAACGATTTGTAATTTCAGCAAGTTCACTGCACATTTGATTTATGTGAGAGAAATGTGAAAATGGATACCAGGATGGGTGGCTTTATGTCACGCCAAGAAAATCATTCTAAAAGGAGCAATAACCATTGTAAGGGACAATAGGGGACTATGATGTCACCTTGTCTTGACACTTGAGCACATAATTATAGAAATGAGACAACTTATAGCCTTAAAGGACATAATTATTTTGTGAGATGTCTTTGTAATATTCCGAACAACACCTTCCTTTGGTCAGATATCCCGTGTTTTCATGCTCAGATTTGTATTTGTGTTGCTGATTGGCCACAGAGGAGGCATGGGTGATTATGGGATGTCATTGCAGACATTTCAGATAGGGCACCATGAAAGTGGCTAGAAGTGTAGTAAATGGTATGAAGTCATTCAATGCTTATGATCATTCCATGTATGCAGACAAAATTAGATGAGAATTGCATCTTAAGAATGCTCACAAACAGAGCTATGATTCAGTTCCTTCAGTCCGTCAGTGATGTCTGCATGCCTGGCAAATCTTATGTCAGGTGCCGACAGCAGACTGGTGTAAAATGAATTGACAGACCCAGACCCAGACTGGTAAAGTTTACATGAACACACCGGTTAAATGAATTGACAGACACAGACACAGACTGGTAAAGTTTACATGAACACACCGGTTTTTACATTCAAAAGAGCATTGTCTCTATATGCACTTGCTTCAATGGACTACTTATTGCTTCATAGGACATGGCCCAGATGGCATGTGTGGTATGGACAGATTAATGGTAGTGCAGTTTGTAAAGAAAACATGGTGCTTTATAAAATGTGACTTTGTTACTGTCTTCGTTAATCTATACAAAATGTGGTTTAGGTACTGCACTCATGGTAAGACTGTGTGGTCCTCAGAAAATGTGGTCCAGGTGCTGTATACTCATGGTAAAACTTTACGTATTTCCTCAAAACATGTGGTCCAGGTGCTGTAATACTGGTAAGACTTTACGTATGGTCCTCAAAAATGCAGTCCAGGTGCTGTGCTCATGGTAAGACTTCCTATATGGTCCTCAAAAAATGCTGCTGTACCAAGGTAAGACAACATGGTATTCCTTAGAATGGTGACTGTACTCTGCATATGGGAAGCTGCTACGACTCTCTCTCTCTGTCATGTATACTTAATAAATATTGGCCTTTGTGGCTCTTGTTTTTTCTTCATTGTGTTCATATCGAGACTAATATACAAGCTAAAGGAAAGATGGTTTTTTGTCCACTTTCTTCATGATGAGACTTGTCCGTTCATCTTACTAACATGGATTATGTGTTTTCATTGTGAAAACGTGGGCCACATTCATTTACTGTATCTCTTTCTCTTTGCTGCTGTGAGAGCTAGGTCACCTGTTCTTTGTGTCTGCAATTTATTGCTAGCCACAAGAGTTAATTTCTTTGTTAATTTACCTGCAATGACACATCACCTGCTATATGTGGCCACTTGTTTGGCAGAAACGGTGACCACATACAGCAGGTATATCTATATATATATAACTTGACTTGCAGTATTTAACTTATCTTTACCTACAGAGTAGATATACATGTATGGCAGGCAATGATATAAATTTGTAAATTTTTGCAAAATCTTACAAGTTCTTTGTTAATCCACAGACCTGAAGACTGCAATTAACGCCTTTTTAATGGTAAATATTTTTTTTTAAAGTTTTGCTGTCTGGGCATATCAACATTTAAATGATTAAAAAGATGATGTAAGTGGTAAAGTGTGGCACTGATTCGTCAGTTTAATTTTTCATTGCAGAAAACACAGCAGTGGAGACCTACACAGTCGGCTGAAGACCAGGAAACTGCTGGGGGTCGGGGAGACCGATGATGGAGATGTTCACAGATCAAAGGTAGATGTTTACAGTTTTCATGATGAAGGCCTGGATTAAATTCCTAATCAGTGACTTATTAACTGCAAAGAGATCAGGTGTGAGGACTGTCCGAGTTGAAACATCGCTAATTACACTGACAGAAAAAGTGTCTGATGCATGGTCTACTTTGGATATGATGTGAAGCAAAAACTCAGTATGTGTGGGAGTCAGAACACAAAATCTGGCTGTTATTGTAGCTTGATATGGGAGTACAGGATGCAGTGGCTTTGTGTTTAACGTATGATACCAGGGTCAAGGTATATCAAAAATAGTCAGACAGGAGCTCTGGATGTAGGGCCTAATAATTTTGTCACATCCAACTTGTTTTCCCGACAGGTTTGCACAGTCATAATAAGTAATTAGCATCATAGTGGTTCCCCATGCTTCATCCATTGAATACCTTTTCCAGTAAAGATATCTGTTTCTGAGTTTTGAAACACATGCAGTTGTCTTCCTGAAGGCCATGCATCTCTCTGTCTTAACAGGCAAGCACTATAGTGGGCTCCCTGAAAGCAAACCATCTCCCTAGTCAAATGGACAGTGGCTATGTTAGAGGAGTGGACCTCTGCTGGGGTTGAAATGAAACACTTTCAGCAGGGAAAGGATGGTCTTTGGTTAGGGAGAGTGTTGATAATAAGAGGTCCTTTGTTACACATAAACCATTGTGTTTGTCTTGTAGTGGTAGAGTAGAAGCTAGACAAACACACAGAGACAAAAACCTAGTAACAATAGAAATGCATTAAGGTAATGTTATACTCCAGCAAAGAAACTTTTTTATGATGCAAGTTATATGATGAAAAAAGTGTGTTTGATTGGCTTATATGTGGCGAGGAAAATGCCATTTTGAATGTTTTTACATGAAACATGATACTAAGTAGAAATACAACTTCAATAATTGCATAAATTGTGGCCATTCATCATACAGTTGCCCAGTAAGGCTGAGTGGCACCAAGGCATGTTCACTCTATCAGTCCCATGGAAATCATTGCAAGCAGATTGGACAGATCTTCATATTGATGTTTCCAATAATTCCTCGTACATCAAAATGTTATGTGCAGATGGTGATTTTTTTCTGTCTTGAATAAAGTCTCCAAAGCAGAGCATGGGCTGACTATACCATTATGGAAATGATGCCCTTGCCTCCATGAGACAGGGAGAAATGTGGACATGGGAAGGACTGTCTATCCACACCTGCACTTTGGTTTGCCAGCTTCATGCACATGCCCTAACGGAAAAAAAACAAACTTGCTGCTAAGTGTTCCCACTGCTTAGTGGCTAGTTATCTGAAGTTATCCACTAATTAGCAGCTGCTTAATGTTTTACCATGCAACTAAGTTTGCAGCTAAGTAGCAGGAAAAAGAGATTTGATTGGTGGACAGTCAAGTCACAATGAGGCTACTGGTTCATGTAAAGTTGTGGCTAGTTTGCAGCTAAGCTGCTGCTAGGTGCTCCTATTAGTAGGTTTTCTGCCAGGTAAGGGGAAAAATCCCATTGGCTGATCTTCTGCTAAGCTGCTTCTAGATGTTCCCCCTGGCTGGTCTGCTGCTAAGTAGCCACTAGTTCGCAAAAAAAAAAAACTGCCGCTAAGTAATATTCCATTGGCTGGTTTTCTGTACTCACCACCAAGTTAGAGCTATTTGGCTGTCCATTATCTTGCATTGCTATGGCTATCATGTTTTACATATTTCGCATAAAAATGGTTTAATAAATCTGTGTTTTTACTGTTTGACTCGAGAGTGAGTCAGATGGAAGGCAATGATTTCATTTCCAATTCTGATTTAATTCAAATTTTGACTTAAAATTTTATACTTTACTAATCCCCTTTAAAGATGCTTAACAATTATTTGTCATTATCTTTGGCTAAAATGTAAAAAGATAAATAACTATTAAATCTAAAGTGATACTTTGTGATGAATTCTAAATGTAAGTTTCAAATTTCAGACACATGTAATGAGAATAAAGATTGCATTGTAAATGTTTGTTAAAGCTGGAGAACTACAAAGTCCTTGTTAAGTTGCTGCTAAGCTGCCGCTAGGTCTGTCAGGAACAAAGTTCCTCTAACTAAGCTGCCGCTAGGTCAGTCAGAAACAAAGTCCATGCCGCTAAGCTAGTGTTAGATTGGTCAAAAACAAAAGTTTTTGTTACTAAGGCTACCACTAGGGTGGGCAGCAACAAAATCCTGTCGCTAAGCAGTCGCATCTTAGCAGCTAGCTGCTAAGCAGTCGCTACTGAGTGCCTGCTTAGCAGCAGCTAGCTGCTGAGGCATTTTTTACTCTTGCAGCTAATTTGCTGCAAACGAAACATTTTTGTATCGGTGTAGCTGATCCCATAGGTACACAGCTCTGCCGGTTCCACAAAGGCACTGGCACCTTTATCTTTATTCTACTGAAAAAAAAATTGTCAAATTTGATTTATCATTTGTGCATGTACATCCATGCATTTTCCACAATTCACATTGTAAGCACACACTGTGACCAATCAGCTGCAACCACAAACATACATTTGACCAGTCAACTACAGAAGCTATGATGCATTGACCAATCACTGGGTTAAAACTTGTATGAGGACAAAAGTGGCAACACTTCATCCTCAAGTGTGAGTTGTAGACTTGGACTCGGACTCAGACTATTCAACCATAAATACACAGGCACACAGAAACATAAATACATACATTTACAGGTGTACAGGAAACTCCCATTCAGGCTACAACAGCTGCTATATTATGGTAGCCACTCAGAACACTAAAATGTGTAATAATTTGTATATGTGATTAATTAGAATAGTTAAATAGAATTACCTAGTAAGTATGTACAGATATAAATTTTGTTGGTTGAAAATTAACATATTTACCTATGATGGTGGACTGGAAGTTTCCTGCTGAGAAGCATTACTACAAAAGTAAAAATGTAGGACAGAACAGGTAACAGAATATTCATCTATAAAATATTTTCAACACAAGATCAAAGCAAAGTCATTTTTACTGTGAGTGTGAACTTTTCAAATATTTTGAAAGTTCAAAAAATGTGAGCAAGCAAATTCCTTGTATTCTTGCACAGCAGGTAACATCTAGATGGTTGGAGTGAGACGCTGTGCACACTAGCCGAGCTGCCTGTGTGTTTTGGAGTGAGACACTGTGCCACATTAGCAGAACTGCCTCTGTGTTTTGGATTGAGACACTGCCACATTAGCAGAGCGGCCTATGTGTTTTGGAGTGAGACACTGTCACACTGGCAGAGCTGCCTGTGTGTTTTGGAGGGAGGCACAGTGCCACATTAGCAGAGCTGCCTCTATGTTTTGGAGTGAGACACTGTGTCACACTAGCCGAGCTGCCTGTGTGATTTGGAGGGAGACCCTGCCACACTGACTGAGCTGTCTGTACACTAGCAGAGCTGCCTGTGTGTTTTGGCGTGAGACACTGTGTCACACTAGTAGAAACCCTGTACCACACTAGCAGAGCTGTCTGTATGTTTTGGAGTGAGACACTGTGTCACACTGGCAGAGCTGCCTGTGTGTTTTGGAGGGAGACACTGTGGCACACTGGCAAAGCTGCCTCTGTGTTTTGGAGGGAGAGAATGTGCCACACTAGCAGAGCTGCCTGTGTGTTTTGCAAAACTCAAATGGATTTTGAGGCCTATGATCTGCACAATGAAAGAAAACTGTGGCACCCAACCGTATGCCCACATTTAGCAATTTATGCTTTCAATGAAACAAATATTCCTGGAGAAGGAGATTAAATGTAGAGATAAGTAATTACGAGTCCATCTTGTTTGGTGTTAGCTACAGAATGCCTCTCAATGTGGGGGAAATTAGATTTATTTTGTCATCTGAGTGGAGACCCATATCTGTCTACTTCTATGTCAACTTCTATTATTGCAGTCAGAAATGAGAGCAATAGCCTTATGCTAAAGTTAATAATGTTTTGGTGCGCTATCTTGGAAAGGAAAAAAATGGGACAATTTCCTGGGGTTGTTTTTATCAGGGTGTGGGGATTGTCATAACTCCTTAATGGTGTATTTTCTTGTTTGAAAAATACTTTTTTAAAGTTAGATTCAGTGCTTATATTGGCTTGGTGGATTTCTGTAAGTTGGAGTCGGGAAGGCCTGTCCAATGATGTATATTGCCACATATCACCATATGAGGGGCAGTTGTAACACATATAAAGTTATTTACCTAGTGTTTATAAACAAATAATAACAGAAAAAAAAATGACTTTAGTATCTTTACTTACCCAGTGAGCCTAATAGTTATGCAATGTGACTTTTGCCAATAGCAATGAAATGAAGTCTGCCTACACCATGGCAACAGGCTCAGATGTTACCACATTATGCACATGGTTTCTGCAAAATACCAGTTGCCTGTGGTTAGTGAAGACATACATATGATGCCATTAATTATATCCCCCGTGGCCGAAGGATCCGGGGGATATATTGGTTTCGTGACCCTTCGCCCGCCGTCTGTCTGTCCTTCTGTCCATTGGGAAAACATTACCGTGGTAACTAAAAAAATATTGCATGTAGCTCTGCCAAATTTTGGTTAGTGATGCACCTTATGATGAAGCAGGTTGATTTCGAAAACTAGCTTCCTGTGATCATCAATTAATTAGTTAATCAACAAAAGATCATAAGGCAACCCCCAGAAGACGTTACCTTATGACTAAAAAAGTATTGCATGTAGCTCCACCAAATTTTGGTTAATGATGCATCTTATGATGAAGCAGGTCAAGTTCAAATATTAGCTTCCTGTGATCAATTAATTAATTAGTTAATCAATCAAACATTGTTAAGCAACCTCCAGATCTGAACCATTAGGCAACCTCCAGAGGACATTACCGTGATAACTAAAAAAATATTGCATGTAGCTCCACGAAATTTTGGTTAGTGATGCACCTTATGATGAAGCAGGTCAGTACAAAAACAAGCTTCCTGTGGTCATTAATTAATTAGTTAATTAACAAAACATTGTTAAGCAATATCCAGGTCCAAATGACCATATCTATGGACCTGTGACCCCGATTTGTTTCAAGTTTTGGTTCAAGTAGTGTATAGATGGGAGGGATTTTTCTAAGGTGGTCAGTCTGTCCATCTGACTGACCGTCTGTCTGTTCGTCCCCCTGGTCCAGATAAAAGATTTTGTCTTTTTGTTTAAAATTAATGGTCAGGTTGGCTTCAAACTTGGTGGGAATGTAACCTGTCTATGTCCACAAAATATGTATGAGTGGTCCTGCTCAATTGTTTTTCGAAATTTTTATGAATTTTTGAAATTCAGAATGATGGTAATAAGAGCACCTTTTAACATGGCATATAGTACATACATATAATACTTCTGAACCCATTATTTTCAAATTTTATATAAACACCTGTGGGTTTTTTTTTTAAGGTTGTCAGTCTGTCCATTTGACTGACTGTCTGTCTGTGTGTCCCCCTAGGCAAGATAACAGATTTTTGTTTTTTCCTCTCTAAAACTAATTATGAGATTCTTAAAACACATTGAATTATATAATCATGTTGTTTAGATTCTTATTGATGGTCATTTTAGGCCTAGAGGGCTTTTCTGATGGATTGATGTTGGTGTTGGTGTCGCTTTGTGGACTTATATGGATGATGATCATTGTTGAGATGGTGGTTGCAAGTAGTACCTTTTTAAATACTGAATTTTAGTGACATGTTCAACAAGTTAAGAACCTCCGATTACAAATTCTCTGATGTGCTGCAAATTTTGGTCCCTTTTCATAAATTGTATGGTCCTGTATATGCATGAATGACGCAACTGTTCAAGCCAATTTACTGAAATAAGCCTATAATTTCAAACAAAACTTTTTGCATTCTGTCATGTGAAAACTAGATAAGGTTTTTCCCCCTATGGACCTTTGCACTTACGTTTTGGTCTCTTTTGGATAAATACTAACTATAAATTTATATGTTTCAACTATACATACCAAGGAACATTGCCTTTGGTCGGAATTGACTTGGATTTGTTTCGTTAGGACTACAGTTTGGATATGGTAATGACACTGTCTAATTATGGGATGTGCTTGGTATGTATCTCCACAAGGTATGCATGAATGGTTATGCTCTTGATTTTTGGATTTTTTTTATGAATTTTTGAAACCCAAAATGATTGTTGAGAGCACATTTTAACATGGCATATAGTACATGTAACATGGGAAAGATAGCACTAATATTGTGACAAAAGTTGGCTCTTAAAGATGATTTCTCAATTGGGAGACAGTGTGCCATTCGGGGGATATATTTGTTGTTGCGCGCGATGACTATCTCTTGTTAATCATGTATGTTTTACTGGAGCTCTTTAGATGGATGGTTCCGTTGATAACCTGATGTTATCTAATACTGTGGAACCTGTTTTGATAGAGAACCCCACTGAAACCCTCATAATTAAAGTCCCAAACACAATATTTTTACCTCTTTTTCAAGTGTTTCCAATACTGTAAATTCCTTCGGTGCATTATTTTTGCCTCAAAAAGCCTCATTCAATAGAGATGACCTGTAAAATACCCAATGACAAATTCTGGTCAGTAATAATGGTTCTCAGTACCACATTCTTTGATGTGATTAGACTGATGGAGCTCCATTTATGTCCTTACCCACATGTTTATAAAATATCAATCTTTTAGACGTCACACGGTTTGAATACATCAAAATTTTTAGTCAGTGAACAGGACCAAAACTCTTTAAATTGCACAGACCCTATCATCTGATCAGTTTACTTGTCAGAAATGATTATCTCTGCAGAGACACAAAGATTTGTGGCCGCCAAAAGATGGAAAATAGATCAAATGAGCAGCGAATTTCTTATAATGTATGCAACAACTTATGAAACCCCACCATGGGCAGCCATGTGTGAAGTACAATGGTATGTTGACTGACAATATGTTTTCCAGGTGGCAATTACTGAAGAGGAACATGTCTCTGAAAGTAAAACATGTAGGATAGAAAATGTCACAACATTTGTCATTGGTCACTTCAATAAGATTTCAAGATGGTATATCCTATTTGATGAAGGAATGTTCATCAGTTAATGAATGTACAATGTAAGAACTGGAGTTAATTAGCATTGAAGTAGAAGCCTGCTAGACTTGCTGTGGCTTGGGTTAGATCTATCAATTTAATTACTGAAGGTGAATTTGATAAAGATGCCCTTTTTATCCAAAATAACAAAATCTGGTACTTTAGGAAAGAAAAATTAAATGAATCAAAATTTCTTTGTTTGATCACTTTGCCAGAAAGGGAGCAAAAAGATAACACACTGTTTCCAATATTTCAGATCATACTGTTTTGAACAGCTGCACTTTGTTAATGCTCAGTCACATACCAGGGCTTCTAATTATATACATACATGTCTAATACATGCTGAGTTGACTTTGTGAACAAAATGCTGATAGATTTGTGTTTCAATTGGTTTACATTCTTGTTACATGGTGATAATAAAGAGTGTTGTCTTTGTAGCTCAGCCAAATTCTAGGCCACAGTGAGCAACTGTACGTCAAGCTGCCGCGCGGGCTACGTATCTGGCAATTCCTCACCGCTCTTATGTTCTCTGTCATGGGCATATGGGTGAGTCTTTACGTAAATGTATCCTTTTAGAGAAAGTGTTTTGCCTTGTCTTTCTATAGTATGTTTTTTTTTCCTCTTTCTCAAAAGTCATGAATTGAGAACATGCATGATTTGAAGCCCAGCCACCCTCATAAGCTGAGAAAAAGGAGCACCTATATGTATACCCAGCAAAAGAACCCTAGAAAGCGACTGTTGTGGATCACGCTGAGCAGAAAGACCCTTGAAAGCAAGTGTTGTGGATCACGCTGAGCAGATAGAACACTGGAAAGTGAGTGTTGTGGATCATCCTGAGCAGATAGAACACTGGAAACTGAGTATTGTGGATCAGGCTGAGCAGATAGAACACTGGAAACTGAGTATTGTGGATCAGGCTGAGCAGATAGAACACTGGAAACTGAGTATTGTGGATCAGGCTGAGCAGATAGAACACTGGAAAGTGAGTGCTGTGGATCATGCTAAGAAGATAGCCCAATAGTATTTCTGAAAAAAAAAGAGATGAAATCATGTTCAACACTGATACAAGAATCCATATCATGCATCTTGATTTTTTTCTTGATAACAAGTGCCTCCAGCTGTGCCCAGGTAACAAATAAACTGACGTCAAAAGAGGTAATGTGTAAAAGGGGAAAGAACATCATTTTCAACATGTTTCAACAAATGTCCAAGTTACCCAAGGCCTAACAAAAATATATGTGTGGTTCTGGTAACCTGACAGACCCTACTAAAAAGCCTCGACCCTAAAATTAATGGAACAAAAAAAAAATTTACTTTTAAGCTGCCCTACCCTAATAAATACTGGTCGACCCAGGCCAGTGCTACAAACTCAGTCAGAGACCCAAGTGGCCCAAAAAAGTCTGTAATTTTTTTCAGTGGCCCAAATGTGACCTACACAGCCCAAAGGGCCGAAGGCATACTAGGGGGGTCTGGTGGCTTCATTTCAAGTTTCAGGTGTCGGTTCTCCGAATTACCAGAGCAAACAGTGGTCAACGTATTTTTAAAAGATGACTTACAATCTTAACTTTAATCTGCCCGCTCGGTTGTGTCTGAAGCAGTTATCATCATTAGTTATAAATCCAAATGCAACATAAAGGCATGCATGCACACATGTTGAGCGCCCATTTAAACATGGTGTAATGCATTGTGGGAAAGGAAAATCACAGTGAATTGTGGCCACGTGTTTTCAGCACGGTTTCAGGTGTCCATTCTCCAAGTTACCAGGGCAAACGGTCATTAAGTACTTTTAAAACATGACTTACTATATCTTAGCCTTAATCTGCCTGCTCGGTAATGTGTCTGAATCAGTTATCATGGTTAGTTACAAATCCAAATGTGACACGGCACACTCGAGCGCCATTTTGAACATTGCACAATTAATGCATTGATTCTGGGACAGTCTTGCAAAAGTATACTTGATTTGGATATCAAAGTGAATCATGGCCACAGCATATATATCATTATTGATGCTCTGAAATAACTGTAAGATATATATTTTTGGTTTCATATATATTATAACCCTCTTCCTACCCCACTTGGCAAGATCGTGCCAATGCTCATTTACAAACCATTGGCATTGGGTGCGGAACTCACTATTTTCACAATGGCAGCCAAGTCAATTGGCTATTTTGAAGAGGTAGCTTCCAAACTATATGTGTGATTAGTGTTAAGGGAAGGTTAATTCGTCAAATGAATGTAATGTGCAATATATAATGGAACTCCTCCAGAGTGAGCATTACCTGCAAATGTAAATAAATACGACAACAAACAGTGACCAGTTGTAGGCCCCAGAAGTAGTATTTTGTATCAGACCTAGATGTCGCCCTGAGGCAATGAAATAAGAGTCAGCAATAGGATGAGTGCCAAGCGCCCCACTGCATCAAAGAGGAAGCTCAACGGAGAAGGTTGCCCCGATACTGGATACAGGTCCGAAAGTACTGGCGAGTTTTTATATAGATGGTAAATAATTGATTTGCACTTAAAGTACACATTCTGTTACATTCCAGAAACTTTTGTATGTCCAGCAGTTAAAGCATTCTATCCCTTTCCTCGCCAAATGAGGACTAAGTCAACAATGCCATTATAACCCTCTCCGCTCCAAATGAGGACTGACTGAACAATAGCATTATAACTCTCTCCTCTTCAAATGAGGACAGAGTCAAGAATAGCATTGTAACCCTCTCCTTGCCAAATGAGGACTGAATCAAAGCTGATTCAAAAAAAATTTTAACCCTCACGTCACCAAATGAGGACTGAGTCAACAATAGCATTGTAACCCTCTTCTCACCAAGTGAGGACTGAGTGAACAATGTAACCCTCTCCTTAACAAATGGAGAGTAAGTCAACAATAGCATTGTAACCATTTCCTCACTAAATGAAGACTGAGTCAACAATAGCATTGCAACCCTCTCCTTAACAAAGGGAGACTAAATCAACAATAGCATTGTAACTGTTTCCTTACCAAATGAGGACTGAGTCAACAACAGCATTGTAACCGTTTCCTCACCAAATGAAGACTGAGTCAACAATAGCATTGTAACCATTTCCTCACCAAATGAAAACTGACTTAACAGCTCACGTTTGTCATTGAAATTGATTCCATAAATGATGAAATAAAATTAAAAACAAAAGGTTGAAGAAGACAAGATTTGACACACAGCTGTTTCAGATTTGTTTGTGGGGAAGGTGTCACGTCAGCTGAAGCAAAGCGTGCCATTATGTCAGGCCGTGAAAGTCAACAGTTTCCTAACACGTGTGCCATACACCTGCACTGTCGACCTGTACTCCACACTCGCACTCTACATCAGCACTGTACACATACTCTACACCTGTACTCTACATGTGTACACTACCCTTGTACTGTACCCTATACTGTCCATTTGTACAATGCACCTATGCTGTACACCTACATGTACAGTAAAACCTGTTTTGAGAGACCCCTCCTTTCGGAGACTACCTGCCTTTTGTGACCACTTTTCTTATGCAAAAGCGCATATTCTAATGATAATTTACCTCTTTTGGGAGCCCACCTGCAGAACCTGACCAGTGACCACCCAAAATAGCCCCAAAAGACCACTTGTCCACCCAGAAATACCTAATTTGGATAAGTAAAATCCACCTATTTTGTACAAGGTTAGCAAAACTGTTTTGATGATATCAGTTTACGAAAACTAAATATGTTTGTAATATCAATAAATGAATAAACAAATGACTGCTAGGTGGAATTGGTATATAGTGTAGAAACATGAATGTCTGAATCTAAATCATGGATGGAAATTCAAGGAAGAGGATAGTTGTTGGCCTGGTGACACAAGAGTCAACCCTCTTTTGGGAGACCACCTGCTTTCTGTGACCACTTTTGGGCCTCTTCCAGGGTTGGTCCTCGAAACAGGTTTTACTGTACACTGTAACATGTACTGTGCTCTTGTACTCTACACTTGTAATCTATATTGTGTTCTACACCTGTACTCTACACTGGTACTGTATATTGTGTTGTACACCTGTACTCTACATTTGTACTGTATATTGTGTTCTACATCTGTACTCTACACTTGCACTGTATATTGTGTTCTACACCTGTACTCTACACTTGTACTGTATATTGTGTTCTACACCTGTACTCTACACTTGTACTGTATATTGTGTTCTACACCTGTACTCTACACTTGTACTGTATATTGTGTTCTACACCTGTACTCTACACTTATACTCTACATCTGTACTGTATACTTGTAATCTCTTAACTTATACTGCTTACAAAGTGATGCTAATGCCACATTTGGACCAAAAATGTTGATATTTAGTGAGAGTGTATTGTTCTGAAGATTTAGGACTTGTAGGATTTCAATCAACTCATGAATATTTGTTGCACTTGCAGTATTATCCAAGATAATCAAAATGCTTTGCTTAGACCTACATTCCACCATGGCTGATTGTCTTGAATTTCATAACAAGTGTTAGGTTACAAGATAGAATGCAATTACACAAAGTGATTTATGGTTTAGATAATGTAAAACTTTGTTAATCTGAAACAATAGATAGTGCTGTCATTTCTCTTTGATTTAATTTACCTAATTGTTAACTTCAGTGATGGATATACATTTCCATCAATTTGACAACCCATCTCCAAACTTCTAAGAGCCATGTTGTATTACATGGCTTTATCATGCACGGGAAAGCAATGTTTAATGAGGGGTAGGGAAGCCTGTATTGCATGTGATGCTTTTATTAATAGTAAATTAATGTAAGCATTTTAATACTTTTGGGAGCAAATTACAACTAATGAAAATTTATGAGAGAGTTTTTTCATAATTGGGAAGAATATGAAGTAATTTGTTGAAATGTGGCTGGTGAGTTAGTTGTGTGGTAACACATGTCTTTTTTCTGCAGGCGCTGATGTTCCCCACTCACTTGTTCAACTTTGCCCTCAGTGACACAGCAGATAAACAGATAATTCTACCTATACGATTGTATGGCACTGCCCTGATTAGTAAGTACAATTCAACTATACCTGTTAATATTCTGGCACTGCCCTGATTCATAAGTAAATTGTACTACCTGTGGATATAACAGCACTACCCTGATAAGTAAGTGCAAGTATACTACCTGATAATATAATGACACTCCCCTGATTAGTGAGTACAATTGTACTACTGATCAATGTAATGGCACTGCTCTGATTAGTGAGTACAATGATACTACCTGTCAATATAATGGCACTGCTCTGATTAGTGAGTACAATGATACTACCTGTCAATATTTAATGGCACTGCTCTGATTAGTGAGTACAATGATACTACCTGTCAATATAATGGCACTGCTCTGATTAGTGAGTACAATGATACTACCTGTCAATATAATGGCAGTGCTCTGATTAGTGAGTACAATTGTACTACCGATCAATATTTAATGGCACTGCTCTGATTAGTGAGTACAATTGTACTACCGATCAATACAATGGCACTGCTCTGATTAGTGAGTACAATTGCATTCCCTGTCAATATAATAGTACTGCCCTGAGTACAAAACACAGTTGCTCTACTCATAAATTTAATGGCGCTGTCCTGATTGGTATGTACAGTAGTGTTATGTCAACATGGCAGTACTGTTGTTCTACCAATAAATTGATTGGTGCTGTCTTGATCGGTATGTACATTACCTGTCAGTAGCACAGCTATGCTACCTTGGCATAAACGCTTGGCCTAACTGCTCAAAGCATTTACTGTGATCATAAAATTAGTAACTACGAAACCATTGCAAAATTGTGATCAGTCACAATGTGAACCTCACAGTGCCACATTTTGCAATATTTTTGTTCAATCTACCACTGATAAGTCAGTACATTTGTTTTACCTGTCAATGTAATGATCAGTGCTGGTAAATAAAGTTGTCCTACCTGCAAGTAATGGAGCTGTCTGTAATTCAAAGTAAAATGCTTCCTCTTCAGAGCACTCCGCATTAAGGCTATGGTCAGTTTGGGATAAAACAATGTGGACACTAGCTTGCAGCCAATTAAATACATGCACCATTAAAACTTGCTTCTCTGCAATGTCCGAGGTGTCTCTGATAGCTGCCACTTAAATACTTCGACCATTAAAAACTGCTCATCTTCAATGTCAGTTTTCCCTGATCGCTGCTACTTAAGTATTTATGCCAATAAGAATTCCTCTCTCTTTGATGTCAGAGGTTTGAAATTCCCTTGCTCAGTGTTATACTTGTACCATTCAAAGTAAAATTAAATTAAATTGCTTCTCCTCAATGTCAGGTTTCCCTGAGAGCTGCTGCTTTCATATTTGTGCCAATAAGAATGGCTTCACTTCAGTGTCTGAGGTTTCCTTCTTATGAGGATGTTTTACTGTAACATGGTCTATGGAGTGGACCCCACCACCTGCTAGTCTTCCTTGCTTTTTCTTTGTGAGGCCCGTGGCGATTTTTTTTTTTTTTTTTTTTTCCGCTGTTAAACTCAGAACATCTGACAGTGGAAGCCAAAACTAAAAAGAATTACAAATGCAATTAATACTAGTCATGAGGTATTTGTCATAAGTACAAAATTTTCTTGTATCTGAGAATGTTGATAACAGTAAATACTCCATCATTTTGAAAGGCAGGCTAATTAACTTATGTCAATGACAGTCCATTCCATTGGGAGAAATCAGATGACACAGGATGTGTGTGACATCTGTGAAGTCATCCAGGATGCAAAGTAACAGGATGATTAGAGGGTGGCCAAGCTGTGGCATGCAACCTGTACTGCCATATCGTGTTTAAGTTGGATGACACCTTCCCACTACCTGCATATATGTATGATACTGGTTCCAGTAGAAGGTGCCGTATTGAACATAAGTACCATGATATTGGCTATGATGGGTGCAATGACCTCCTGGTCATAACATATGTGGTCCTCAAACAAAATGTATCATAATTTTTTTCCTTTTTATAAACGCGACCATACATGTATCTTAATGACTTGCCATGCAGTCATTTCCATCTTAATCATATCCCCCGCATCCAAAGGATGTGTTGGTTTTGTGACCGTTTGCCGGCTGTCTGTCTGTCCGTCTGTCCATCGGGATGATGTTACCATGCTAACTAAAAAAATATTCAATGTAGCTCTGCCAAATTTTGGTTAGTGATGCACCTTATGATGAAGCATGTCAAGTTCGAAAACTAGCTTCCTGTGATCATTAATTAATTAGGTAGTTAACAAAAGATCATTAGGCAACCCCCAGACGACGTTACTGTAATTAACTAAAAAAGTATTGCATGTATAGCTCCGCCAAATTTTGGTTAGTGATGCACCTTATGAAGCAGGTCATGTTCAAAAACTAGCTTCCTCTGATTAATAGCTAATTAGTTAATTAATCAAAGATTGTTAGCCAACCTCCAGATCTGAACCACTAGGCAACCTCCAGAGGACATTACTGTGATAACTTAAAAGATATTGCATGTAGCTCCACGAAATTTTGGTTAGTGATGCACCTTATGATGAAGCAGGTCAATTAAGATATTCAGCTTCCTGTGATCATTAATTAATTAGTTAATTAACAAAACATCATTAGGCAATATCCAGGTCTAAATGGCCATATCTTTGTACCTGTGACCCCTATTCATTTCAACTTTGGTTCAAGTAGTCAATAGACCGGAGGGATTTTTCTAAGGTGGTCAGTCTGTCCATCTGACTGACCGTCTGTCTGTTTGTCCCCCTGGTCAAGATAACAGATTTTTGCCTTTTTCTCTAAAACTAATGGTCAGGTTGTCGTAAAACTTGCTGGAAATGTAACCTGTATATATTCCCACAAGATGTTTATGAGTGGTGTGCCTTGAATTTTTTTTGAAATTTTTATGAATTTTTTGAATTTCAGATTGATGGTAATAAGAGCACATTTTAACATGGCATATAGTACATGCACTATATACATGATGTATATAGTACATGCATATAATACTTCTGAACCCATTAGTTTCAAATTTTATACAAAGACCTGTGGGGGTTTTCTATGGTTGTCAGTCTGTCCATCTGACTGACCATCTGTCGGTGCGTCCCCTAGGCAAGATATCAGATTTTTTTATTTTTTCTCTAAAACTAGTCGTGAGATTCTCTTCAAACTTGGTGGGGATGTACCTGGAATGTATCCCCACAAGGTATGCATGAATTGTTATGCTAACACTGAGTAAAAGCATATTTTATGACTTTTGAAGGCACATCACAGCAGTTTTCAAGGTTTGTAAATTGCAAACTTTGAAGCACAATATTATGCCAATACCATATGGTATTGGATCATAAGGGAAACTTGATCATACCGAAAAAATCTCATTAAAATGACACCATCTGTTCCCTCAGAAATGTCTCAGGTAAGTGAATATGTCAGATAAATGAATCAAAGAAAATGAACTTTTACCTTTGAAAATTTGTCTCATTATAATGAATATGTTGAATATGTGAGTGTCATTTTAATAAGGTTTTATTGTATTAGTGGTACCTGTGATTTATGTGACCATTATGAGGGACAACATTGACCAGACACAAAAAATTATGTAGAGTGCTATTTGCTTTATGTATACAGCTGCATGTATGAAATAGCTAGGTGCCACAAAATGTATAGCAGGTACCCAAGCCTTAAAATTAACGGGAGTCCTTGACTCTCAATTTTAAGGAGGATATAATATTGGAAGACAGCCTTCCATACAGGGCATATATTTGTTGTTGCACACAATGACTATAGGTATCTTTAGTTTAATATGGTTTCTTGAATATGGCACCAAAGCACAAGGCCATCATGGTCTTCTTGTTATATTTTTAAAGATTTTTTTTCCTTACTCATTGTCCCATACCATATTTGTGAACTATGTTGCCTTAATATGGTGCATTGTACATCTTGTAGGGCCTGTGTTGCATTTATATGTTCTCCCTCATCCAGATTTGTTTGCATCTTAATACAGTCATCCATCCTTTGAAAGACCACTCATAGGGAAGGTCAAAAAGTGGTCACATGGAGTAGGTGGCTTTGCAATAGAGATTCAGTAACATGGGAAAGATAGCACTAATATTGGGATAAAAGTTGGCTCTTAAAGATGATTTCTCAATTGGGAGACAGTGTGCCATGCGGGGGATATATTTGTTGCCGTGTGCGACGACTATCACTAGTTGTATTTTGAGTTAGTAAGCAAGTAGTACAGCATTCTGTTGTAACTGCGTTTGGCACATATGTGGTCACATGTTCACTTGAAAATAATAATGCATACTAATAGTTTTTTTCTACTGTTTAAAAACTGAATTTCAGTAAAAGTTCAGAAAGAAAATCATGTTGTCACTCCTTCATCCCTGTGATATTTTAAAGTTTGGCTATAAATTGAGTAGACATAGTGGTATTTTGATAAACTGACCACAGTTGGTGCATGCACATGTATAGATCATTAATAACATGAAACATTTTCAATCTGTGTGATTGTGTTTCTTGCAGGCTTATCGGTGGTGTTTTGGTGTACATTGAGGACCAATGACAAAGACGTGATCCGATGGTCTCTATTGGCCAGTGCACTGTACTTCTGCATACAGATTATAGGTGAGTGTTAGGAGGCTTACTATTTGATAGCAGCTGTAATACCTGGCTCGATTCCTATTAATCCTTTCCCCCTCAAACCGTCCAAAACCGGCTGGTGGTCAAATGTCGTCTGCTTCAGTATTTTCAATTAATTTCAACAGTTATGAAAAACAATTTGACTGAGAAATGTACATGAGACTTATCAAGATCACATGCCCCAGGTCAGCAGCTTTCCTTGGCATGGTTGGGCACCTAGTGCCCAACCCATGCCAAGGAAAGCTGTTGACGCAGTCTTAATTCAAGGGGGAAAGGGTTAAAGATAAATTGTCAAGAAGTGTGTTTCACATTTGTGAATGATATTCAGTTTACTCTATTGTCTGACAGATGCCAGTAAATGTGTGCTGTAATAGTGGGAAATATACATGTAGAGAAGAAAATGTACGGCATATGGACAGTCTTACCCAGTGGATGTGTGAAGATACGACCATCAGACCTTGATAATTGCCTTTGACAGCATGCAATGTCCATTCTGTCTGCAAAGAATCTAAGACTGAGGACATATTAGGAGGGACCTGTGGACCTTTGCCTTTACAAGAATGTATACAATATAAACCATGAGGCTGGATCTACACAGGACATGGACAATGATCAGAGATGGGGAGTACAATATACAAGATGCTATGATGGATGCATGGTGTAATAGGCAAGCGAGAATATGGTACAACAGACTGCAGATGTAAAAATAGCATTGTGCATGTGAACTATGAGTCGTCCAATTATCTCACCATTAAAGCACCCCTATTGATTTGATTCTGAGAAAGAAGAGGTACATGCTACCCTGTGTGAATTCAGAAATAACCAGAAAACAGGAAACTATCAACTATGTAAAACTCTTTGAGAGATGTCAGATCCTCACAGGGCACCACAGGATGCAGCGTTCATGGTGATGGAGGATTTAGTATTTTTATGTGGGTGCAGTTAAATGTTGTGGCAGGTTAAATGCACAGACAGATACTTGCAACAATGCATATGTGACGAACCATTAAAATGGTAAGTAATGGGGATGGTGTTCTGGGAGGGAGGTAATCCATATGTTGATGTATCATTATGGTTATTAATGGGAATGGTGTTCTGGGAGGTGGCGGAATCCATATGTCCATCCATTATGGTTATTAATGGGGGTGGTGTTCTGGGAGGTGGCCGAATCCATATGTCCATCCATTATGGTTATAAATGGGGATGGTGTTCTGGGAGGTGGCAGAATCCATATGTTGATGATCCGGCCATTATGGTTAATGGGGATGGTGTTCTGGGAGGTGGCAAAATCCATATGTTGATGCTCCATTATGGTTAGTAATGGGGATGGTGTTCTGGGAGGTGGCAGAATCCATCCTCTGTTGATGATCCACTATGGTTAGTAATGGGGATGATGTTTTGGCAGGTGGCAGAATCCATATGTTGATGCTCCATTATGGTTAGTAATGGGGATGGTGTTTTGGGAGGGGACAGAATCCATATGTTGATGATCGGTTATGGTTACTGATGTTGTTGTGGGGGTGGAAGAATCCATATGGTGATGGTCAATTTTGGTTTGTAATGGAGTTGACACAATCCATGTTTTTTACATGGATATCCCTAATTTATGTGCCTGGTCTATGATAAATAAAAATCAATCAATCAATCAATCAATCAATCACTGAGAGTAGCTTTAACAGATTGGCACAGAATCTATGTTGACTGGGAATGAGGCTTGCTTCAGGGAGGTCTGTCAGAATCCAGGATGGGAGATTGTGAGTGGATCAAGCGGCTGGGAGATTCCAGGTTGCATGGTTGCAAGTAACAGTTGATTCTGGGAGATTAAAGATTTACACATACCAAGTGCCTTTCCCGAGCCATTGTTACCAATTCTTCTTGCACGGATTGTTGAAAATGTTCCCCATTGTTGTTAGTCCCCTCCTATTGGTCAACTTTTCAGAGGATGGGGACAGCTTTCCTTAGTAGCCACCACAGGCATTAGTAGTCTAGACCGTGATAAACATCCTTGTGGTGAAAGAGTACCCAATTGTGACATCATGTTTCTGGCACACATATTTAATGAGATTGTCTGTTTGCTACATCCTGTTGATCAAATTGATGCATATTTAATGAGCCTTTGTGACTATGTAACATATTTGAATAAATTTGTGGAACATGAATTTTGTAACCTGTAGTCATGTTAAAGCTAGTTTTGTTGATAAATAAATGGTGGGAAAATGTCATTTGTTTGGAGTTTGCTATGTATATCAAGTAAATTATGACAGAACTAGATTCTTCACCATGTAGACATCATTAGTTATCATTATTTGTGGACAAAGCAACCCTCGAATAGCAAATAAACAAAAATTAACATGGCCACCAGGTAATGTCAAGATGTGCTCAATTCAGGGTTTCTTTTGCAATTTTCGCCAAAAAATATGTAAGCCAGAATCAAAATCTACCATTGGCTGGCAGTTGCAGATGACATTTGAGGCACTTGCTGTTGGGTTTTTTTGTTTTCACTCAGTTAAATCCAACAGTTGGTGCCACAACATCATCTGCAACTGGCAGCCAATGCTTGATTGTCTATATGTATGCTGACAAGAAATAAGGGTTGTTTCTGGGAGCAACAGGATTCAGGTTGGGAGGTACTGAAAGTTGCCTCTGTGAGGTGCAAAAATTCAAGGTACTTAGTTAGAAATAATTATAAAGAATGGCAAGTCTTAAGTGTGGGAGGTGAGGCAGTAAGGTCAGATGTGCTATCATTTCAAAAGATGTATTTTGTGAGGGGTTAGACCCCATTGTGGCAAGTGTAGCAGGTGTCCCTGGAAAGTCACAGATTCCATGATGGTAATGTGGGGTAGCTAGGAAGATGGCATAACCCATAGTGATAATGAGGGGTTGGGAGTTCATAGGGTAGCTGTTATAAAGGATGTTTTTGCTGTAGCAAAAAAATATTAACACCTAGGATAGCTATAAAGAGTGGTGGCTTTGGGAGAGCTATAATAAAGGGTGTTTCTTGGACAGTTACAATAAAGGTTGTCTCCGGGATAGCCTTGTAACAAAGGGGCTAATGACAAGGGCTAATGGCCGGGATGGAGAGGTCTTAATTTTTATAATAAAGGGTGTTTGTGGAAAAGCTATAATAAAGGATTTTGCAGATTGGTATAAGAAAGTGTGTTTCAATGACAGCTAAAATAAAGAGTGCATAACAGACAGCTATGACAAAGGGGGTTTCTCGGTTAGCTATAATAAAGGGTGGTCATGGAATAGGTATAATCAATGGTGTTTCTTCACAAGCTATTGTAAAAAGTTTTTCTAGAATCTCTGTGATGAAAGGTGTTTCTGGGATAGGAATAATAAAGGGTGTTTCTGGAAGAGCTATAATAAAGGATGTTTCCAGAATGGTATAACACAGCATTTCATTGACAGCTATAATGAAAGATGTTTCTGGAATAACTATGATGAAGAATGTTTAATAGCAAAGCTACAAAAAGGGTATTTCTGAGATAGCTATAATAATGGTCTTTCTGGAAAAGCTATTATAAGGGTGGTCACGGGATAGGTATAATGAATGGTTTTCCGTGACAAGCTGTTGTAAAAAGTGCTTCTGAAATATCTGTGATAGAGACTGTTTCTTGGATCAGAATAATAAGGGATGTTTTTGGAAGAGTGATAATGAAGGATGTTTCTGGGGGTCAATGATTATACATGTAAAAATGGGTGGGGACTGCTTCAGCAGACAAAAAAAAAGATGTACTTGGAAAAAGCATTAGACAATTTGTACAGGTGCTATGTAAGGAAGACATTAGCCAGCTAGGCCATGACCTGTCAATGGTTCTAGTTCTCTGAGCTAGAATACCACAGAGACAAATCAATTCCTGTTTTATGTGACCAGACCAAAAAAGTCAGAATATTTTGTTTCATAGTAAAGCTGTGTGACACATAATTTCAAAATGCACATGTACAATTCTGACAGAGACACTCACAGTTGGACCAATTTCTAAATAGCTAAAGAATTCACTTAAAGACAAAGTTTGATTTGCCACTCATTATGTTGCCATAGAGATGACTATGAAGAAATAATGGGCAACTTTCCAGCAGTCATCAGTCATTGATGACATTAATTGTTAGTCAGAAGAAGAAACATAAGGAAGACATTAGGACCACTGTTTGGTGGTGTTTGGCACAGTTTTACAGTAGTCAGCAGCACTTAGCAGTCATAGCTAGGGAGCATGCAGCAAGAGTCATACTTACATTGTACATGTTTGGTTTTAGTGGCCTTTGTATTTGGAACAAAAATGAGTGCTCCCTGGGCTGTTCAAGGTGTTCAGTGGCAGGTGGCAGCAGTGGGCTTGGATAGAAACACAATGACCACTGCCAAAATGTCTCAGATACCAATATATGTATAAATAATTAACCTTTATGTTTAATATATATAACTGCAATCATTTCTCCAAATTTCCTAGTTTAAAACACTGATGCTTGAGTCCTGTGTTGTCAATTTTGATGGTAAAGATCCATATTCGTAGATAATATCAAATGTCCTGCCATTTAGGGATTTGACATATATTTTTGTGACTTTTAGACAGACAGCATCAGTACACATATATGTGCATGTCAAATTGCCAATTGGTCTGATTTGTACACATCTTGACAGGCCTTTATCACCAGAGATGAACACAGAATGAAGGTCTTTTTTTCACATGCAGCAAGTCTGATGTGTCAACCATATTCTCCCTTCTAAAGTTAGACTACCCTGGTCAGTTCAGTGTTCACTAAACATGCTAAATGCCGTGACCTTGTACTGTAGGACTGGGATCACTGCAATACAAACACAGCCACAAAGTGCACACATCATTATGAAGCTGTTCTGTATTAGCCAGCTACATTCTCCCAGGCCTGTATATAGGTTTGAAGTAGAGACCCTGCTGTTCAGGCAGGAAGTGGTTAATTTGATGGCTGTCTTGTCAAATCTCATTACAGGTCTGTTAATGTTCCATATACAGTGCAAAGAGGGTTAAAGAACTAGCTTGTACAGTTGTTGGGCACTGATGTCATTTTACTGGAGAGGTATGATGTTTTGGATGTGTGTCGCTTAAATACCTCCTCATTAAAACAAAGGATTTAAGAAAACAGGATGCGCCAGATTGGATTGCTTTATGCATACGATGAGGCACCTGAGGGTCAGTGCTGTAGACTTAGGAGGGTCTGTAGTGCAGCCACCAGCCTATAACCAATGGAAACAGCATGCCTTGAGATGCTCTGTTATCATCTACATACAAGAGGAACACACCTGAAGTATGCTTAAGCATTTCCAAGCCGGCCTCTGCAGCCTGTTTGTGTGTGTAATGATAGTATTGTTGCGGATCCCTTGAGAAAAGGACAACCAAGATTTTTTATAACAATGCAGTGATTTTTAGCTCAGCTGACTTGTCAGTCAGCTGAGCTTATATCATGGGTGGTGATCTGTCTGTCTGTTCAGATTTCACATTTTCAACTAAATCTTCTCCGAAACTGTCAGCCAGATTCACTTCAAACTTGGTTGGGGATGTATCGTGGATGGGTCTTTACCACATTTGTTTAAATGGTCACATTCCAGTGAATTAAGGATTCCCTATCATTTTTTATTCATTTTTTAAGCAAATCTTGAAAAAAAATTCTTCTTAAACTGCCAGGCCAATTGCTTTGAAATTGCATAGGGACACTTATGGAGAACCCCAAAGCTAACCTGTTCACCAGGTGGTGCTGCAAATTTTCTTTTTTTTTTTTTTTTCTTTTTTTTTTTCTTTTTTAAACAAATTTTTGGGTGTGTTCCCCATTTTTGACTTCTCTAAAACTGTCATTTAGATTCTTCTGAAACATAGTGGAAATGTACCTTGTAGAAGGGGCAAACAAATTTGTATACAAGGTTATGATATTTCACATCTTCAATTTTTTACATTTTTTTTTTTTCAATTTGGGTACTTTTGGTTGAATGCATACATTCCCATTGATTACAAAGCAAGTCAATGGTGATTGCAATGGTTAAAATCACGTTTTGACTACTTCTCAAAGACCATCAACCAGATTCACTTTAAACTTCCTAGGGATGTACCTTGGCTGGGTCTTCACCAAGTTTGTTCAAATGGTCATGCCATTTTTTTGCTTAATGTTTATGAATTTGTTCATTTATGGCAAAATCTTCTCAAAAATCACCAAGCTGATTGCATTGAAAGTGCATAGGGACACTGCTGGGGAACTCTAGATTTTGATTTTTTCAACAGGTGTTGTGAAAATTTTTCACTTTTTAAAGAAAATTTGTGTGTTTTCGCTCTTCTTTGACTTTTTCTCCCAAACAGTAAGTTCGATTATTTTCAAACTTAATGGGAATGTAAGTCAACTTTATCTCTACCCAATTTGTTCAGTACATAGTAATGCTGTAATTTTCATTTTTTTTTACCAAATTACTCAAATTTGGAAAGGTCTGTACAGGGATATGGCTATGTTTCCAACAGTGATTATGGTCTTAAACAATGTGACCTTGATATGTCATTCTGAAGTTCACTGGATGACTTCAGCCTGTGCAGACAACTGAGCACAGGACTGTCACAGTCCCCTTGTTTTCATTGTGGCATTGACAGTGGATGCTTTATTTGTCCTATATATGGTCAAGGACCGTCACATTGTGCCTCGTGCTGTGCCTAGAACTAGAAGCATCAGCCTTACATTTGTCTTGTGTTTTTAAATTAGTTCTTTGCCAATTTATCTTCATCTCTTTCAAGATTTTCACAGTTAATCAAAAGGTTTGATGGTATAATATGAACAGACGCTTATCAAATCTGTGTGAAGTGTTATGGGAATCACTTATTTTGTTAGCTACAGGTGTGTATATGTTTACGTATGTATAATGTATATAGTATTTATATACAGAGGGACCTGAATTACCACATATCCAGGACAAATTGTTTCATACATACATTTTTATGAAAAAAAAATCTGTATGAATATATATATATATATATATATATATATATATATATATATATATATATATCCTTGTGTTGGAGTGGTTTTAAATTTATAGGCGCTCCTGTGGCAATGTAGCAGCCTAACTATGTGCTATGCACTGACTGTACAAAGGAGTGGTACAAATGTATGGAGCCTATAGGATGGAAAACTCCCAGAGTGCTCTGTGGGCACCACACAAGGACAATCGTGCAAAATAAATATTCAGTATTTCAGCAGAATATAGAGTTGCATACAGATGATATCCCAGGCAGTAATGTAAAAATTAAATTGAGAAAAAGCATGATTGATTGAACTCTGTATAGTGGATATTACAACTGATGGTGGTGCTTCATTGAAATGGCTGCAAAAGCTTGTCGTTTAATTTCCCGTCGCTTGTGTGTTAAGCAAAAAAAACAACAAAAGGTGATTAGTGTGAGGTTCATTTATAACATAGTCATGTTAGCACCTTCCTGTATTATAGGTTGACTTAATGCTGCACGGTTTGCAGCAGAGTCCTGTGCCCTGATATCTGTGCTGTGTGTCCGGTAAGCAGCCAAGGCTTTCAGCATGGCTAGTGATCATGCAGTGGTGTAAGGCAACCCATACGTGTACAAAAATACATCTAGTTTTGTTGGATCAAAGACCACATTTCGGCTCTTCAAGTAGTCCTGCTTTATTGTGTGCATATCTTCACTGTTTAAACGTCCGTTTCATATTGCACAAGCACATTCTGTTTTGAGACAAATGTTGACTTGAAAAGGGAAAATACTTAATCAAAAGGAATATTTTTATGTCCCAAGTTTAAATTTACTGAAAATTTAAGAATTTATGATGTGGAATAAATGAGACTCGACAGCCTCCCTGGCAAGGCATAATTTACTCAAAGACATCATCTAAGCTTCTCAAAGTGGTTGTTGAAATGCACTGAATTATTGGTATCAATGCAAGGTGACTGAACAGCGGGGGGGGGGGGGGGGAACGTTCCCCAATCTTAGTACAGATTGCATTTGAGAGTTGGAGGACTGCAAGCCATATGAATACTCAGAAGTCACAGCGCTGCATTGACTTGTGTCATATGAATACTCAGAAGTCGCAGCACTGCATTGACTTGTATTCTGTATGCAATTTAGAGTTTCCAGTGGTGGCAAACTTGCACATTCTTGCACTGTGATAGCAGGCAGGTATGTATGGTTATCGTGGTTGTATGTATGGTTTGCCCAAGGTATATATATATATATATATGTATATATGTGTGTGTGTGTGTGCGCATGTGTGTATGGTTCAACATGAATGGACATGGCAAATGAATGTGTCAGCATTGAAACACTGAAACTCCTCAGCTTCCATAAGTCTGTGGGGCAGGATACTCTTAACATGCTTTGCCCTTCTAAATTTGCAGAGTCTTTTTCTTAACTCTATTACACTACAGATACTTTTAGTAAATTAATGCACTATTTATATAATTTTTTCTTATTTGCATCAGTGTTTACTGAATAATTTTTGCATGCAAAATGTAGACATTACCATCTTTTAATAAGCCATTTTCATATTTTAAAGGACAACAACATGCACATTTGCTAATTCTTGTTCACAGATGTAGCTTTAATGCATATGCACTGATTGGTCACACAGCTAATGAACAATATTGTCCATGGCCTGTGATAGGTCAGTAATCATGCTTTCTTTTCTTGCAGGTTTTTAACCAATCAAATCACAAGATGTACAGACTTTGTTCTCCATGGCATGACAGTGGCTTACATTTTATATTTAATCCAATCATGATTTTGTTTTTCAGTTAACTTCATCTCCTCTTTTTCCCTGACAACTAGCGCCCTCTCATGGTTGGGGGCAGCAATATTCCTCTGTAAACTTGCCCACATGTCAGTCACGGCTTATTTCAACTGGTGTCTGGGCAAACATGAAGGGAGAGCAAAGGCACAGGTATTTATGGTCATGTGACTCATTTGTATCAGTTTATTGCCTCTTTTGCACATTAATACACACATACAGTTTTATAGTTTTATGGTTATCATTTCAATCAATTCTCTGCTCTCAAAAAAAAAATGTACCTCCTGTGAAAGGTTCTGAGTTGCATAGACCAAGTCGGAAAATGACCACATATGAAGCATAGATCTGTTGCATACATAAGTAACTGAAAGGAAGGAGTAAATAAAGTAATGATTAGAGCCATTTGAAGATATCATGACAATACTCTTTCACTTAAAAACCTCACAATGATGAAACTGGTAAATATAAGACAAATTAAGGGATGATCTTCTACCCTGGAGCAATTCATTGTTTCCCCAAAGATACATACCTCAATTGAAATAAGAACATAATTGGAGGAACAGATATAAAACACAGGTCTTGTGCAAATTGCAATCAAGTTTTTTTTTTGGGGGGGGGGGTGCTGTTGGTTTAGAGTCAAAATAAAATAAGGATCCTTGTGGTTTCTTTGGCTCAGGGTCAAACTAAAATAAGATAAGAATCCATGCAGTGGCTTTGCCTTAGGGTCAAAATAAAATAAGGATCAATCTGGTGGCTTTGGCTTAGGGTCAAAATGAAATAAGGATCTATGTGGTTTCTTTGGCTTAGGATCAAAGTAAAATAAGGATCCATGTGGTTTCTTTGGCTTAGGGTCAAAAGGAAATAAGGATCCATGTGATGGCTTTGGTCAATATTCGCTTGGAACAGAGCAGGGCTGATGAAGCATGTCTACCTTTGCTAAGGCTTTACATTGCAGCATGCTCTTCTTACTTAGTTTGTGTTCTGCCATAGCTGCTTTTGTATGGGTGCATTTTTGTGCTGGCTGTTGCCTTTTGAATTCAGTTCCAAGTAAAGTGTCTTTCATATAGGCTTTGTACATGTATACTGTATAATCATACATTTCCCCAGAAACAAATATTCCAGATTTATTCCCAAGGAGGTCCACTCAGGAATATTTGACTCTGGAATTATTTTCTGTATTATAGTTATTGAATCCAATTTGGTATCAACTCTGGAAAATAAACTTCTGTTTTGGGGGTCAAATTGGGAAATCAAAATCCTTTGGAACTGTAAATGATAATACGGTATATCATCTGTTGTGTTTGTGATTATTTGCACACATGCATACATACTCCTCTACCTCTTAACTGGTACCACTTCCAGTTGCTGTGCTCAGAATACTTATATTTGCCAGATTATATATATACCTGACAGACAACGTACCATGGATTCAAATGCCAAAGAAAGAGCAGAGGTTTTGCCTGAAAATGTTCCACATATGTCAGGCTGCATCCAATTCAAACTTGAATGGTGTGGCCGGGTTGTTGGCTCAGAACCTTGTTGTACATACCATGCTGCAGCTAAGTCATTCCAAGATAGCCAAGGTTTGGTTCAAACTGTTAGTTGCTGTGTGCCAGCTGTCTGGCTATAATACAACCTCACATAGCATGGACCTGATGGAAGCTAGCGTTTCTCCTGTTGCTCATTATATCAGAAATTCTGCTTTCATTTTTACCCCTCGGCCCATATAAGGCCGGAGGGGTATTGTCGTCATCTATGCGTCCGTCCATCCATCCATACCTTGTTACAGAGACCAAATTTGTATCACGGGGTTATTGAGGTGCGTCAGGTGCCTATTGAAAAGTTGGTCACTAGGTCACATTTTTAGGTCAGACTACTACATTGGGAAAAAAAAATGCCTTAACACAATATCTAAAAAAATGTTGAATGTAGCTTCATCAATTATTTATGACAGTTGGACCTAAGGATGCCCCAGATGCCTATTGAAAACCAGGTCACTGGGTCACATATTTAGGTCACAGTGGTGCATGATCATGACCATGATATCTTCAAATATTAAATTACTCATTGTGCAGCACCAATTATTTATGACAGTTCATGACAGTTCGTCTGAAGGATGCCTCAGACACCTAGTAAAAACTAGGTCACTGGGTCACATATTTAGGTCACAGTGCCGCATTGAAGAAAAATGGCCTTGCTATGCCATACCTCCAAAATTACTCACTTTACAGAGACCAAATTTGTATTACAGAAGGCCATTGAGGTGCTGCAGGTGCCTATCAAAAAGTAGATCACTAGGTTGCCTATTTAGGTCACGGTACTACATCGAAGAAAAAATGACGTTAACACAATGTCTGGAAAAATATTGAATGTAGCTTCATCAGTTATTTATGACAGTTGGTCCTGAGGCTGCCTCAGGTGCCTATTGAAAACTGGGGCACTGGGTTATATATTTAGGTCACAGTACTACATTGAAGAAAAATGGCCTTGCCATGATATCTCTGCTCATTGCATTTGCACCAAAGCTTTGTCATTAGGTTTTAAAAACAGAAGTAACCTGACCTACTGGAGGCGTATTGTCATCACCTATGCATCCATCCGTCTGTCAGTCCCTTCGTCCTGGCTGAGGGGTTTTGCGGTCACTGATCGGCTTGTAGTTGTGGTCTGTGGTCCAAACTTGTGTCAGGTTTTTCTAAGTGAAGTGCAATTGTGATCAAATATTGGTAGGAATGTAAATGATTTATTTATTTATAACATTTTATATATATACATATATATATATGAAGTATATGTAGGTGACAATGTGTTTAGTGTGACAGGCAGAGCATTATGACAATAGAGGTAAATTATAGTTACCACAGTCTTGTAGATTGTCAATAGATGTAAATCATAGCTACCACAGCCTGGTAGATTAATTGTCCTACAGTTACCAAAATTGGACTGTCTGAGAATGTAGTTTATCTGTTTTTTAATTGGTACGTATACAGGTCATCAGTTTGTCAGATTTTCATGTCCATTAGTGGAGACAAGGAAAGATCCATCAAGTGTACAAGAATCTGCTGTCGTTGTTATGCAATGAGGGAGTCTCGATAAAGAGATAACAGTAAATACTGCAGAGACGTATGATGCCATGGTTTGTAACCATCAGACATAGTTCACAGAGAGATGACGAGGGTAGAGCTACAATGTAGCATTAATTTTGGCAACCACATTTGGTCAAAGGGCCCTTCTTAATGAATATAGATGGCATTTCTGGGGCACTAACAGCTGACAGGTGCCCCCATTCAATTACTGTATTTAGTGACTACATGCTAGTATAGACCACATCACACTGCTCTGGTAAAGCAACAATACAGCCAGTAGGCATCTTGAAATCATTCTCATATTCACCTGTTGGACATGGGAGCTGTGAAAGATCAGATCATTAGAATGCAAGTCAAACGACATGAACATTCATAATAATAAAAATTAGCCAGTCTCTCAAACGATGAGTATACAGTCAGCAAAATTCAGTGTTTTTATATATTATTGCTCATTTAACTCCCTTAAAAAAATGTATTGATTAAAGTCCTTTCAGGGAGTTAAAATTACATGTATCTGAGTGCAAGAAGTCGATGTATGGGCTTAGTAACATGACAGCATTTATTCATGCATGCATTCGAGACTTGGGTGACGTACTTGAAGGGTCTGAGATGCCCATTAAGGCAGCAGATTTGTAGTAACCAAGCACTTTGGCAAACATCCATTTATAGGCCTACTATCCATGCCTCATGGAACAAATCTCTTGTTTAATTTGGACTGAGCGGCATCCTTCGGGAGGTCCGGACTCTTGCCTATAAGAAGTCTGTGTGTTCTCTATCAAGATTGACAAATCCACATATTTTCCATTAATATGTATTGAACAAGTGCATGTAGAAGGTAATTTTTTTGACAAAATCTTGCTATTTACATATCTTAATTTGGCTAGATCTCAAAAGTATCTATCACTTGGACACAGACCTAGCTGTCCAGTTTACCATACATGTGGACTGGGCTGAAGCAATTGTTTTCCTGTCTCAGTGGGATATCAGGATACTGTATATTTTCATGTCATGGATGGGCCAGGATGAAGCCATTCATTTCCAAGCATTGGACTTTTCCTGCCTTAACTGAACTGCATAGGATTCATTCTGTCCCCATGTGTTGGATAAGTCTCAACTTGTGATAAGGGGTAAGGGGGGTGGGGGCTAATAAAGGGTTTTCCTGTTCCCAAATTGCTTTTATTTGAATAAAATATATTTAAACCAAGTATTGCTGATTAACAGATGAGCTTATTGGATTTCAGGATAATTTTGACCTGATAAAATATGGGTTAACAGGTACAATATTGCATGGAATATTTTAATAGTAAACAAGTACATTGTAGAATATTATATATTATAAATTTAAGTGGAAGAGGTCGATCATATGGAATATGTTTATTTTGACAAGGTAGAACATTGTATGCATTATTTTTATATTGGTGAGGTAGGATATTGTATGAAATATTTTTATATTGGTGAGGTAGGATATTGTATGAAATATTTTGTATATTGATGAGTAGAATATTGTATGGAATATATTTATGTTGCTGACATACAATATTGCATGGGATATTGACGCTCCTTGCAGTTTAGCCCATAGGCGACTTGTCAGCAGCTTTCCTTGGTGCTTGTTTGATGCAATGTGCCCAAAGTGAGATATGGAGTCGGTCTCTCCTTCCATCACCACATCCATCCAATCTTCCATCTCTCCTTCCTTGTGTCTGTCCATCTGTCCTTCAGCAAAGCTTCTGCTGGCCTTTTTTCCTTTACCTACATTACTGAATTTGATGTCTGGACACCTATTAGGATCAAATTGGTCCACTGTGACCTTGACCTTGACCTTTGACCCCTTGACTTTTCCTTTTCATGTCATGTTGGTAAAGAGTCTTATTCATTGTTTGGGGAATCCTTGACCTTGCACTTTTATCAAAGCTGCCAACCCAACAATACATTCCACTATATTTCAGATCACCACCTTGTGGTCATTGATGCAGACAAAAATAGGGTGTTTGTATAAGGCTATTGTTACTATGCAATGCTTGATCTTGTTCATACAAACTGTATTCACTAACTTGACAGCCAGCAACTTATAAAAAGTACTAATTATTTACTTATAGTACTAACTGTGTTGATGTCAACAGCTTGGTACTTACAAGTACTGATTATGTTAGCCCATAGGAGACTTGTCAGCAGCTTTCCTCGGTGCTTGTTTGATGCAGTGTGCCCAAAGTGAGATATCAAGTCTGTCTCCTCTAGGACCTCTCCGGACTGCGGAATAGGGTAATGACTACTAGAAAGTGGTTCTGGACAAAAAGACACAAATACAATAACTTACTTCCACAAACAGTATTCACCAACTGTATACAAACTATTCACTGACTGTATACAAACTGTAGTCACTGGCTGCATAGCATGGCATAATAAGTACCCATTAGTTATAACCTACTTCTACAAACTGTATTCACTAACTGAATACACACTATTCACTGACTGTTTACATCCTGGTTTTTAAGCCCTGTTATTATTTCATTAAGCCCCCAGATTGTAGAAAGTCATGAATACATGCAGGTGAGTATAGAATACATATACATCAAAATCAAGAAACATGAAAAGAAGAAAATACTGCATGTAACTCACTCTACATTAACATAAATTATGATTGTAACATATGTTAATGAGTAATACCCCAGCTTCATAACCTACTCAACAGCAACAGGCAGCACCAGCCCAACAGCAGCTGCTGTCCAGTTATGCAAAGTATGGGGTCATGCATGAATCAAATTTCCTTTACTATCTAGCTTAGTTTCATGAAATTTCACACACATATATATATCTTGACCTGAAGGTGTCTCATGAAACCAAAGTAGGTCACTGGGTCAAATATCCAGGTCTCTGCTATTTGTGTCTGGGGTATAATTCGCTTGTCCTTCAACTTACATCAATGAAACTTTACACACATGTGCATCTGGACATAAGTGTGTGACGTACCAAAAAGAGGTCACTAGGTCAAGTATCTGGGGCACAGTGACATATTTTTGTAAAATTGTGTCCGGGCTGGAATTCCTTTACTATGTAAATTATATTGATGAAAATTTACACATAGATGCATCTACACAAAAGAGTGTGTCATGTACCAAAAATAGGTCACTAGTTCAAGTACCTGAGTCACAGTGACACATCCTTATAAAATCGTGTCCAGGCTATATTTCCTTTACTATTTAACTTTGTTTCATGACACTTCACACACATATATGTTGAGCTAAAGGTGTGTCATGGAACAAAAGTAGGTCACTAGGTCAAGCTTCTTGGTCACAGTGATACATTCATGTAAAACTACATAACACTTTATGCCTGGCCTGTAATTTTGTTGTCCTTTGACTTAAAAGTCATGGATATAAGAGTGTCATACATAAAAGTAGGTCACTAGGTCAAGTATCTGGGCCATGGTGATAGCCTATTTTTATTGACTACAGTCATTCCAAAATGAGACCTGTGATTAGCAAAGTTAGAAATGAGGCAAGGGGGGCATGAATCCAGCAATCTCTTATTGCCTTTTACTTAAACTGGTACTAGTGCATTGTCTTCTGAATTAACATAACATGCCAATGACTGCTGTGTACATACTAAAGTCTTATTAAACCGGTACTAATGCATTGTCTTCTGTGGCATTGTGGCAAGATTGGTACATCTACTAGCATTTCTGTATGATAGTATTGATTTTCAGAACTCACTGATGCAATTAAAAGTGTGCCACTTCCATAATTTCTGAAAATAAATTAACCTTGAAGTTCTTAATTTGTATCAAAAATACTAGAATTTATTGAGATTGTGTCAAGATGATGACTATATTGAGGTTATTACATTGACACTATTCAGCTATATTTTTTTTAACCCTTTCCAGCTCAAATTACCCAAAAGCACCCAGATGTAAATTTTTTGTCTGCCTTAAAGTTTTTACTTAATTTCTCGGTACTAGAACACATTTTGTTTGAGGTTTGTATGCAAAACTATTCATGGTGGTACACCTTAGGTTAATGGCTTTCCTTGGCCTGGGTTTGGAGCAATGTGCCCAACCCAAGCCAAGGAAAGCTGTTGACTCAGTCGTATTCTCACCAGGAATGGGTTAAAATATAACCAAGATACAACAGTAATTATTCATCCAGTACCCACTGACATTATTCCCAGTGCTGATTAATATTTTAACAGTTATGATATATTGAATAATTATAAGAAGCTATGTTTGTGAATAAGATGTGACTAAAACATTGTAGTCATGGATACACTCAGTGACAGGACTTGGGAGTTATCAATAAATATTTGACGTGTAGTATAGGAAGTTCCAGCATTACTAAGCTTGCGCCAAAGTCAGGACACATTTTGTGGTGGTTCTGATATTTGATAGTTTCTTATGGAAACAATGATACTGACTCCAGGCATATAAGATACATAACTCAGTCTCTGTATGCAGTCTTATGCCAGATTGGACTAATTCTACTGTGTGTTGAGCTGAGTCTGATTTAATTAAGGCCTGTGAGCTGGCATTGTCTTTGTACAGGCAGATGTTCCCATTGGCATGACAAAAGTCTGTTACTGACATGTGGAGAGTTGGATGTGCTAACTGTTGGCATTTCCTGGCGCCTTCAGCACACACAGGCAGTAAAGTGCTCTGTGCCACCATGTTGAGGCTTCCTTCACCAAAGTCTGGCTGAAGCCTGTCACCAAAAATACCTGTCACTGGCAGCAAAGCACATTTCCACTTCAAAATGTGGTTACACTTTTAGTGAACCAACTGCTGGATGCAGGGAGACATTGAAAAATGTCAGGTTCTGGAGTAGGAACAATGCTATTGACACCAGGTGGAGCTGTGCAGTTGATTCACTGAGTCAGTGAAATTCTGCCTCAAAGTGGTGATACCTAAAACATCACGAGTTACTGCATTTGCATTTTTTTTACCCATACATGTCTTGAAGTTAAAGACAGGACATGGCACAGAGTGGTTATGCCCCCCCCCCCCCCCCCAGGGGGCATATAGCAGTTTCTTTGTCCGTGTGTCAGTGCGTGCATGTATACATGTGTCTGTACCTCCAATTTTCACCCAATAACTCGAGAAGCATAAGGCTATCATATTGCACATGCATAGAGTCCTCCATAAGGTCTCAGATGAGTTGGAAGGTGGGTGGCCTGACCCAGTTCTCAAGGTCACAGCTGTTTAAGTGAATTTGGTTTTCACATGATAAGTTGAAAAGTTCTTGATGTAGGTCTTTCATATTGTACATGCTTATAGTCCTGCATAATAATAAGGTCTTAGATGAGTTCTAACATGGCTCCTTAGACTCAAATCCCAAGTTAATTAGTTAATTTGGTTTTCACGCGATAACTTGACAAATTTTTGACATGGGGCTTGTATATTACACATAATATTAGTCCTACATAAGGTCTTGGATGAGTATAAAGCTCGGTGATCTTCACCTAAATCCCAAGGTCACAGAGCCATTTTAGAGAATTTGGTTTTCATATGATAATTTGAACAGTATTTTACATAGACCTTTCATATTGCACAATTTCAGTCCTGCATAAAGTCTCGGATGAGTTTAAAGATGGGTGACCTTGACCCAAGTCCCAAGGTCACAGAGCCATTTGAACAAATTTGGTTTTCAAGTGATAAGTTCAGAAGTTTTTGACATATATTTTTCTTATTCTACATGGTTTTAATGCTATATAAGGTCTCTGAAAACTTCAAAGATGGATCACCTTGATCCAAATTCGAAGGTCACAGATCCGCTTTAGTGAATTTAGTTTTCGTGCAATAACTTGAAAAGTTTTTTGACATAGGCCTTTCAAATTGCAGGTGATTATAGTCCTACATAAGGTCCGGGACGAATTTGAAGATGGGTGACAATGCCACAATACTGGCTATGAATGTTCATATAGCATAGGAATGACTCCTGTCAGTGCTGACAGCTGTAGCATGAGGGAGGCATAGATCGAACAATCTCTGTTTTTGGATATAAAACAAATTACATACTAGGAAATGACTCTGACTAGGTGCATCATTTGTGTAGTATATGTGTATTTGGACCCTGTGTGGAAAATCGAGAACAGGAAACATCTGTTACCTGATGTCCACAGTGACGGTGGACAAGTACTTGGCCCTGAGAAAATCTCTCTATGGCAATTAAGTGTCTATGGTGTTTTTGTAAATTTGAGGAATGGCCATAAACCTGCTTTGTGATTAAATGTTCCCTGTATTTTGTGGTGTAGAATAGCAACTCCATTCCTGTCTGGCGATACATGTAGCTACAGGTAGCTTCATGTGCCATGAAGCATGAAGTACTGTATTATGAAGTCCATGGGAAGCATCTATTGTTTGTGTGAAGTGGTCCTCCCAAGTTATAGCTTTTATGTTTCCATATTGATATGAGTTGATAAAAACTAGTGTATAAGAATCTCTTATCACTATGGGAACCCCCAGAAGAACACATAACACAGTCTGCCACATTAAGCAATACTTGACAAAGAAAACAAAACAAAAACAATTACCACAAAAACTTACATACACTTAAGTTATCCAAAAGAAACAACTATAAGTGTATGGCTTTTAAGATCTTAAATATAAGGGTTTTCAATTCAGCAAAAATGTTCTAACTCTGAATTCTTGAATACTATGAAGAGAGCAAGTTGGGTAACATTACAAACATATGTAATTTGTATGCAGATCAAATTGCAAGCCCGATCAGCACTTACACAGGGGTTAACAAAAATCTGATTTACACGCTGCCTACTAGACATCCAGTGCCTTACTCTCTCTTTATGTTGCCATAGGAACACTGTCAGAGCTATAATCAATTTTTTGGTTTGATTTCTTTTTCAGAGTTTTGTAGCATGTAGTTTAGGCCCATTGAATTGAATGGGTCAGCAGATCTTTCAGCTCTTTACAGGGTCTGTCAGATGGGTCCTAATGTCCCGGTTGCCCTCCGAGACAGACTTCAGCTGCTCCATAGCATTCTTGTCTTTCATGTTGTCACAGAACAGGTAGAAAATGCTAACAGTATGCATATCATTCTGATTTTGTCACCAGGTGGAGCCAATGTGTAGAGGTATTGCAAAATGAGAATTAACATAAAGATGCTTTTCAGATGTTTCAATAAAGGAACTCTTGCTTTTTCTTCTTTCTTTGATTGACTTCTCAAAGTAGTCCAACATAAATAAGAAAAAAAAATATATAAATATTATTTGGCCATACACCTACAATTAAAAACTTTTTGCTCTGATGGTGCATTAGTTCCATCAAATGTCACTAGTGGCAGCACCTGCCGGTATCCATTTTGCTTACACCAGGGGGCAGCAGTGAGATAGTTGGTCAGATAGTGGGCAACAAAACCATTTGAAGTCATATATTGTCTGCTCCAGTCATTGTCAGTGACAGTCTGCATGTATTGATTTTTGGCCAACTTGTGAAACACTTTGTCATATTTTGATATGACAACATAGTGCTGTGGACCTTTTAATTGGGCAGACCCAGAGTGGGTGCTGCAAGGGAGAGGTACACATCTTTAACCATTAAAATGGGGAATGCCATGAGAGTGGCTCCCATGTAAATATAGAGCCCCACTTTAAGCCTCATGGTTAATTTATGCCGCATTTTACACTGGCTCAGTTTTTCAAGTGAGCATCCCAGTGGTTAATTGGGATGCTCACTTGTGTCTAACTTTATCTTTTGAGCTGTTGGTACAAGGCTCCCTTTGATAATAGAGACATTTCATGAATACTGCTGTGCATTTATCTATATGCATATGGTGAGAATATACATGTAGAATAGGCCTCCATAGATGCAGAGGTGCCAACTGTCCCTCGTCGTTAGGGACAGTCCCTGAAATTAGCTAAAATTTTGACCAATTTACAGTGTTTGTCCCGCATTAAAGCTGAGTATTTTCTTAAATATAATTGTTTGTTTAATATCCTCAGTCCCTAGTGTTTTCACTTAAATGTTCCTGAAATAGCATTTTGAATGTTAGCATCTCAGTAGGTGTGTATTTGACATTGCAATTACAGGATTTGGTAACTTTTTATGAAGCTTTTGATGTATATATTTGAAGGCCCTCTGAGTGGTGTCAACCCTGATGATGTTACCGCAATATCTCAAAAAAGATTGACAACACTTGTACAAAATTTTTGTCAGAGATGCATCTTATGATGGACTAGGGTCCTATTTAAAACCAGCTTCCTCTTTGAATTTATAAACTTTTTATGAGACTTTAAAGTACAGTGAAACCTTCCTACAACGAACACCCTTGGGGCTGGAAAAAAGTGTTCCGTATAGTGAGGTGTTCGGTATAGGGAGGCTTGATAGCATTGAAAGTATATATTTAGGACCGAGAAATGGTGTTCAGTATAGAGAGGTGTTTGGTATACAGAGGTGTTTGGTTAGAGAGGTTTTACTGTATCTATCTTCAGGGCCGTCTGAGTGGTGCACAAGGTGAGGACATTAGCATAATATCTCAACAAAGATCCGATGCAGCTTCACCAAGTTTTTTTTTTCAGAGATGCACATTATAGTGGACCTCATTCCTAATGAAACCACCTTCCTCTTAATATTTTTAAACTTGTAATGAAAATTTTGAAGCATTTATTTGAAGGCCATCTGAGTGAGACACAGTACAGTAGTCTCTATCACCAGAACTTGCCCCAAGAACACATCCAAAAGTGCTCTTTCATTTCATAGACAACAGTATGGAAATTGTATGTAAAGTATTCTACTGCGAAATCTCAAAAACAACAAAAATTGCAAAATTGAGGGGAAAAATATGGGCACCGAGGGTAATCCATTCTCTGAGTGCTATTTTAAAATCTATGTTGTTACGGATTGACTTCAAAGTGACTTAGATGGAAGGCAATGATTTCATTTCAAATCCTGATTTAATTCAAATTTTGACTATAAATTTTGTACTCTACAAATCCCCTTTAAAGATGTTTAACAATTATTTGTCATTATGTTGGGCTGAAATATAAAAGAATTAATAACTGTTAGATCTAAATTGATACTTTCTGATGAATTCTAAGTGAAAATTTCAAATTTCTAGTACATTGTAGATGTTTGTTAATCTTAACATTTAAAGTGTTAATGTTTGTTAAAGCTGGAGAACTACAAAGTCCTTGTTAAGTTGCCATTAGGTGGGTCAGAAACAAAGTTCTTGCTCAGCTGCCCATGTTTTCCAGTGACAAAGTCCTTCTTGCTAAGTTGCTGCTAGGTCGTTCAGAAACAAAGTCCTCATGAAGCTGCCACTGGTTCAGTCAGGAACAGAGATCATCTCAGTAAGCTGTCACCAGGTTGGTCAGAAACAAAGTCATTGCCGCTCAGCTATGGCTATAGGGTAGGCAGCAAGAAAAATCCTGCCACTAAGCAGTCGCTAGTTAGCTGCTCAGTGATTTTAGTCTTGCTGCTAAGTTTTTGCTTTGCGGCTAACTAGCTGCTAGTTAGCCGTAAACTACACATTTTTGTATGTGATTGCACAGTATGGCAGATACATATATCAGTTCTGCATTCATGTGGTCCCTGGGAAATATTTTAATGAAAGTTTGTCAAACTTGGACGGATTATGCCATTAGATATATCAGTATGATCACACATGAGACTGTAGAAGATGACATAGTAAAACCTTCTTTTCAAGTTCACAGGGCTACACAAAGAAATTGTTCTTGACCTCTAAGTTTAAGATATGACAAATGCCAACCAATCTTGGTTACATTGTACATGTTTGCATGAGGTTGAGAATGAATAGATAAGCTCGACAAAAGTTGATCAAACCTGGATTGATTATGAATCTGATAAACCAGACTTTGCTAAGGATTGCAGATTGGTGACCTTGACCTCACTTTCAAAGTGATGGGACCACCTTAAGTAAATCTGTTTCTATGTGAACACTCAAAAAGGCTTTGAAAAAGTTGATCAAACTTGGTCAGATTATACATTTTTTAAAAATACTTTTATTGGTTGGTAGATGGGTAACTATTGTCACATTAATTGAAGATCACAGGACTCTTCAAGCGTATTTGCTGTTCAGCAACAACTCCAGAAAGATTGGGCAAAAGTGTATGATACCTTGATAGATTATGCTTTTTAGATAGACCTCACTTGGGCTTGTATGTGGATGACCTTGACATCAATTTGATGGCATGAGGACTGCTCAAGCTGAACATGTTTGTGATAATTCCAAATAGAGTTAACAGAAGTTGACCAAACAGTGAAACATTTGACTGATCATAATTTGGTCAGGTCATACATTTCTCGTGAAATGTTTCAATTGCACAGGGGTGACATTGACTACCTTCTCAACATTATGGGATCAACTGACTGGAAATTTGCTTCCTATGCAACCACATGAGGAGGATAACATGAAAACTGAACAAGCATAATGACCTTGACCTGAATTTTAAGGTCACAGAAAGGAAATATGTTTTCATTTAATAACTACAAAAGGACATGACCAAAATGGACTGAACTTCGTATTTATGTATGTCACAGTTAAATCATAGGAATCTTTTTTCTGCTAAAACTCAAAGTCATGCCATTACATTTGTCGCAGTAAAAAGCTCTTAGATTGCAGGTGAACAGCAGACAGAAGCTTGGTCCTGCACAGTGAGACTGCTGTAGTTTACATGTTCATATATGTTCCTTGAGTCTGTTATATTAAGGACGCTCGGTACACCGCGATATGCGCAACCATTTATGGTCCAATGCCTCAAAACAGTTATAGCTGGTACTTGTCGATACCTGTACTAGCTGCTGTTCGCTTTTCCTATTTTGCATAGTTCCGTTTGAGAAATATGGATTGTTTACGAAGAGTGAAAAGGAAAAAGAATGGGCGGTTTGTTGACAAGTGCCAAAACAAACGGCCAAATGTTTTAAAACAAGGCAGAATACGTCGAAAAACGGCAGTGGTAGACCAAAACGTATGTACATGATCAGCGAACGCTGACCAAGCCGCCGTCGAAAGTGCCACGCCCACCCCCAAATACCACACGTACATGTAAACATTGACAGTTATAACTGGGACGAAGGTCGTAGAATAATGGAACTAAGGGTACTAGCCGATAATCTTGTATGCGAGGAAATGTAAAAAAACCTTGTCCTAAAAAATACAGAATCAGAAAAACGATATGGCTTGGCCAGTGTACTTTACATTTCTTGTGAATGTGGTATGATAAACGCTGTCTCAACTTAGAAAAACAAAAACAAAACAAAAAACAGAGCAATACCCCAGCATCAAATTGGCACAGGCATATATGCTGTCTGTGTTAAAATTCGACAATGTATTAAGGCAACTATAATTTTGATATTCTTATTTTTACCTCTTTTTTCCACATTGCTGTATTGCACAATGGACAGAATCTTAAAATGTTTGCCTCTTCTAAGTTAAACTATGAAAGTATATATTATGACTGGAATAGAAAATTAACGATGTACTGCCGTTTGTTAAAGCTACATACATGTATATTGATAGGGTATCAAAATTAGACAATGAATGGATACCTTGTACCTATGAACTTAGAACAAATTAAGTCAACATGCATGAATTCTTTGTACAATTGCGGAAAAAGTAGCACCGTATGATACCTTTTTTGTTAATCAAAGAAATCAGTACATATTTGAAAAAAAAACCCACAAATTTTCAGGGATTTGTATTTTTTTTTCTATTTCAAACTTTAAAAATAATGTGAGCACTTATACATTTTTGCAAGACGAGATGAATTAAAAGTCACATTCCAGCATGTTTTGTCCACATATTTGTTATTAAAAGGCTTGATGTACACTCATTTTGAGTTACTTTATGCATATTTTGCAGCCTTAATTTCTTTTTTTTTTTTTTTTGCTTTTGCCCACATATATAATGTTTGCTATCAAATTTCTGTAGTGCTTACCTGTATCGCCACATAGCAACAAAAGTTGCACCGTGACATGCCAATATTTTGCTTGCATTTGGTTTCAAATGCCAATATCTTTGTTCACACCTAAAACCAGAGATTTCTAAATTCTTTTGACCGGTGTACCGAAGGTCTTTAATCTGTAGGTCACAGCAAGTTTCTGATTTTAGTTTGGAGGGGATTCCGCCAACACTAAAAGAGAAAAGTTTGATGAACCAAGTTTTGTAGTGGATGTGAGCATATGCAATATTTACTATATTGGGTCTGTGATGTTTGAGAGCCCATTCATTTATAAACAGAAGGAGAAACTTGAAAACACTGCAGACAATGTGTTTTTTATGTTGTAGATGTGAATTCTATACATTGTGTGAATTTATTTTGCATGTAGTCTTAATCTTATGTAACATCAAAACAAACTTCTCAATCACAGCTTGTGTACTTCTGGCGTTATATTTTTACATGTAGTTACGTTTTGCAGAGTTTGAGAAGACAGACTGCTGCATATTTGGATATACATGTATGTGCATCAGCAATGTGAACCACAAGCCCAGATTCCATTTGCTACTGCCAGGTGACTGGTATGCAGATAGCCCCAATGGAGCATGTTGTCTGTAGGTGGCACTGCAGGTGCTTCTCCCTGGTATCCACATGTTGCAGGTGGAGACAGTCAGGGGATGAACAAAACCTATTTTGTTCATTGGTTAAAAGTACCATATGATACAGGAAGCAGGTGCTGCCACCATGCAGAATTGTGTCTCTGACATGCTAAAGCAGAACAACATCTATTGGGAGCCAACTGGTCATATTTTACATGCTTGCAGGAGGCTGCCTTTAGGGCATAGTTAATATGGCTGTTGGCATCAACAGTTCAGGGACATAAATTGTAGATTTGAGATATATTCATATATCATTGATAACTGTTGAGGAGTCTCATTTGACCACTTCGCATTCTGTTTCAGGAGTCACCAAAATATTACCTAACCATGTCCATGCCGAAAGCCATTGGGAGACATCATGTGAAATGTGTCCTTTTAATTTGCTTTATTTGAAAAAAAAACAAAAAAAAACATGAATTATTTTTTTAATGAGTCCTGCTCATTCCAAACATAAAATATATATTTTCGGAATTTCCTTAATGCTGGTGAATTTATGTCCCCGATTCTGGAAATATATGCGGACTCTCTGCATAACTGTGTTGATATGGCACTTACACATAACTACCGGCCTCCATTGAACATCCTTTTATAAGAATGGGGATTTGGTCCAGTGGATATGTGCGTTTTCCATTTCAACTAGGCGACTGATGCCAAAGGTTGTGAGTTCGAGTCCCGCTCATTCCAAACATAAAATAATGTTGACCACATATGTTTGATTTTTTTTTCTATTCTCACATTTGACATTCCTTTCAAACTTCAGTTTAATAATTCTGTGCAGTAAAGCATTGTGTGGCCCTAAACTGGCCATCTCTGTTATGGGTGTTGCTTTATGTCTGCAGCAAGGACAATGCTGTACCTGCATATCAGCACTGTCTTTTTTCATTTTAAAAAGGAATGTCCTTGTTGTAATAGAAACAGTTTTAAGTTGATTAGTGACTTATTTATAGTGTTGTACCTCCTTTGATAGACTACCAGTCTAGTATTCTTTGTGTCCTTGATGTAGTCTGTACGCTTTATTGCTTTCGTGGCAGTGCTTGTGTCTTTGGTTTATTTGCAGTGACATTAGCATGGTCTGTATGCTTCTCAAAGGATCCTGTTTTTTTTAGCAATACTCAAATGTTGGTTGTAATTGCAACACCATTAGCACAGTAAGTATGCTTTATCAAAGTATGCTGCTGTTGTGGGAGAACTGAGATGTTTTGTTTTGTTTTTACAGTGACCACATACACCCTGTTAGAGTTGGGCACATTCCTGGAAAAGGCGCCTCGTATCCTCAGTCATCGCTTTCTCTTTGGCATCATCAGCATCTTCTACTATAAACTCCTGGGTGGGAAAACCATCAAACTGCGCCGTACCAACTCCAACAAGGACCTATTGGCATCCAGTGAGGCCAAGCCACAGCAGTGAGATGCTACTGGGCTCTACTGGACTGCTAGGTGGACTGGACAGACAGTCCACTGTAGAGTTACTATGGTGTAGAGGCACTGGACTAGGACTGCATTTCTCTGGACTACTGGACCAGTACTCCTTGGTCATGCAAGGGTTACTGGGCTATGAGTGGTAGGGCTGTACAGACAGTATGGGATGAGAACATAACACAAGGAAAACTTTAACTCTAGACAACACCCAACTCTGTGGATTATGTGTACATGGTCACTTGAAATTCCTGATCAGCTTACATATGTCATCACTTTGAGTGATAATAGAAGTTTCAGGCCTTAGGACAAGGCCTTCCACCACATAACGGTCAACACTGCTGGACTCCCTGGTAGTGCTTATCCTTCCTGTCAACGCATCTTTCTATCTGATGGATACTTTACAGCAACATCTTTAGATTTCTTAACATTTTGTATAGATATTTCTATGTACCTTTCAAGTGAATCTTTGTTTTTTATTTTATTTTTTTCTAAACATGGTTGATGAGGAGTCTGCCTGTGAGGAGCTTCATGAAGGATACATGTAGATGAACGGGCAGACATACCAGGGACCTTTGTATGATAAGTGAATATACAATACAGAAATCCAGTCATCTCGTCTATAGCTGTCATGCATGGTATATACTTACTGTACCTGTCCTGCTACTTGCAAATCTATGCTAATTCACTTCCATGTGTTATGTTGACTCCACAAGACCAAGGATTGGATTGGATGTTTACATGTAATGTTGAATTATATTGGATATTGTGTCACAGGATATCATTGGACATGACATGGTGATCATTAACTTTTATTGGATATAATGTGTCACTGGATTACATTGGATATTGCACAAGTGGATTTTATGTCCCTGGATTTTATTGAACATTGCACAGTGGATTTTACAGGGACAATGTGTAACTTCAAATTTTTGAATTATGTTGCCATGGTAACCACCCACATTTCTTACACAGTAAGAAGTTGTTGGGGCTGATGAGAAACATTGCAGGTTTAAATTCAAATTGTAGTATACAAAGTGTATATGTTGCTTCATAGATATATTTTATGTTAGTCGATAGGACATAGATTTGAGCCGACAAATGTTTTCTTCAGTTCTAAAACAAATACAATAAAACAGTCATTAATTATGTTGACACATTTTGCTCCCTTGGATATGTGACAGATATAAGAATACACTACATAAATAAGGCTGGGGAGGTACATTTTCCCCTCAACTGCATGTAATTGGTGAGTAGTCACAAATTTTAGTGTCATTACCGTAAAGTTTTATTCTAACCACATACATATTTCCAGATGTAAATATGAGAGACAATATATGCCTAGCATATATTACATCTGAAACCACAGCATTAATTACCATTCAAATGGCTCTGAACAAGAATCTTGTGTCCTGTAACCTTCCAAGAATATCAAAAAGTCACTTGAACTGGAATTCAATACACCAAGTCAGTTATATTCTATTATATGATCAAGATATTTAGGGTTTTATTATTGGCCAAAACTATGTCACGTGTGATACTGAAAACATGTGCATATAGACCCCATCCTATGTGCCTGTCACCCAGGGCTCAATAGAGTAAGTCCATGGACAGTCTATTGACCACTGAAAACAGAATGCAGAAATCCTTTTGCATAATAGCAACTTTGAACCAATAGCATTCAACAATACGGTTATGATCACACATCACACGTGTTCCTATCTGGAAAGAATTGGTTCAGCACACACTGCCTGCAGAAACTTGTGTTCTTGACTGCCCACCACTGTGGCTATGCTGGCCAGTATCTGGCTGTTTGTACAACTGCTGCTAGTATCTGCTTGATGGTATCGTAAAACAATCATATTCTTTGAAATTGTTCAATATGCAGTTTTAGGGACCTGAGAACACTGATATTCATCCATGGTGAATATTTGTGTTCTCAGGTCACTCAATTATTGTAGCTGTTTACAGAAAGAAGCTAAATGAAGGCACTGGTCGACTTTGGTAGCAGTTAGGCACTGTCCTATGCCTTTATCTTTGGTACAGTATATTATAAAAATTAAAAAAATATAAATCAGAAATATTGAATTCCTGAGGCAGAAATGTTTTAATATGTATTTTTTTCATCGCCATTTTTGGACAAATCATGCCATTGTCAACATTTGGGGTTTGAGGTTATGGCCTGAAAAATAACCTCTCTGAAGAAGCTTCTGTATGCTGTGAAAGGTCATATTTTGTTGCAGATGTAATAAGTGAAAAAAAAATACACCACACACTGTGCCAAATCATTTTTATGGAGATAGGATCAATAGGTGATCACATAGCATGCAATTTCAAAAATGAGTACATGAGCTGTGCTATGGCTATTGGTCTTAAAAGTTCACAATTTCATGAATTTCATATTTTTGTCAAATAATTACCTGATCCAAACAGAAAGTATTTGAAATTTTAATAATTTAAGGAAATTTTCTTCTAGTTTTTTTGCTTTGATGTTGGTAACAGGCTTCTTTCACTGCACACCAATAGATTGAAAATGGTATGCCATCAAAATATATGCACAAGTGATTGCAAGACCCCTCCACCCAAGTTCTGAACATTTCTGTTTGGAAGGGGGAGTCGCTACATCAGGATTGTGCAAGGTAAACTGTACATTGAATTGTGCACTGATAAAGTTCAAAGTGTTCCCTCAATGGAAAGTAGTAGGTCCTGTACCACAAAGAACAATAGAATGTATATAATATATATATATATATATTGCAGAAACAGGAAAGAATTATGACCTTTTAGGTGCAAAATATGCTTTCAGATACACAGATACATTTGCAGAATTTGGAGTAAGCATTTTGATGTTTTACGGACAGTAAATATGATAATGATGATGAATAAAATAGGCTTACACCCTAAGTACCTGCTTACTAAATGTTTAAGTGTCCACTTCTAAACATAGACTATAGCTAGTCATTTTTAAGGGCAATGTGTAAGTTGTCTGAATACCTGTTGTAATAAGCCTGTTGGCATACGAGCAAACAGCTAGATGCTTGAGTTTGGTTTCAGGTTGACTGTTTGGATACATCAGAATTCATGAAAGCGTGTAAACCAGTCTCATGCTAAAAGAGTTCACATATGACCCATTGAGCCCTATATGCACCAAATTGGTGATGTAGTTGCAATAGTAAACCATAGTGTATATCTCCTTCTATGTCTGAAGCTTATCCTGAAGGGGTTATCCTACATGGGTATGAAAGATGAGGTTTATTGTAATCTTTCATTTGATTTGTCATTAATTGTTTCAAGTAGTAGGCAAACCAATGAGAGGCCATGGTGCATTTGATGAAAATACTGACTCCTCCCTCTTTCAAAAGACTTTGTTTTCAAATTTTTATTTCTCCAATAGAACTTAAATTTGGTGTGTATTTGCCCTTTGTATACCTAGGAGAAAGAAAGTCCAGTATGGGTGTTACTAAACACGGGAACGGACCCATGGTACGGGAATGGACGGGAACGGACGGGAATGGACGGGAATGGACGGGAACGGACAGAAATGGACGGGAATGGAGTGTTATCGGGAATATACACTTGATTGTATTTGACGGGAATTGATTGTTTTATCCGACAATGAATTATCAATTTGTTTATCGGACTTAATTTTCAATTAGCGCAGATTATAACAGACAAAAATCTGCGTTTAAATTTTAGTTTAGGCCTAGGTGAATCTAGGCACTGTAACACCAGCAACACACTGGAATGTGGGTTCTATCTGAAAGCCGGTTTTACTGTCTCAAACATTTTCTTTCACTTTGGTGTTACTCTCATTCCAACTTCTGTCTTATTAGTTTTTGAAGCCCATAAACTTACTGCATATATAATCTTAAGGACAGAGTTTACTTTGTTCTTTGATCACTTGGCTCAGACTTGAACGGACTGTGATCAGGAAGTGACTGGAGTGTGTTTAATTATATATATATATATATATATATATATATATATATATAAGAAATATTTTGCACAGTAATTCACATTAAGATAAATAGAAATATTTCCGACTTCAAGATAAATGTATAATTTAAGATATCAAATAATGAACAAATTTAATAAGTGGCAATATTTTCATATCCGCGGCAGTATCAATATAACAACAACTACAATGATGAAAATCACTATTTATTGTGCTTGCATCATGGACTACAAAATTTCAGTGCAATAATGAAACGGGCGAATGAACCTACCCTCGCCCGGCTTTTGTCGTCAGTACAAGCTTAACGACGTGACAAGAACCAAGGGAAGTTGATGATAGGGCCTGGGATATAAACGTATATATCTTTACTTTATAATTCCTGTCTGATGTTATATATATCCCGTCAACGAACCCAGGTTTTCATTCTTAATTTGTTCCGTATCTTCCGTTCCCGTCTATTTCCAGCCCCATTCCCGTCCGTTCCTGTGCATTCCTGTCCGTTCCCGTCCATTCCCGTCCGTTCCCGTACCATGGGTCCGTTCCCGTGTTTAGTCATACCGGTATGGGTGGCCCATTGGGGATAACGTTGGGAGTACTCATAGTTGGATTTTCATGGTTCCTTGAGGCTGTGCCGATTGAAAACATGAAAATCCAACAAGTTGTGATCCCAACGTTATGCTCAATGGGCGATCCATACAGGATTCTCTATATACACGGTGTGTCAGGCCTGGAGACACCAGAGTAAATCACCTCGGTGCACAAGGCTCGCAGTGATGTGTCAACTCAGCATAACATAGCTAGCAATGGTATGTGAACTTATCATAACAAGGCTAGCAATGATGTGTCAACTCTCCATAACATAGCTAGCAGTGATATGTCAACTCAGCATAATATAGCTAGCAGCAATGATGTGTCAACTTATAACATGGCCAGCAATGATGTGTCAACTAATCATAACATGGCTAGCAAAGATGTGTCAACTTATCGTAACAATTAAGGTGACAAATATATTGGCATGGCTCAAAATTTTAATCATTTTCAAAAATTACTACAGTGGTCCCCCTCTTATAAGGCCACCCCAAATGCAGCCAAAAAGTGGCCTTATAAGAGGGGTGGCCTCTCTTGAGGGGGAGAATATAATGGAAATACCATACTTTTTGCACAAGAATGGTGGCCTTTTAAGAGGGGTGGCCTCTTGTGAGAGGGGCCTTATAAGAGGGGGATCACTGTACTCACATACCCCCCCCCCCCAAAGAAAAAAGGAAAGCAGAAGGAAAATAATGACTGTGTCAATTAAAATACTGCTAAAATACAGAATTAGGATTGAAATATCAGTTTGTCAGTATCATTAAAAGTATAAGGACTCATTTAGAGCCTGCCTACCAGTGTGTTGTCACAAGTACTAATTCAGAAGTGATGAAAATACTGAACCCTCCTGTAACTGTGTATTACCAATACTTGTGTATTCTCTCTGAAGCACACTCGAGCCCTGTATAATTGACAGCACCACAACATGACTGTAGGACTCTGATGTGTATGCGTATGTCACCACGTGATGTGGAGTGCTGCAGGAGTATGTATGCATAGTTCCAACTGGATGTATACTGACCAACCTTTAATGGTCTCCTAGAGGTGTATTTCAGTATGTACAGTCATTCCTTATGGAAGCCCAGCTGTCACTTGCTTCCCCCTGCACGGTAACTAGTCAAGACAGACACACCATGTGCATAATGTAAATATCCCTAATGTGTATATATCAAGTAGAAATAACCTGGTGGGGTTTAAATCTTGATCAGTGTATTATATACCATCATGCGACATCCACCGAGCAAGTTACTTAGTGCAGCATAGTATATAACTGGGACAGTAATGTACCATTGCCTGTATACATAATGTACAAGTGCTGCTGTAAACCTATATTCAAAAATGATTTATTCAGTCGAGTAATCTCTAATATCTGCATGATACTTCTCAAAAAGTGTCATATTTTGATCACAGAAAGTGACAATACTTTACCCAATTCATCCTTAAGGTCAGGTACAGCACACTTGAAGTGTATGTAGTCTTTTGATTGACTGAATTAATCCATGCATTATGGTTATAAAAACAAAACAAAGCATAAGCATGTGTAACAACATTACCAAGTTGTGTATGTCTGAGATGACATGGATATATTAGGTGGTTATGTAAAAAAAAAATAAAAAATACGAATGACCACAAACTCACATGTAATTTGTTAGTGTAAAACATAATGTAAACTAGTATAATACCCGTCATAATCTTTGTTGACTGATGTAATCCAATTATATACATGTATATTTTTACATATAACTGGCTTTGAATGCAGGTTACCCTTGAGAGCTTCAGTTCTTGTATTGCTGCCTGGAGAATATCATGATTAATAGATGTAAAAATAATTGCTAATGCAGTTTAAAGCTAATGACGCTCACTGTAAGTTTCATCATTCAAGATGTTTTATAGCAGTACTTCTGTACAACATCCATGGCCCTGTTCCTGCGGGTCAAATTTAGCATGGAGCCATATTGCATGAAAACAATTGGCACTATTAATATTACTTTTGTACAAGTGTGTAATTTTAAATATCCATTCTCTACTACAGTTTATCTGTGACATCATTAACAGTTGAAAATTTCAATCGGGTATGCGTAGCTTAATTATGCTGTGGGCCATGGTACTTTTACCTTTTCAGTTACCACTGATCATAATGTGCCACTAGGTGGCACCACCAGTCTGCCATCATCATTGATACAATCCAAAGATGAATACATTCAACTAAAACGAGGTTAATACATTGTTACAAGTTGTCTTTATTGTCTTTGTACTAAATTAATGTCTGTCATCTATGCCATCCGGGTCTTCCACTGGGTTCATTTTTGCTATTGTTCCCTCAGCTTGAGCCACTGTTGCAGAAGCTGAAACACACGGGGAGACAGTTCCCATTTGTTTGCTGGCCATTACATGTGCACCAGGAAGGCACAGTAGGTACATGTATAGGTCTGTCACACTTTAAATTCCAATTCTTAGTTGAACCCAGATTTGCCAGGACAGGTTGAAACAGTGGGAGGTCATTAATGTAGCTAAGTATAGAGTCTGAAGTTTAACAATAATTTAGATGGATAGGCCTACTAATGGTGTATGGTTGCCAGAGTATATTTTTAGATATCAGTACAAATATGCAGGTTCTTAAATAAGGATGTAATGCATAAATATAAATGTGCATTTTTCAACAGAAAGTATTGATAATTGAAGTCTTTCAGCACAAAATATTATTGTGAAATGTTTAAAGAAAAAAAAAGCTGACTGCATCAATTGTGCACCAAGCTGTTAACCCTCTCCCCTTGAATGAAGACTGAGTCAACAGCTTTCCTTGGCATGTGTTGGACACTAAGTACCCCACGCAGACAAAGAAAAGCAATTGACCTGGGGCATGTTATATTGATAGGTCTCATCTGCAATTCCATTCAAGCTGGTTTTCATTACTGTGCAAATAGTTTAAAACATAAAAGCAGACATTTGACCACCAGCCAGTTGAAGGGGGAAGGGTTAAACGGAGAGCTGCATTCAGTTTGACGGGACAAAGCCCACAGCAGCCCTTGCACCATCCAATGAAAAGATTACATATCGAAATTTGCATTATATTATGGCATCTCTCAAGTTGCTTTGTTCCGTTCATTTTAGAGTTTTCCCAATAGGAACTGTATGTTAATGTTACACTTTATGGTCACTAGATGTCTCTGTGTGATTGTCCTAGGTATATTGGCTAAAATATTTAACCAGTATTTTTTTCTACCACAGTTGTGCCCATCATTTGGCAGCAGATGATACTACACTGGAATGGAGGTTCTATGCTTGAGTGATGTCTCCCACTTTTCCAGTATATAATTTTTGTGTCTTATAGTTATTGAAAACTACTTTTGTATATTTATGGGCAGATTTTTTTCTTCTTTGGGACACAGAATTTTCTGTTCCTTACTATGTGTACTGTACCAGTTCATTGTTATAGATCTGCCTGATAATTTTTAGGGAAAAAATTACCACTTTAAAAGATAATGCACATATAAAATAGCTGGAATTCATGATTTGTAAAAAGATTAAGACTCAAAGTATGTTTTATGAGAAACGTTTACAGTCTACCTTACTGTAGCTTTAATTCGCTGTGAAAGCAGTAGTTTGATATGAATTATACCAGATTTCATGGCCAAAATGTAGCATGATGTGAGCATTTGGTAAATATATTTACAGAAATGCAACTTTGTACACAATTTTGATATCAGGAACAGTAGAACCTTTAATCTGCTTAAGAATGTTCAATTTTGTTTGACTGTTCTATTGAATCATTCATGCACAATTATTTGTAAAATTTCCAGTGTCAGGGGGTTTTGTGTATAACGAGAGAAATCTTTGCTACTTCTGGGGTTCCATTATCAGCTTTCTCTGAATGATACACAATTGTGAATGCATCAAACCTTGTAATTGCTGCCTTCAGCATACTCCACAACACTTTCACTTTCATATTATAATGATCCTGTTCATTTGCCAATCCTGTACCATAAAGTTCACAGTGTAAAACATCAGATAATTATATATAATAAGAGGATGCATGCAGCAATTACATGCTCATCAAGTTGGTCTAATTAAGCTGGATATTTACCATAAATCATGACTCTGGGAATGACAATTAAGATCCAGTTGAGAGAAGTGGGAGAATATTACTGTCCTGTGTGTAATAGTTGTGATTGTTTCTGTTCCCTCAAGGCAAATCTTGTGGCTCATATCTACTCATAGTTTTGTTATTGAATACCATGTGACGAGAGACTGTTCATATTTTTCCAACTTTTGTGTTGTTGTACTGACTCACTTTTTGTCATATTGAAATAAAATATATATATATGTGAAGGTTTTATCAAGATTTCCTTATGTGTGTACATCCGGAATATGCTTTACCATTTTGGTTTTGTATTTATTTACTAATTTATAATTTTTTTTGGGGGGGGGGGGATACAAACTTTTCAGTCTATATCATGTAGTTTTACATATATAAGCTTATAAAGTTGAGAGGATTAAAAGGATAACTGATTGGTGTGTGGTAATCACAGTTTTAACATCATTTGTCTTTATGTATTTTAAAGTTGTTTTTTTAAGGGTCCCCCCATAGGGGGACCCTTTATGTTTATTGAGTTGTCTGCATCTGGATATGCACATAGTTGCCGCGATATCTGCACAATGCCTCCATGTATTTTGCTCAAATTTGGCAATATGCTTTTCTTACTTGGCAAGATGAACTGATTAGATTTTGATGTCACCATGACCAAATTTGAGCAAATGTCAGTCTAATTACTTGCTTGTTAGGGCTCATTACTGCAACATCTCCAGAATGCTCCAATGTATTTTGCTCAAATTTGGCAGTATGCTTATCTAACATGCCAAGATGTACTGATGAGATTTTGGTTGTCACCATGACCTCCTTTGAGCAAATGGCAGTCTAATTATATGTTCCTTAGGACTCATTACTGTGATATGTCTAGAATGCTTCCATATATCTTGCTCATATTTTATAGTATGATTATCTTCTATGCCAGGACGATCTGATTAGATTTTGGTGTTATCATGATCTAATTTGAGCAAATGGCAGCCTAATTCCATGTTTGTTAGGGCTCGTTACCATGATAATTCCAGAATGCTTCTGTGTGTTTTGTTCACATTTAGCACTATAATTACCTTGCATGACAATATGAACTGATTAGATTTTGGTGTCACCATGACCTAATTTGAGCAAATTGCAGCTTAATTAGATGTTCGTTAGGGCTCGTTACCATGATATCTCCAGAAGGGTTGAGTGCCGATTAGGGCTCATGGAAGACATGAGGGCCTGTTTGGGCACATGGAAGGGTGAGGACCTGTTGTAGCACATGGATGACTGAGGGTCTGTTAGGGCACATGGAAGACTGAGGGTCTGTCCGGGCATTTAGAAGACTGAGGGCCTGTTAGAGGCACATGGAAGACATGAGGGCCTGTTAGGGCACATGGAAGACTGAGGGTCTGTTAAGGCACATGGAAGACTGAGGGCCTGTAAGGGCATTTAGAACACTGAGGGCCTGTTAGAGCACATGGAAGACCGAGGGTCTGTTAAGGCCTGTTAGGGCATATAGGAGACTGAGGGCCTGTTAGGGCCAGGTCTACCTGCTGTTGCAATATCCTCATTGTCAAGCTGCCTCATGTTTGAATCCTTTAGAGTAAAAATTTACAGAGATTCTAAATCCTGATTATATAAGCCACATGTGCTTGTTTATACAAATCACTACATGCTGAACATTGATCTTGCATAGATGATGCTATGGAAAAACTTAAAACTGAAAAGAACCAATTTTGGCAGAAGCCGTGAATAAGTATATTGAGTGAAAATGTCTGTAAAGACTTAGTTTAAATGTTCCATACCTAGTCCAAAACTTGTGAAATACATGCAATGCTAAACATTGATTTTGCCAGCATTTATATGTTAATTCAGCTGCAATAAATAAATGGAGGTCTGCAACTCAGGTTCACTTTAATTTCTTGCATCCTCAGTGACTGCAACAACCAGTGATCAGACCTTCTTGACCAAAGAGGAAAAGTAAGCATTTTCAATCAATAATGTTAGGAACAAGGAAGCTGTACTTGCGTAAAGCTTTAGGATAGTTGGAATTTGCTCATTATGGTTGGGCAGAGGTTCAAAGCAAAGGCCGCAGTTGTTTGAGGCAGTTGCCCAGATATTACTTTTTCTGGTGACAGTGTATCCCATTTGCACTTACACCCAGGGACTTTTCACCTGAGCATTTCAGTAACAAACCATTACAGAATTAACAGTCTAACCATTTCATAATTACCCATTCAAATATAGAAGTTTGGGTTGGCATGTTCTTTCAATTTGGTACCAAAATGTTGCTGGCCTGTACAATGGTTTTCTTGTACTTGTGTAAAAACAAGTCTTGAATGGCAGTAACTGAAGCATTCAAAATTAGATGAAATGATTCAGTCTATTTTGCAAAGCTTATGGCGATTGCCTTGGTATGTTTATCTATCAATATCTGCAGAGCATTTGTACATTTGAAATACTGCAGTCTTTCTTGTTTGACTTATGGTTTTGGGACAACACAGCTCCAATGTCATGGACTGAAGCATCCAGATCTAGACTGAAGGATTTAGTCTGCTCTGCATATCTTAGGGGATATGTTTCTGAGAGTTTTCTGTCAATATGTTCAAACCCTTCGTGTATTTGGCATCTCAGGAATTGGCAAAAGATTGGCCAAGTCTTTATTTCTTGTAATAAGAAATTACACAAACCACATGATTAGAGGCAGAATAAGTCTTGAGATACTGTCCCATCTGGACTCTGAAATTACCAAGTAATAGACCTCTTATTTTGAAACAACTGTCCATTTTGTTGTAATACAAAACAGTATAACTATCATAGAAAAGCATCGCACTCCTTAGTTTTCAATTTAAGAACACATGCTTTAGTTTTGAAACACTAGTAATTGAATAGTCTAGTAGTATTTACCAGATGTAACATATCCACCTGAATATTATATAACCACCACTATGTGGCACCACTAACAATTCATAAGATTATACTGCAGTTACTTATTCTGCCACTAGGGGCTCTAGAAACAATAGGTCCTAGCAACAGCTGTATTGTGCACCATTCCAGCATTAAACATGTATGGTAGAAACATACACACCAGCCTCAATCATGATGAGAACATAACATGGTGGCTGCTGGGAGAGAAAAGACCTGGGAACCCCTGACAATGCAGTGAAGTAGCAGATCCCAAGCAAAACAGGACTGAGTAGCCATGGCTGACTCATTAGTGCCACGCATGGACTGGTCAAATCCAGATCAATCCAATGCTATCAAATGTTCAAAGATGTGAATTATATTTTGCTGGAAAAGAAATCAAAGAAAGATGAGTGGACCACATTTTGCTGTTCATAAGGGAACAAGGGCTGAAAATGTTTAACTCCTGGGATATAAAGAAAGAAAGCAGAGAGAAAAGACCCTGAGGAGATACGGAAACACAATAAAACTCAGATTGAACTAAAAGCAAACTTCAGTGTAGAAGGTCTGTACCAATATATATATACAGTCAAAACTCATTACAACTATTGTGTTGGTGCGTGCATGACCATAAAACACAAAATACGTACTATTCAATGCACCAGGTGGCAAATAGGGTGAGTGTATTCATCTTGCTTGCAGTAGAAGACCAGGGAAGCCATCTGCCATAGCCACAGTCCGGTATCGATCTAGCCTTAACTCCTACATCCTGACATCCCCAGCATTGACGTACGTCATCAGACCAGGCATGTGGCTGTCCTGTCATGGTGCTACTGCCTGTGAGATACACAACACTCTTCCCCATTTTGTTTAAATAGTGAATGACATAATTTTTAGAAATTGGTCCAGATGCTGAAAATATTTTGAGGTATGATTATTAAATGGCCATGGTTTACCATGCATGAGCAAGAAAATTAGAAAGCTTTGATTTCCAGATCATAAAAGGAGCCATGAGTAATTAATTGGGTGCAGCATTGACTTAAATCAGAGCAATTAATTATATACAAGCTTCATCCTATGCCCACTCATATACTGACAGCTAATATCTTATCTCCTTATCTTATTCACTCACAACAACATTCTTCTGGATAAGAAAATAATTGACAAATATCTTGACCCTGAAATGTGAATTTCTAGGCATAGCTGACAGAGATAGTACAATATACAGGTAAATCAATTAAAACATGTTTTAACCCTTGAAAAATGCAATAAACCAACAAGAAAGAAACACTTCAAATATTATGAAAAGCATGACTCAGCTGGAGTACATCAGTTGGTGCATGCTCATTGGACTCGAGCCATTTTATCAAATTAGACAGTGTCATTACCATATCCAAACCGTAGTCCTAACGAAACAAATCCAAGTCAATTCCAACCAAAGGCAATGTTCCTTGGTATGTATAGCTTAAACATATAAATTTATAGTTCGTATTTACCCAAAAGAGACCAAAACGTAAGTACAAAGGTCCATAGGGGGGAAAAAACCTTATCTAGTTTTCACAGAACAATGCAAAAAGTTTAGTTTGAAATTATAGGCCTATTTCAGTAAATTGGCTTGAACAGTTTTATCATTCATGCACATACAGGACCATACAATTTATGAAAAGGGACCAAAATTTGCATCACATCAGAGAATTTGTAAGCGGAGGTTCTTAACTTGTTGAAAATGTCAATAAAATTCAGTATTTAAAAAGGTACTACTTGCAACCACCATCTCAACAATGATCATCATCCATATAAGTCCACAAAGCGACACCAACACCAACATCAATCCATCAGAAAAGCCCTCTAGGCCTAAAATGACCATCAATAAGAATCTAAACAACATGATTATATAATTCGATGTGTTTTAGGCATGTAGTTAAAGACATGATGTTGTTTTAAAGGAGATAAACTAGGAGTATTTCAAAAAGAAAAGTGTTTGAATTTCCAAATATAGTAAGTACATTGGTTCAAATGTTAAACATCAGCCAGAAGCAAGTGACATTAGGCCTCAAATCATTAAAACGTAGTCAAAAATGCATTACAATAGTCAAAATTTGTAAGGATAGCAGTCACATTTCAAGTTGGTTTCCAGAAGTATTTTTGAAAGGACATTTAAATGTTCAAGATTTAAATGTTCCTAAAGGTAACTGTAAGTATAACTGTTTTCCTGTAACAGTTTTAAATTTTTTCATTTATAATAAGACGTAGTTCAACTTGTCAGTCAGTTGATTTAGATGTTAATTATTTATACAAAAGAAAGACAGAGAAAGAGTACATTAAACACTTTGAGCCAACCTGACATGACCTTCATAATAACAAACTATATTCATCAGACAATTGTAAAAAACAACATCAGTTTCACTACACTTGGAACACTTACTGCACTGCAATATGTGCAGAAAATGCCTGAATGTTCAAATTGTTACCAAATATATAAGGGTTCCATGAAAAGAGAAGTGGATAACAGTTTTCAATGATAGTGATGAGACCAAACCAAATACCAGTTTAACCTTGTCAGATTCAGGATCATTTACGCAATAGTAAGACATGCTAGTGTTCGTCGTCAGAAGGATCCATGACCAACAGTAATGAGATTTAAACGAATGAGAGTATCTTCTACCTGACTTGGAACAGGATACCAACATATTGGCAGTGGGTTAAACCAGTTTTACGGGATCCCAATCCTCCCACTTTGGAAAACACTCACATTCATTTAAAGTAGGCCTAAAACAAATTTAGCCCTTAATGTTAATGTACAGTTATAAAAGGTAATTACCCGACCATAGTTCACAGACATCATCCAAACAATGACAGGACAATTAATAGTACAGAAACACATGATCCATATTCATTAATTCCAAACCCAACAATGACGGCAAAGAGATTTCAGACTTGCCAAAGCATCAACATTTCTTTTCCAATACCAATGTGAAGAAACAAATTTCATTCCTGACTTGAGACAGGCAGTCACCCATAAAAGGCAACTGGTGGTTTTAAACCAGTCCTCTCAACCTTAGAAATATTCATCATTAACTGCAGACACTAGTTCCTTTTCCAAAATGTATAGGCCTAACCACCCAAAACACAAATTTCATTTCTTCTGCCAAAAATAAAAAGAGACTTGTTAGGCCTATCACCTTTTAGTTCTCCCGACTTGTCAGTCAGCTAAGTTTAAAGTAAAAGAGTAAAGTAGGCCTACATCGTTTTTGAGATATTTATGAATCTGGAACATTATAAGAATTTTAAGTCAGACTACTATATTTACATTAGAATTGCGTAACATGTCAAAATTTGAATTTAAACACCAAAAAAAGTTTCCACGTGAACACAGGATAACTAAATTTGATACTAATATTATATTTATTATGAAATTAAGTCAGACTACTATATTTACATTAGAATTGCGTAACATGTCAAAATTTGAATTTAAACACCAAAAAAAGTTTCCACGTGAACACAGGATAACTAAATTTGATACTAATATTATATTTATTATGAACTATCAGACTGTGTAATATCCACTGGTATGTGGCGAACTGCCAATGGCATGATATCCTGAACATCCTCTTCAAAGTGACTCCATTGGCTGTGTGATCTGGTACAATACTTACACCCACCACAGGGTATGTCAGATACTGTTAATCCTGCTTGGTAGTAGCGACAAAATAACTCTGAATCAGGGATTCTTCTTAAGGCATCTGCATTTTGGTGATTCTTTCCAGGCCTGTGCACAATTTGCATGTCATATTGGATCAGCTGTTTGAGCCACCTTGCTAGCTGTCCTTCCAAATGCCTGAAATGCATGAGCCAACTAAGGCTACTATGGTCAGTGTGAACTACAAATCTTCTGCCTAGTAAATAATGCTTGTACTGCTGTGTGAACCGTACAACCACAAGAAGCTCTTTGTGTGTCATGCAGTATTTACGTTGGGGGTTGGGGGAAAAACTACCATATGCAATCACTTTAAGCTTGTCATTTTGCATCTGTGAAAGTTCAGCTCCAATGCAATCTCCAGATGTATCACAAGATAAATAAAAAGCACTATGCCTTTCTGGAAAGCCTAAAACAGGTGCCTCTATCAAAGTCCTTTTTAATTGTTCAAAAACATCTTGATGTTTACTTGCCCAGTGAAACTCGGTTTTATGACAAGGAAGTTCATACAAACAGTAAGCAATTTGTGCAAACTTATCAATGTGTTCTCTGTGGTAGTTGACAAAACCAATGAAGAATTCTACATCCTCAGTACACTGAGAAACATGCCATGTTTTAACTGCAGCTATTTTATCTGGGTCTACCGCTACACCCTCTCTGGACACTGTGTTGCCAAGAAATTTAACTTAATCATGGAATAGAGAACATTTCTTGGGCTTCAGCTTGCTCTTGCTCTTCCTAAACCTATCAAACACTGTGTCAATGTTTTTGAAGTGTTCTGAACATATTTCCCTAGTATCAGCACATCATCCAAAAATGCCAAAACCCTCGAATATGTAAGCCCACTAAGCACTCAAGTCAAAGCATGCATGAATGTAGCTGGGACATTACATAGGCCAAATGGCATATGGACATGCTCAAATAATCCATACTTTGTAACGAATGTTGTTTTGTGACAATCACTAAATTCTAAGGGAATCTGCCAGTAACTACTAGCCATGTCCACCAACGAGTAGCACAAATTGCCCCCAAGGGTGTCAAGATATTCATCGATAAGGGGTAGGGGTATGCGTCCTTAACTGTGACCTTCTTCACACCCCTACAATGTATACACCATTGGATGCTGCCATCTTTCTTCCTGACTAAAACTGGAGAAGCTACCCACTCAGAAGATGATGACATGATAACTTTGGCATCCAACATTTGTTTCAGGTGTTGTTCTTCTTCATCTTCAAACCCAAGAGGCACACGTCCTAGACGTTGCTTAATAGGTTTGGCTGCTTGAGTGTTTATCCTGTGTGTTACTCCAGCGAAGCAGCCTAAGTCAAGCTCATGTTTTGAGAAAACAGCAGCATAATGTATTAACAATGCTGCTAACTGTTCTGCTTCTTCTCTTGACAGATTTACACTTGAATGTTCTAAAAGTGACTAAAGATGGTCGGGAACCTTGGCGTGGGAACTAGGATTCATGTGAGCCTGGGTCACTATATTATCTTCAGAACAAACTGTTCTTACTTAATAATTTTCAGATGAATTGCTATCCATCAAGTTAGATGAACTGCATTCTTCTTAATTTGTGATGAGATCTGTGACATGTTTTTCCGAATTCTCGATCCCAGAAACTGGGGAACAATTATCTTTCAAAGGAGAGGTTCCTTTGCCCACATTAGTGATGGAGCCAGGTGGTGATGACAAAGAAGTTATTAAATCATTCCCAATTGGAGCCTCCTCTAGTATTTCCTGAAAATAACGTTACACTGCCAACTAAGCTGCCAGGCTTCAGTATCAAAATGGTATGCAAAATTCACAAGTTCTATGGGAACTTCATCTTTTACTGTAACTATGTCAGCTGGAGATGCAAGTTCACTTTTCAAGGAAATAGGAGATATGACATAATCTCCTATTTCAACATCCTCGATCATAACCTTGCCTTGTATCCTACCATTTGGCGGAATGACAAACTGTTTGTCTAGAACAACTTCATGAATGGAGTGTTCTGATTTACCATTTCTACAGACTTTGGTAGGTATAATTCTATTTCGGAGAGTGACTACACTTCTCTTTAGATCAACAGTGCATTCTTCAGACAGCAAAAAATCAAAACCCAAGATAACAGAGTCTGACATGAGTGCTATATAAATACTACTGGGAAATATATACTTTCCTTGGGAAATCTTCACTTGAGCTGTCATTCTTCTCTCCTTAGCTTTACCTTTCAAAGTGACCTTCTTTGAGCCTGAAATATCTAGACCTCTATGTCTGGCAAAATCACAACTAACCACTGTAACTTGTGCTTCAGTGTCAACAACTACAAGAGTTTCTACAAAATTTACAGAAATATGGACCACAATATTGTATTCTTGTGTTGTCCATAAAGTTACTTCTCTGAAGTGTTTCTTATGTAGAGAAGTGGATTAAATGCTACAAGTAAAGAAAATTTTGCTACAGAGATTTTCAGCTGGACAACACTGATTTAAACCCCCTCCACCTTGCGTATTGTAAGTATTAATTTAAAAATCATGAAAATGTTGAACCATCCCTTGATGCATTTTCACATTCAGTGTTATTCCTCTCTTCCTCCTCCCCATCAGCATACACATATTCTATGTTTGAATATGCCTGTGGTACTTGTTGAGATGAAGGTACCAAAACACCATCACCGCAAACAACCAGGAGATCAAAACAGCAACACTGCAAGCAGCCAGGAGAACCAAAACACCAGCACCATAATCCACCGGGAGCAGTGTGATAGACAATATTATACATGATCAGTATGTTTACTTATATTATTTCATTTACAGTATTTACACACAAAAAAAATACTCTCTTTACATGTGCATCATTCATTTTTCTAGAGACACGTCCCATTTGTAAAACATGCATTTCTATAGATGGAAAGACTGGAAACCAAATGCTGCAAAGTAAATATGACATAAACTATCGTAAAAAAACTCTCACTTACCCTTTATTACTCACTGTCGTAATCCAATGTATACTTGCACATATGAACATTCTGATTTATTCGTTTTTTTGTTTTTGTTTTTGCTTTTTTTAATAATTTTTTTGCAAGAAGGGGATGTAACATATCCGCCTAAATATTTATAACCAATAACAATCCATTAAGATTGTACTGCACATGTAGCTACTGAATCTTCCACCAGGGGGCTCTAGAAACAACAGGCCCTAGCAACAACTGTATTGTGCATTATTCCTGCATTAAATATATTGCAGTTGAAACCTACACACCAGTCTCAATCATGAAAAGAACATAACATGATATACGTTTCAGTACACAATAGCATCTTGATATACAAAACATCAAATGCAAATCATACTGTAATAAATTTATTAGGGACAGATATGAGTATCAGATATCTTCTTCCAGTTGGCATTCAATGTCAATGAGTTCTTCACATCCTATGTGAAATATAAGAAAACATGAAATGTTATGCCAAAGAAAACAAGAGGACTGTGACAGTCCTGTGCTCAGCTGACTTAGTCACCCTATGACCTTGGAAATGAGGTCAAGGTCACTGACCTATTCTGAATCTAACTTTCATAGAGGGCCATCCCCATGTGCAATATATAATTCTCAGTACAAATAGTTCTCAGGTTATCATGCGGCCAGTAAAATTCATGTTAGTGCCCTGTGACCTTGAAAATGAGGTCAAGGTCACTAATGTACGGTCTCAATCTTTCTAAAATAGAGGACCACTAACAAGTTCTACTTACTACATTAAAGTCCTACCTTCCACAGTTCTCAAGTTACAATGTGAAAAGTAAAATTCAGGTAAGTGTCTGGGTCCCAGTGACCTTGGGAATGAGGTTAAGATCAGCCATGTACTGTCTAAGTCTGGCTTTTGCTCAGGACGATCATCATTTTCAACATCAAGGTCCAAATACAAATTGCTCTCAGTTTGTCAGATGAACAGTAAAATTTGAGCAAGTGGCCATATGACCTTGGGAATGAGGTCAAGGTCACTCATCTACTGTTTAAGTCTGGTCCTCATTAAGGACAACTAGCATGTGCAATACGAATGTCCTAGCCTTAATAGTTCTCAAGTTACCATATAAACAGTGAATTTCATGCACCTTGCCCTGTGACCTTGGAAATGAGGTCAAGGTCACTCACCTACTGTAAATGTATCACCCTCATACCCAGAAGTGTCCCTATCCAATTTCAAAGCAATTGGCCGCGTATATGCAAGGATACAGACTTTTGAAGATTTGGCAATGAAAATGACCGAAAAATCATTAAAAAATCCAAAAATCATTGGACTGTGACCATTTGAACAAACTTGGTAGATACCCACCCAAGGAACACCTCCACCAAGTTTGAAGTGAATCTTGCTGAAGGTTTCGCAGAAAAAGTAAAAAAAAAAATTCAATTAGCTTTGCAAATCCCCATTGATTTGCATGGTAATCAATAGGCATGTAAAATCAACAAGATAAATTCCTAGAAAACCCAAGAATCACTGGACCGTGACCATTTGAATAAACATAGTAGAAACCCACCCAAGACACATCCCCACCAAGTTTGAAGTGAATGTGGCTAATGGTTTTTAGATGAGGTTGAAAATGTAAACTACCATGGCAATTCCCATTGATTTACATAGTAAACAATAGGAATGTATGCATTAACCAGCAAATACCCAAATTGAAAAATTTGTTAAAAATCAGGGATCCACAGCAATGCCACCTGGTGAACAACCTTGTGTGACCCGTCCACAAGGAACACATCGACCAAGTTTCAGCACAATTTCAGTGATGGTTTTGGAGAAGTAAAATATAGAAAAAACGCACAAAAATTCATAAAAAAATTTTAAAATTGCAGCGCCACCTGTTGAAGAACTTAAGGTCTAGGGGTGCCCAGAAGTGTCCCTATGAAATTTCAAAGTAATTGGCCAAGCAGTTTTGAAGAAGATTTTTTTAAATTTCCCCCAAAAATGAACAAAAAAAACCCCATTCAAAATCCAAAAATCACTGGACCATGACCATTTGAATAAATTTGGTAGAGACCTACCCAAGACACATCCCCACCAAGTTTGAAGTAAATGTGACAAAAGGTTTTAGAGATGAGGTCGCAAATGTGAATTACCATTGCAATTCCCATTGACTTACATAGTAAACAATAGGAATGTATGCCCTGACCAACAAGTACCAGAATTGAAAAATTCGTTAAAAATCAGGGATCCACAGCAACACCACATGGCGAACAACCTTGTGTGACCCTTCCACAAAGAACATATCCACCAAGTTTCAGCACAATTTCAGTGATGGTTTTGGAGAAAAAGTCTAAAATAGCAAAAACGCACAAAAATTCATAAAAAAATAGAAAAAAATCTAAGTGCCACCTGTTGAACAACTCAAGGATTGGGGGGTCCCCAAAAGTGTCCCTATACAATTTCAAAGTAATTCAGTCTATGCATAAGTTCACCAAGCGGGAAAACACCGTGTTATGGATATGGATAAATAATGTTTAGGATTTGCGTTTCATTTTTCTATGCAGCAAAGTGAATCATTGAAGTTTCTCAGTGCAAGTCTTATGTGCGAGTATCTGATCAGATTTCCTTCTGTGCACACTCATACTGTTTCTGTTTATTACATTATAATTTAATTCCGCTTGACTCACTGTTCTACTGGTGGTCTTTTCACTTCACGTGCACTTGACTCTCCCCATGAAGCACCCAAGTGACCAGCTTACAGGATGCTGGATGTTGAATTTTGATACTGCTAGGATTGTCCAGTACACCACAGGAATTTCTATGTTTAAAGACTAGCGTGATAACTTTTTCCTTCAAGAAATTACTCAACCCTATGTCACTCATAATTATTGTACACTTATATGGTATAAAAGCCCTCCTCCTCATCAGATGTAATGAATTGTAATTGATGTATCTGGCACTCCATTGGTTTATAATTTGGAGGTAGATTTTGGAAATATTTTGGTACTGATGAAGAGCTGTGAGCTCTGGGCTTTTGCCCGTGGAACCCCATGAGAAGTACACGTATTCATGTATCTGCTGTAACTCGTCACAAGGATGGAATAAAATGACTGAAGCTTCAACATCATCTTCGTACTTGTGTATATACGACAAGAGCTATTTCCCTAAGATCAGATCATGGTGGAGAATCTAATCATGCTCCAGTCAAATGGATTCCGATGGGAACTTTGTGAGTACAGCAGACATTTCTCTCCAAGTATCTTTTGCTGACTCTGATTCCTTCACTAGTGACACATTGGACTCAGCTGCCTCACCTTTTACAGACCTCGACCAACATTTTCCTACTACTCCAGAGGCGTCCGGCTTTGAAAACATGACATCTTTTAAGATCTCTCTTCCGAAGTTCAAAGGACTGTCGGCTGACAATGCGGAACAATTTTTATCTGACTTCGCCAGCTACCTTACACTTCACAAACTAACAGAGGATGCACGCATTGTGGCTGCATTTCAACTTCATCTGGAGGGCCCAGCACTCACATGGTACAACAACTTGCCTGCTCCACAAGCAGAAATCCGCACATGGGCAGAATTGAAGAATGCTTTCAAAGCACGGTATATAGACATTGATTTCTCACAAAATCCCGCCTTGTTGGCTGAAACAGAACTTTTTAATATTATGAAACTTGCACCCAGCCAGTCACTAGATGAATACCATGCTATTCTATTGGACAAAGGACGACGCCTGAAAAAGCACGACACTGACATTTTAATTCGATTCATTGATGGTTTGCCCCAGCATCTTGCTTTCTTTGTACGTGCCGGACACCCCACTGATCTGTCCCAAGCTTTATTATCAGCCAAGACGGGAGAGGCCTATGGTTACCGCATCCAGACTCCCTTACCTATGATGTCCCCTGCTACACCTGTTGTTGCTGCTGTGTCACCAGCAACGATGCCACACAGTACAGTAGAGGACCGCATGACCAGTCTCGAGGACAAGTTCACCAAATTGACCAACATGCTGCTGCGTGAGGATGGGCCAACTCAGAGGAGGGACAGCGGGAGACATCCAGGAAGGGCACCACCTCAAGGCCAGCACAATAGACCCCAACGGGACCGCAACAGCAGCATCACCTGCTATACCTGTAAGGGGAAATCGCACGTGGCCAGAGAGTGCAACTTTGATGCTTGTGCTGGTGGTCAAGCCAACCCTTCCCTTCAGTGCCAGCTGTGTTCTCAGTGGGGCCATGGAGTTTTCTGCTGCAAGACTCTACAAGCTGACCAGCAGGGAAACGGGAGGAACCTGAGGGAAGACAGGCGCCCTCACTCAGGACAGCCTCACGTTTAAATGATCCAAGCGCCAGTGCAACTTTGAGTGGCAACATTGCCCAAGTAAACAATATCAGAGACTTGTCAACTTTGGGATCAAATGTCAGTAGTACAGACACTGAATGCATGGACAATGGAAATGTGGTTATTGGTGAGTTTATATATCTTACTTTAAGATTTGGTGATTTGCAAGTCGCAGCACTTGTGGATACAGGTTGTAATGTTAATCTCATATCAAAAGAGATGTATGACTCATTACCGGCTCAATACAAGTCAGCCATTCACCCTGACAAGGGTACAGTTATCCTTGCCAATTCACACAGAGTTCATGTTGTTGGTCAGGCTTCTATAAAAGCCATGTTTCCATCAGGAAAACATTCAGTAACCGTATATGTGTTGCAAGATCTCTCAAGTCCTATCATAATTGGCACATCATATTTAGCTGAAAAGGGCATTGTTTTGGATTTTGCTACTCTTAGTCACAAAGCCACCAGTACAAAAGTTCGTGCCCGTAAAGATCTTGAAATTAAACCAAATTCCGAAATGTTTATGTGGGCTAGAGTAACTCACAAATTTCCCGTGGGGCTACAAGGTATCAGTTTACCTGCAAATGATATTGTAAACAGTGGTTTACTGCTGCAGAAGTCAATCAGCGTTATATCACCAAACCATACTGTACCAATTAAGTTATTAAATCCTACGAATGGTGTTATAAATATTGGTAAAAATATGGTGCTCGCTACATTTACTGTGCTAGATGCTGGATGGCGTGTATCACAATTTGATTCTGTATCCCCAAAAAAGTTCTAAAGTTGTATTTGGTGACGGTTAGCAACCAGATGACAAGGTTGACAATGTAGAAAAGTTTGCATCTAATTTTGATTTGTCGCATGCAAATGTTACTTCAAAACAAAGAACAGAACTTATAGAATGTTTGTATGAATACAGGGATGTGTTTTTAACCCCTGACAACCCACATCTTGGCTTTACTGACTTAGTCCAACCTAAGATTCATTTGAAGCCAGATTTTAAACCAATGCAGCAACAACCATATAGGTTAACCCCTGAGAAACGGGAGGCGCTCAGATCACAACTTGATCACTTGTCAGCACAGGGAATTATTGTGCCTGTAAGTGAAACAGAAGACCTCTCTATAACATCCCCTGTCGTTTTGGTTTCAAAGCAGAACAACCGTGAGGGTAAACATGCTGACAACACAAGTGATTCTGTCAGCTCTTATCGTTTTTGCTGTGATTATCGCTATTTAAACTCACAAGTCTGTGATTTTAATTACCGTATCCCTGACCTACAAGAACTAACCGAGTCCTTTGCAGAACAAAAGCCATGTTACATAACAAAATTAGATATGTCCAATTCGTTCTTCCAGTGTGGTTTAGACCCTGACTCCTCTCGGTACACGGCTTTCAATACTTGCTTTGGAACATATAAATTTACAAGGGTGCCTATGGGGTTAAAGACGGCCAGTGGGGCCTTCCAATTATTAATGGATAAAGTGTTGAAAGGACTGAGTTACAGGTCTATTTGGTGCTACATAGACGATATATGTTTGGCCTCCCAAGACTGGGAGGATCATTTAACTAATATCAGAGAAGTGTTAACAAGATTAAGATCAGCAAATCTCCGTTTGGGTCCGAAAAAGTGTTTGTTTGCCCAAGCAAAATGTGTGTTTCTGGGCCATGAAATTTCTCGAGATGGCATGCGTCCCCCTCCAGACAGGGTTCAAGCTATCACAGATTTTCCCTCTCCACAAACACTGAAGCAAGCTAGAAGACTGATGGGCATGCTTACGTGGTTCAAAAAGTTCATTCCTAATTTTGCCAGTATAGCTAGACCTATATATTCATGTTTTAAAGAAAATGTTTGTTTTCAGTGGGATGATGAACAAGAAAATGCTTTGCAAAAGCTAAAAGATTTGTTGGTAAGTTCTGATGTATTGGCTTTCCCCAGGTATGATTTGCCTTTTAGAATAAGTGTAGACACAAGCAGTTTATCAATTGGTTATTATTTGTGGCAGTTATATCCGGAGGCAGAGTTTCCACCGGGAACAACTGAAAAAGATAGGATCCGCATCATTAGGTTTGGGTCCAAGTCGCTGACAAAATGGCAGCGCCATTATGGTCCAACAAAATTGGAATTGCTTGGTTTAGTGACAAGTATAATGGAATGTGCTCCCTATTTGAGAGGCAACAAATTCATTGCAGAATGTGACCATGCCGCTCTTAGTCCAATCTTTCAGAAAAAGATGAAAGGGGCCATATATGAAAGATGGCTAGCTCTGTTGCAACAATTCAACTTTGAAATTCGTTACAAAAAGGCACAGGACATGACTGTACCAGACTGTTTGAGTAGGGTACAAATAGCACCTGAAGATGCTGCTCATAGTCCAGATGAAGAAGACCCTTTCTTCCCGTACATACCTGAGAAAACAGGTAACATAGAATTGCCAGGCGGTCATCAGCTGAAAGATATTTTGGCTCAGTCAAATGTCACAAAATTACAACAAAACCAACATGGTGTTGTTTTGAATTTGGAAGAAACTTTTATGTATGATGCAGACTCTGAATCGAGCACTGATGATGATGACGATCACTCTCTCAAGTTGTCACAGTGTTTTGTTGATAAGATGTATAATGAAGACGAACAGTTCTTCACAGCAGATGAGGAACCAGGTACACAGGTACCAATTGTCAATGCTGTAGCAGTGGGGACATTAAATCCATTACAGGAATCTGGGGACCCAGTCACAACACATGTGGGTGTTATACAAACGGCCGAGAACCCTGCTCTTAACGATTTGATCTCCCTTCAGATAAACAAGCAGCAATTAGCGGAGCTACAGACTCAAGACCCATATTTTGGTCCAATGGTCAGTTATTTGAAGTCAGACGTCTTACCCGACTCACAAAAAGAGTCCAGAAAATTAATTCTGCAGTCTTCAGATTATGTGCTTGTAGACAATTTACTGTTTCATTCCAAGGTGGCCAGATGCAAGAGAAGCAAACTGATGAATCAATATCAATTGGCCATACCAAAGGTATTAGTGACACGTGCATTACAGTTATATCATGACAGTCCGATGGGAGGGCATGGTGGAATTCAAAGTACCCTGGATAGGGTGAGAGAGAAATGTTTCTTTCCCCATATGTCAGAAATTATCACTGACTATGTCAAATCATGTAATGACTGCCAAAAACGCAAAATTACAAAAGGCACACACCAGGGCAGGGATAGTTGCGTATCCAACCCCATCTGCCCCATTTAAAGTGTGGGAACTGGATCTGTATGGTCCTTTACCAGTCACTCCTCAAGGCTTTACCTATGTCCTTACCTGTATTTGCATGTTTAGTAAGTTTTTGGTAGCTATACCCCTACCCAACAAGGATGCTGCTTCTGTGGTAACAGGCCTGTATCAAGTTATATGCACTTACGGGGTGGGCACTGCTCTTGTAGACTGTGGTAGTGAGTTTACTGCTAATTTGACACAGGAAGTATGTAGACTCTTAGGTATGACTCTCGAATACACCCCTAGCTTCATGCACCACTGCCTTGGAGCAGTTGAGCGATCCCACAGAACTTTAGCAGAACGGCTTACCCCTTATCTGCATTCTGGTCGTAAGACTTGGTCCGATATGTTACAGTTTATTGTTTTTTCCATGAATAGTTCTGTAAATACAAGCCTGGGGTACACACCATATGAGATCATTTTTGGTGATAGACCAGCTCTATCCCTATATCCCATGCACATGGACTTCGATGCTATCCCTAGAGATATGCATACTTTTATCAAGGACCACATGGAAAAGCTGCGAGTAGTGAGGGATGATGTGTGTCAAAATGCAAGTAACGCGAAGCAAAACATGCTAAATCGGGTAAATTCCAAGCAGAATCCCTTAGCTCTAAAGCCAAGTGACTATGTATATATGCTGTGTGATAGAACAGGTCAGGGTACCAAGTTGAAATTTAAATACACAGGCCCGTATGTAGTTGAACAGGTGCTCAGTGATCATAGGGTTACGCTGAGGGAGGCCAGCACAGGCCACAAGCTTCCAAGGCCCATTCATGTAAATCGTTTAAAAATGGCTTATGTAAGGCACCCCGACCCTGAGAACCCGTTTCATGTTCCCCGTGTTATCACAAATGTTGATGACAAAGTCCCCGGTCAGCAGACGCAAACTGACCGAGGCAGCACAAGTCACATCCAACCTACTGACACAGGGAGGGGTCAATCCCCCAGTGAGGGTACAGATGGTGCTACAGGGGAACTACCTCAACAGGCGACCCGTAGACTGTCTAAACGTCCCAAGCGCCCCCCAGATAGGTATGGCATCCCTGTGCGGCTGCAGAGTTTGTTAGATAGTAGCCAAACAGAGTCGGATTCCAGGGGCCATCACAAGATAAAACGTGTACTGGGACAGAGAAAAGTGGGAGGCAACACTGAATATTTAGTCCAAATCAGGGGTGAACCATCTCAACAGGCATTTTGGGTTAAAACAAACAGTCTTGATCATAAAGCAAGAAACGCTGTGAAACAGAAACCGCCCCCTGTGTTATCCTGATATGACGCTAGCATGACAGGTTCATTTTTCAATGGCTGGTCAGACAAGGACTGCCCACTTCATTGATAATTAGGCTACGAAAATGTGTATTATTGATTGATTGGTTTTTCATTTCAATATTTTTTTTCGTGTGTCAGTTGAATACAAAGTTAGCTGCAATGGGTCAGTCAATTGATATATGCTGTGTACTATATATTGGCTGGAACAGCGACGGACTGCCAGTCTACTTTGACAGTTTTTACCTTGATAGTTGAAGTTTTCTATGTATCATGCATAAACTTTGTTTCTCTAGACATGCTAAATAATTCATTATGTGATCTAAATTGTGTATAACTTAGTTAGTTTGCATATGGCTGTAATGATTTTAATATATGTATGATCAACAGGGAAGATTTATGTAGTGTATTGTGATTTTGACATCTGCATAAGCCTTATGCAAGGACAGTTAACGCTGAGGGTATAAACTGTGAATGATGATTGTCCTGGGACCTCTCTCATTCTTTATGCTCATGTCATGATCACCAAGATACACATATCACAGCAGGACTATGCGATGGACCTGTTTGATTTAATTTTTACGGATATCGTTTGGTGCAAATTCGTAAGACTTGGTTAAATTTTTCTATTGATATGTTTATTATGAGCTGAATGACCAATTGCAAGTTTACATTTGAAAACCTGATTTTGGAACATGTACAAATCTGTGTGGTACAGTGCAAGACATGGGAATCCGTCTATTTATGCTGGGAAGAGTAGTCCCACTGTCTTCCATGTATTTGATTATTCATGGATAATTGTTGAAGTGCAAGAGCTGTGGTATGCATAGACCAAGCTCATGTGTAATGGTCATCTTGGACGCAAGTGTGATCCATTATTGAGTTGTTAATATGTTCTTTATAATCATTGACCGTCTATGAGTAAAGTAAGGCACCAAAATTATATTGTATATAATTTGCCGTAACTGACAAACAGTCATTAACTGACAAACAGTCATTTACTCCGCCAGGACACTTTGATGTATTGAATATGATTAATGACTGGTGAATAACTTAAATTCTGACAAAGGTGAGATGTGTGACTGAGTTAATTTGGTGAATTGACTTTGTGATTATGTCTTAAATTGTCCATCAGATATTGATACACTCCCTTCGCAAAGCAAATACCGACTTTCAGCATCATAAAGGTACCAGTGTTGCTATGTCGCAAATTTGCTGAAGTTATATCACAAAGGTTCTAATTTGTTTCACTTGTCATTTGGATCATTGCTGATTACATGTATAAATTGAAGTGAAAGTGCATATCTTCTGGCGCGTGATCACGTCTGGTTGACTTATTACATGATATGTATGATACATGATGTTTTGTATAGACGTATATAACAATTTTATGTCTGAAACAAGTATTAATCTTTGATAATCTATGTAAAATTGTATGCAATTTTATTTTGAGGGGGGATGTTATGGATATGGATAAATAATGTTTAGGATTTGCGTTTCATTTTTCTATGCAGCAAAGTGAATCATTGAAGTTTCTCAGTGCAAGTCTTATGTGCGAGTATCTGATCAGATTTCCTTCTGTGCACACTCATACTGTTTCTGTTTATTACATTATAATTTAATTCCGCTTGACTCACTGTTCTACTGGTGGTCTTTTCACTTCACGTGCACTTGACTCTCCCCATGAAGCACCCAAGTGACCAGCTTACAGGATGCTGGATGTTGAATTTTGATACTGCTAGGATTGTCCAGTACACCACAGGAATTTCTATGTTTAAAGACTAGCGTGATAACTTTTTCCTTCAAGAAATTACTCAACCCTATGTCACTCATAATTATTGTACACTTATATGGTATAAAAGCCCTCCTCCTCATCAGATGTAATGAATTGTAATTGATGTATCTGGCACTCCATTGGTTTATAATTTGGAGGTAGATTTTGGAAATATTTTGGTACTGATGAAGAGCTGTGAGCTCTGGGCTTTTGCCCGTGGAACCCCATGAGAAGTACACGTATTCATGTATCTGCTGTAACTCGTCACAAGGATGGAATAAAATGACTGAAGCTTCAACATCATCTTCGTACTTGTGTATATACGACAAGAGCTATTTCCCTAAGATCAGATCAACCGGCAGTTGTCCCATTACGAAAGCGAGGCATGTGGGCTGATTTTTTGCTACCAGATGGCACGCTGTGCACCTTCTCAAAAGTGGTCACGATAATACATAATGGCGGACACTAATCTTGTTCGTGTCAACATGAACAGAAAAGCAGGAAATGGATCAAATACAGGAGGCATATAGAAGTTTACCATTGTAGATCGTTGGCGGAGGAAGTACAGAAAGCATTGATAGTTAGAACGTTGAGTGACAAGGCGAATTATCATGGTAAACCACCAATGACAGTTGTGTAGTGGGCTGTAATATTGATACCAGGAAGAAACGTCAAACTGACAAATATTAATAATGAAAGTACCGCTTTATTCCTTCCATCAACTCTAGATTCCGGTTTTTTGAATAAATCATGGTCCTTGTTTCACTCCTCTTCACTTGCTGTATTCAGTAGCGCTGTAGCCTGTGAAGTAAGACTGAGTGGCCCGCAAATTACCCAGAAACCTGTGCGCACCTGGCTCTGACATCAGAATCTCCGCTGGGGTTTCCCCACTTGGTGAACTTATGCATTGACTGTATTGGCCAAGCGGTTTCAGAGATGATTTTTAAATGAGATTTCCCCCCAAATGAACAAGAAAATTCATAAAAAAATCAAAAATTACTGGACTGTGACCATCTGAACAAACTTGGTAGAGATCAACTCAAGACACATTCCCACCAAGTTTGAAGTGAATCTGGCTAACCATTTTAGAGATAAGTCGAAAATGTGAATTACTATTGCAATTCCCATTGACTTACATAGTAAACAATAGGAATGTATGCACTGACCAACAAGTAACAGAATTGAAAAATTTGTTAAAAATCAGGGATCCACAGCAACACCACATGGTGAACAACCTAGTGTGACCCTTCCACAAAGAACACATCCACCAAGTTTCATCACAATTTCAGTAATGGTTTTGGAGAAGAAGTCTAAAATAGCAAAAACACACAAAAATAGAAAAAAAATCTAAGTGCCACCTATTGAACAACTTAAGGACTGGGGGGTCCCCAAAAGTGTCCCTATACAATTTCAAAGTAATTGGCCAAGCGGTTTCGGACATGATTTTTTAAGAATTTCCCCCCAAATGAACAAGAAAATTCATAAAAAATCCAAAAATTATTGGACCATGACCATTTGAACAAACTTGGTACAGATTAACTCAAGGCACATCCCCACCAAGTTTGAAGTGGATCTGGCCAGCGGCTTTGGAGAAGTCGAAAATGTGAATTATTGACGGACTACGGACGGAGGACCATAAAATAAGCTCAGCTGACTGACAAGTCAGCTGAGCTAAAAAAACTTGCCCACAAAAACTGAAGTTTAACAAACACAAACATAAAAAGTGCTCTTGGATCTTGCACACAATACTCTGATCAATTAAATTCCATGACTACCTGGTCAAGAAACTCAAATGTACTTCTCTGGAAGCACCCAGCAACACAACAACAAAGCACAATCTGAAAACAATCTAAAATGGGCCAGTTCCATTTGGTAGTGTGTGCCAAGATTAAAGGGGCTACTTCCTTCAGGTAGCATGTTTCAAGATTAAATGGGTCAATTCCTTTAGGTAGTATATTGCACCAATGTTCATTTCTGCATTTATAAGCTGAAAACTTGCAGTTCTTCCAAAATGCTAATTAACATGGATTTACAGCTGTCACTCAAAATCCATTTCTGGGTAACCATCATGCAAAACCATTGATTGGCCTGTTGAAATAAATGGAAAAAAAGGCCCAATAGTTTTTTCCCTGCAAGTGAGTGGATGAGACGTGATGTGGAGAGGTCACTGCAATGGTAGCAACCTGAAATCGGGCATCAAGAAAAGGCAATCGTGCCACATAGCAGGATGCTAATACTGATGCTTGTACTGTACAAGGAATGATTTCTAATTAAATAACTCTCCATAGCACATTCTTAATGATTAAAAACAAGTCTACCACAAGGTTTTCAATCTTTTCTACCTTAAAGAAATCCCTGCATAAAACAAATGTTCTCAAATACAACAGAAAAGGTCACAGAACAACTGAACATATACGATATCAATGTTTAATGATAAATATGACATAGGTACAGAGTTGGCAATGGCATCACAGATGGTATGCAAGTGTACAGTGCAAAGTCAATGCAAATCCTACTCAATAGGCAAAGTAAGAAAAAACAAACACAACCAAAACAGGATTGGTGGCATGTATATTTTTTACATATCCAAAACTTTCCACCATTATTTTTTTCTGTGAACATCATATTGAAGTTTTTTTTTTCCATTTGATTTTGTTTTCACACAATTATCATAATTCAAAGGCACTGTAACATCGATTTACGTGACCTTAAAGTCTAATTCTGAAAACAAAAACAAAAAACCACCCTCAGAGATACTGATGTCACTCCTTCAGCATAACAGTCACAATATATTGTCCTATCAACCTCTGTTATGTGGTACATATACATAATATTTCTGTAGCAATTTGATCAGCATTTCAGCCACTTATACAGATAATTAAAACTGATCACTTTACAGGCTTTGTTTGCCAGACACATCATGATTGATGTAAGTACATTCTTATGCATATCTGTAGGGGGGCAGATAGATGACCTAATAAAAGGTGCTTCCACTGATAAGTTTGTTCAAAGACTGTTTTTAAAAAGTAGTTAAATAATGACAAAGCAAAAACAATACATCTAAAATTCATAAACGGATACATTTCTCTCATCAGTATCAAACTGAACCAGACTGATGAAATGTTAAAAAATAAAAAGGTAATCAGAGTTTGCTGGATCTATGCCCCTCTCTCCGCATATATAACCTTGCTAATCACAGGTCTCATTTTGGAATGACTGTAGTCAATAAAAAAGGCTATCACTGTGACCCAGATACTTGACCTTGTGATTTTACTTTTATGCATGACGCGCTCTCGTGTCCAGATACACAGTTGTGTAAAGTTTCATGATTCTAAGTCAAAGAACAGAATTACAGCCCTGGTATGTAGTGTAATGTAGTTTTGCATGAATGTAACCCTGTGACCCAAATACTTGACCTAGTGACCTACTTTTGTTTCATGACACACCTTTACATCAAGATATATATGTGTGTGAAGTTTCATGAAACTAAGTTGAATAGTAAAGGAATTCAACCCGGACATGATTTTACAATAATATGTCACTGTGACCTACATACTTGACCTTGTGATCTACTTTTGTTACATGACACTACCTTATGTATATATACATCTGTGTGTCAAGTTTCATTAATCTAAGTTACATAGTAAAGGAATTACAGCCCGGACACCATTTTATAAGAATATGTCACTGTGACCCAGATACTTGACCTAGTGATCTACTTTTAGTATAAGACACACCTTTATGTGCAGATGCACCTGTGTGTAAAGTTTCATCTAAGTTGATGGACAAGCTAATTATAGCCTGGACACAAATAGCAGAAACTCAAGATTGTTGACCAAGTGACCAAATTTTGTTTCATGATACAACTTTACGTCGAGACATGTATGTGTCAAGTTTCAAGAAAATAAGTTAAATAGTAAAGGAATTATTCCCTGAACACAATTTTATAAGGATATGTCACTGTGACTAAGATACTGGACCTAGTGACCTACTTTTGGCACATGACACACCCTTATGCCCATCATTAATCTAAGTTGAAGGACAATCCAATTATAGCCCAGACACGAAAATCGGATGAAGGAGGGACACACAGACACATGGAAAAGGCAATAACTATATGCGCATGTTCCGGTAGGAGACATGCATAATACTCACAATACTTTCTAAATGATACTGTATCCCTCGCAACAAAGTAAATATATACAGTCTAGCATACAGTGTGACAATTACATATGGTAAAGCAGTTATCATGTACACATTGATATAATAAAAGCCTTATACATGTACATATAAAAGAACGGGACCTGCCAAAATGGTTCTCAGAATGAGGGGCACTGCAGACTTAACCACCAATTCTGTTTCCAATAAAAATGATAAAATATACACTAAATTTTTAAACTAGTGTTAAAATATTTAACACACAGGTCTGAATTTAAGTTTCACATTCTGAAAATCTTGTAAGTACCTCAGGTGCTTAAAAGGATTAACATGGCAACTGATGTTAAGCAAAAAGTTACACACACAAAACTTGAGGCAGCCTTTAAACAAGTTATACCTCATGTCATACATGTGTGAAAAATATATAAACTTGGAGCTTGCCCTATAAGATAAACTAAAAGTTATAAACTAATTGTTTTAAAAGCACTTGAGTCATTAAAAAAATCTACTAAATTTGTGACAAATGCGAGTGCAATAAACATGTACTATGGCTCTCACCAGACACTAGAACCTGTACTGTAGTAGACTGATTTCAAATTGTAATAACACATCTGAATTTGTTTAATTTGACATTAAAAAAAAAAAAAAAAAAAAAGAGCTTATAACCACAGTTAAAGATGTTACAAATAGCAACAAGAGTAAGATTGAAGTTAAATCATTTTGCTTTTTTCCCGACCATTGAAACTCAGTTTCATACGCTTCCAAGAGAAAATAAGCAGCCACACACAACACAGGAACTGAAAGTTTGTATAGCCTTCACTGCACATTTTGTACTTGCTGTTAAAAACCCTTTAATGGTATATCCCAGTAAGCACTTAGCAAGGTTGACCTATTTTGCACTGCATCTTCCAAGGTCCCAAAAATGCCTTACAAAACAGGAATTCATGAATTGAACATGTATATATGACAGTGCAAAGAAGAAAAAAAAGGAAAAAAGCAAAAGTTTCCTTCTTTAAAAAAGAGCAATCGTAGTCCATTTTATACAATTAAACTCCTCCAGCTACTTGAGGCTCAGAAATGAATATATAAACAGCATCTGAAAATCCACATCACCAATCCAAGACACTCAGGTATGTTGAGAGGTATATGTGAGATAAGTCTAGTAGCATTAAAACACAATACCTCACTGTATAATATAACACTTACTGTCATGGTTTTGCCTGACTAGATTGCAAGACTCCATCAGAATGATACATGAAGAGATCTCCTACACTGCTGTCATGGAACCTACAGATGTTGACTGCAGTGTTCTTTATATCAGAGGTCTCCCTCTTACCAGGCCACACCTGCAATAGTGGCATTAAGGACCCCAGATGGCAGCACTTGACAGTGTTCATTTGCATAAATTTGGCAATTTGCTTAACAAAGCTTCAAAGGGACTTGTACAAATTATCACCGTAATGTGATGTGCTGTCCTCTGGGGTCCTACAAGGGTCTATTGAATGGTGGTGACAGTAGAATGGTGGCTTCTGCTGACAAGTTCAAGATAGAAACATCATATTTTGTATCAAGACTGTGACCGGTTGGCTTTTGAGGAAAGGAGGCACCAATGCATCACTCCTTAGGTAAAAATGTCTCTGTAAACCAAATTACAACCCAACAATTTCAGTCAATTTACACATACATACTCACACATTGTATGCTCAACTTCTTAATGTGAACACTTAACTTCTGTACGAAGTTGAATGTTGGCCTGTATAAGTGTACTGAGAGCTGCAATTTACGAAAAAAAAAAAAAAATCATAAGTCAGCTGGTATGACTGTTTCTTGTATTGTTATTTAATATGATAAACCATTCTCTATGGTTCGACTGTTTCTTGTATCGTTATTTAGTATGATAAACCATTCTCTATGGTACGACTGTTTCTTGTATTGTTATTTAGTATGATAAACCATCCTCTATGGTACGACTGTTTCTTGTATTGTTATTTAGTATGACAAACCATCCTCTAAGGTCCATATACTGTACTTCTGAAGTGTTTCCTACAGGGTCAATTTCGCACAAAACAGATTTTTTTAATTACAAAAAAATTACACACTTTAATTTTGTGCAATTAAATGCTACACTTTCAGATGTTATACAATGCACCTTTTTGTACAATTAAATGCTACACTTTCAGATGTTATACAAGGCATCTTTTTATGCAAAGTAAGTCAAGCAAGAAAAATTGTAAAACTACAGCAGTACTGCAAATTTTAAGAGCACATGAGGAAAGTAAAATTGCAAACTTTTAAAACTTTATTATTCCATTCTTGTAATTGTGATGGTTAATTAATAAAATCAAATACCTGCGCAAGGATAGAACAACAAATTTGTGAAATCAAACATGTACAGAGCACTGTTGGGGTAGTGATTTTTTTCTGGGCATCCAGTTCCAGCATTCAAGAACCAGATGTTGGAAAAAAAGTAGCCAAATATGTATTTATGAATAAGATCAATAAATCCAGGATAATCAAAGTATTATCTTTATTCTTTGTACACTCTGACAAAAACATCTTGAATAAGTTCAGCAAGAAAAAAAAAACCTCTTCCATCTATGAAAACATCTTACTGATTTAATTCAGGATGATTGGGTGTGTGTGTGATTTGTGCATTACCAATAAACAGTGGTCAGCTTTTTCACTCTTGGTAGTGGGCATTTGGCAATGCCATTGACCAGTGTTCTGTATCAGCGCTACATTCTTGGAGGATAGCAACATGTTTACAAAGAAGAAAAGGACAATTATGCAGCCAGATATGGCAGAAAAAAAAAGTTCCTTCTGTTGAGTAATCATCACTACAAGCAGCATCATAAAAAATGTGATCTGGGCTAGCGCTAAGCATTAGCCACCGGCTATAAAAGGTGCTAATTGGGTAACAGATTTTGTCATCAGTTAGCCAAACTGGTTAAAGAATGCTGCACATGTAACTTAATATTGTATTCACATAAAATGTGGTTACAAATTCACAATTTATTACAAAATGATCATTATATGTGTACTTAAATCTGGTTCTATTTGGCAAATAAAATATTTCAACTTTTGAGCAATAAATGGCTCATGCAATAAAATTCTAAGAGCTAGCCCCAAGTAGTACCTCCAAAATTTTATTTGGCTAAGTCTGGCTATTAAGTTTTCAGCTAATTTAGCCAGACTGGCTAATATGATGAATTTTCCATTGCCAGCCCACCAGTTTGATAACACACTTACCAATCACTGTGCAATGAAGATTGGGTCCGTACAACCTGACTCATTATGTTTATAGCCTCTGATCGTGCATGTGATGAAGATTCAAAATATGATATTTTGTCCCTATTGTTTATTGACTGTTTATTTTACGTACACTTTCTGATCAATCGAATGAATTGTCACTTGAATGGTAGCTTGTGTGTGTTATTTATTTTTTCAAAACTGGGTCATACCCAAACAGGTACATGTACCCCCAAAATTTTGTTTCCTTTGAAAATGATTTAAAATGGAAGTTATTTCATGTTTGCATGTAAAATTTCCACGTTTTTAATAAGTTGACAAGATTATATATTCACTACCTCAGGAAAACAAAATACTTAGTTCTCAAATTTATATTCCAGAAAGCATATTCAGCATACTGTAATGACTGAAAAAAAAATTAAACTGGGATTGTTCCTGAAATGCATGTGGTTTTTTGTTTTTTAATTCACAGATTTCATTTTAACATCAAGATAAGGCAATATACAGTATTCTTAGATCCTTTACCAAACCACCTTTGAAAATGAAAGATATTTCAACCAACAGTTTCATGAAACACAAAGTGTTGGACAGAGTTTTTATTTACATTGTAGGTATCAGACTGAAATATAGAATGGAAAGGTGTAGTTTTTTGGCAACATACAGGGTTAATTTTATTTTCATTTTTGTTTTTACTAAAAGTAAAATGTACCTGGTCAAAAGCAAAAATTGGTAGGAGGATGTTTTGGTAATATTGCTGTGGGCAGTGGAAATCTTTGCACATTCCCCGATGTGCTGCCCACTTTCCTGCTTTAAAAAATGAGGGGTTTCACTTAAGTTGAACAGTTAATACATTAATCAAAGCAAAAATTTGTTGCTCTAAAAGTCAACAATGAATAATTATTTCTCAATGCCACATGCAACAATATTGTTTTTTACATATGTCTATATGTATTTGCCTTTGTATTTTAGTCCCACCGGTTTCAGTATTGAAGTACATACCAATGATACTGACATGACAATGTACGTGTATCAGTGAGATTATGTAGAGTATTTTAAACCTGTTACTGCAAGTAAACATAGAAGTATCTTTCAATGTGCAAGGCTCTGTTTGTTTTGTGTGCTTTTGTGTTGTCATGGCAACACAGTAATGCTCCTGTTGTATGCTACATACAATATTTCAAAATCTGCCATCCTGTTGAAAACATATAACTACGATATCTATGTATAGCAAGGCTTGAATCAAATCTGCCTTTCATTCCATACATACATGTGAATGTGATCTTGATAATTTACTCATTGATACAGTTTGAAACCCCACTAACTCAGTCTGCTTATGATGTTAACTCTTTTAATGACAATTTCCACAAAAGTGGATTTAATCAGAATTGACATAATCTCAAATTCATAATCATTGTCCCCTGACCTTTCATTTAACCCTTAAAGCGCTGATTTAAGATTGAGTCGACGGCTTTCCTTGGGGCACTTTGCGCGCAATGCGCACAAAGTGCCCCAAGGAAAGCTGTTGACTAAGACTACTTTTTGCTTTAGACTAAGCTTGCTGGTACTTGAATGAAAGGTCTCTTCATGAGAAATTTGAATCTTTTAACTGTTATATGTTTAATGGTAATGAGAAAACGACTATAGCCGTGATTAGCACTTTAAGGGTTAATTACCAGCATGCCTACCGTTACAGAGACCATAAGAATGGTCAAGGTCAACAGCTTTCCTACTTGGATATATTATGCTCAAAGCACACTGAGGAAGGCTGCTGCCTCAGGCAAACTGGGCAGTCAAAGAGTTAACCAATAAAAGCTCTCCATGGCTACTGTGAGGTCTATTTTCTAAACAGTGTTACAGGCATCCATCACTCACATGTGACAAATAGCCATCTTTTATACAAATTCAGGCATGGTTAAAATAGAATTTGTACTTATTGCACAGAAATACTGTGGATATACCATATCCACAATTAGAGAGCAGGTCCATTTACAGCTCAAATATTGGCATTGACTGAGTAAGGCCACCAACAATGTTGAATGAAACAGTTCCATGTCTCCTGTAGAGCCTACCAGAAAAAACAAAACAAAAAAACACACACAGTATCCCACTGACCTGAGACTTACGGTAGCAGATGTGTCCACCATGCTGTGGGCTGACCCACTACAGGTCTACTATGTGCTGGCATGGGCACACAGTCAGTATGCATGAAATGAACTGAGACACAACATCTGTGCCGGTGTGGACAAACAAGTCAGATGGGCATGAAGTGGACTGAGCCACATGTGTGATGGTGTGGACAAACAAGTCAGAAGGGCATAAAGTGGTACCAATGTGAACAAACATCAGTCAGATGGGCATGAAGTGGACTGAGCCACGACTTATTTTCTATGTGCTAGCGTGAGCACACAGCAGTCCGGTGTGCAGACCCTGTGGTGCAGCTGGCTCTGGCAGTCCCTACCCCGAGCCAGGCTGTACACAGACTACTGAACCAAATGCAGGTACACTTTACTACACAGACTTACTGTGCCATTGTGTCCATTTCACTTTTGTCCCCTAGCACACGGTGGACATCCATGCAGACTGTATCTCTGTATTACCAACACTATAGATTTCAGATCACCATGCACATGGAGCTGCTGGCTAGTTTGTAGATATAAATTTACTGCAAACTGCAGACTATGGCACATATAGCTAGATTTGTACCGGTACATGAGGCCACTGGAGATAACAGACTGTAGCATACAATGAGCTGGTGGTTTGTTTGTACACAAGGCTACTGGAGACAACAGACCGTAGCATACAGTGAGCTAGTGGTTTAATTGTACACAGGGCTACTGGAGACAACAGACTAGCATACACTGGCTGGTGGATTGTTTGTACACAAGGCTAGTGCAGACAACAGACCGTAGCATACACTGGCTGGTGGATTGTTTGTACACAAGGCTACTGGAGACAACAGACTGTAGCATACACTGGCTGGTGGATTGTTTGTACACAAGGCTACTGGAGACAACAGACCGTAGCATACACTGAGCTGGTGCCTTGGAGAGTGGTCCCATCGCACAAAGTAGTCGCCTTTGCCATGGCATCCAAAGTGCTTGACATCCTGGGCCTCTTCAATGGCGTGCGCCTGCATAAATGTACAGAGCACAGGTGTATAGAATGTAAGGCATTTCCTTCCAACATGAAACTTTTGTACTGACATGTACTTGGTGGGTGGTTGACAGGACAAACTATAGTCACAAATGTTGCAAGATGTGTTCTTGGACATGTGACAATGATAAAAGGTAAATTTAACTTCCGTACAATATAAGAACATGCTACTTCATTAAAGTATCATCACAAAAGGATCATAATCCTGTGCTCTGCTGACTGGAATATGCTTTTACAGTATTGCAACATATGCACTGCATTTAGTCTGTATATAGCTGTATACATGTACAGTGGTAGCAAAGTTTGATATATATATATATATTAACTTTCACTGTCTAAAATCAAAGTATATTCTATTAAAATTTGCAGCAATTCTGTTAAGCTATTCTGGAGAAGTCAAAAAAAGCTTTAACGCACAAAAATTCATAAAAAATAAGAAAAAATTGTAGCCCCACCTGGTGGCCAAAATAAGAACTAAGAGATCCGAGGTGACCCTACGTAATATCAAAGCATTTGGCCAAATAATTCTTGAGATGAAGAAATTTAATTTTTGTTTTTCAAAAAATCAATTTAAAAATAAAACAATAATTGCATCACCGTCTCCTTTGCAAACTTGGTAGAGGTTCTCCTGGGGAACACCCATGTGCAAAAACAAAACATTCCATCCATAACAGACAGATGGACAGACAGACAACAGACGCAAACAGATTTCAATAGCTCTGCTGACTGACAAGTCAGCAGAGGTTAAACCCCCATAAGAGAAAATCATACTCCCCAGTTTTAATATCTAAATGAGGCAACACCTGAAAGAGTATGTTGTTACCTGCATTTAAAAAAGTTTTTGCTAAAGTATATAAACAGTGGTACCTTTCAAATAAAACCTTCCCTACTGCCATCAAAATGTGGTTTATGGTGTAGGTGGTCTTCAAATAAAGGAATATTTGACAAAAATATCACAAAGTGGCATGAAACTGTAAACCAAAATCCTCATACCTCTTATGTACAGGTATTCGGTGTAACTAGGTGAAAATGCCATGTACTTGTAGATGTCACTGATATGCTTCTAGCCTGTTTAATGGCAACAGTTTTACAATACATGTACATTCAGAGTGGACCCTGATTGTATGCCCTACATGTATGATGAGAAGATGTTTTGGTGTACAGTTTCATACCACTTTGTGGTATTTTTGCTATCATGATTCCTTGACTTGGTTAAAATGTCCCTTACAAGCAGGTCCTAGTGATTCTCATAAATAGTAAAGCACAATCATTTATGTTCTACAATGATGGTCTCTGTCTTGTTTTGCATTACCCTAAAAAAGCCTACCAATAATTCTCATGAATATCTTCTTCCTGCAATGTTGGAAAACACCAAGGTTTTCAAGTCTCCAATCCATACCTAGGCATTTCTCAGCAAAACTGCCAAGATGCTTTTCACCCTAGATATTACCTCGGCATTTCTCAGCAAAAATTCAGAGAAATGCCGAGGTAAGAAGAAGGGTAAAAGGTACCTTGGCATTTCTCGGCATCTTTGGCGAGAAAAGCTTTGTCTGTTTTCACTTGGCTTTCCTCAGCATTTTGCCAAGAAACGCCAACGGGAGAGTGGCATTGCAGCAGACCTTGTCATTTCTTGGTTAAAATGCTGAGGAAAGCCAAGTGAAAATAGACAAACTTGACTCTCTGCAAAATTGCCGAGAGATGCCGAGAAAGGAATTTTTGTACAAATTCCCTCGGCATTTCTCGGCAAAAAGTGCAGAGGATGGTTTCTTGGCATTTTGGCTCTCCTAGTGTCATGGAGATCTATTTTTGTCTGGCTATGCCCAAATTTGAACCTAAAGTGAACAAGGCACCCCTTGAAATCCTTGAAGAAAGAGGACCCCAAGTGTTGATTAAATAGAGATTTATTGAGACTTAATATCCTGGTGACCCTCTGAGAATACTGGAGACCTCTAAAATGATCTCAGAGATGGATGGTTCTCATAAAAAAATCACAGGGAAACCCTGATACAGTCAATATATATTTAAACTTTTCAAAGTTGATCACAGCAAAAAAAAAAAAAAGAAAAAAAGAAAAAAAAATCCAACAGTAGGTCACAAGAAACCTGATAGCTTTAATGAGATGCAACAATGCTTCAAAGATTGTTCGAGCAATTGTTTCTGCTGACCCCTGGGTTAAGCACAATAATAAAAGACATTTGTTTCTGTCAAGTTTCATTGCACCATAGCCCATACACGTTATGAAGATAACATTTTATAGCCACCCATATGTGTTGGCAAGAAATTATCTGAATGAACTTTATTTTCAAGGAGATGCCAGTTATAATAGATCTGTATCTGTTTTTGGCGTCTAGGCCCAGAAAAGGCAATGAGAGAATTACCTGCGTGTTTCTTGCTCATGGCTATCCTCCGACTCAGCAGAACTGGGGGGTCTTTTGGTGCAGCTGTCTGCCAGCTTCCACACAACACTTTCGTCAAGCTGTTCTATCCTGGTGGAAGAGGCTGCTTCAAACATACTGGTTGTCATGGCGACACTGGCCTGCATAGCAAACACAGGGCTCACATGCAATTCAATGTCTTTTCAAAACAGTTGCTTTCATAACATAAGAATGCATGATGGGTATTTTGATTCATATTTGACATCAGCACAGAAACATGAATGGTCACACTGATAAGTTAACAGCAATTGTCACTAAAATAGTTAGGAACTGCTTATAGTTACATTATGTAGACATAAAACTGCAGCTATTCTAAACAAAATAATGCATAAATGGTAAATATACATGACAGAGCAAGACTAGGCTTAAAAAAAATATGGGTTGTCCATGACTGAAAAAAATAGGCACTAAAATGTCATAATATACACTTTGCTCTAAAAATTTAAAGGATATTATGCCAAACAGCCATCTCAGCTGAGCCTGGTCAGTGAGGTATGCCCCTTTACTTAGGTCATGAGTCATTCCATACAAACTTACCCACTTCACATAGACACGTACAGAGGTAAAAAAGAAAAAAAAAAGCATTGGAAACAATTGTTACAGATGATAGCTTGACTTATAAAGAATTTTGATTCTGGTTACCCCACAGTAACTTAACAGATTGAATGGGGAAAGGTCACTTCCTGAGTTACATGACCTCTGACCTAAACCAGCCTGTAACAAGGATGTGTCATGATAGTGACTTGGCTTATAATGTGCATATTGTTAAACGATTACCCAGACTACAACAATAGGTTATGGATACGCACAGGTATATCTTCTACAAAAACTGAAATAATTATATCATAGTTCGTATTTACCCCATAAAGTAAACATTTCTGAAATGTAAACTTCCCAGGAAATCAAATGACACAGTTGTCAATCACGTGCTACGTTATGTGTTTATACAGTTATTGCACAAAGATAAAACTCATGTTTTTCAAAAATGTCGAATCAACTTTTTCAGTTTTGGTGCTATCAAAAATATTTCCTTGAAAAAATAATCTCCTGACACCTGTCTTCAAAAGCATGTTTTGTTTTCCCATGTTTTGTGCCATTCATAAACTTTGAAGTTGAAATGATGACACTGCATTGACGGGTCAAACAATTTCAATTTTGTTTTTGTGTGTTTTTTTCCCCCCCTTTTCACTGGTTTTGGTAAAATTGTTGAATCATTCAAAATTCACCTTTTTGAATTAAAACTGATAAAGTTTAACTGCCTCAAACAAATCTCTATCACAAACTGCAGCTTATATGGGAAAATGTTATACATTTTTGAAAGTTAATCTGTGATTATCCTTAAATATGCCAGAAACAGACCTGCAATATCAATATGCACACCCTCTTTGTCACAATAGTAGAGTGCAACAAAAATATACTAACATAATTTGTTTTCACCACAGGGTTTTCTGGGTCATAATTTATGACAGATAGCAAATCTGAATGTTTATAAAATGATTAAGACAACATTAACTCTTTCAGTGCCAAATTTTGGACTGAGTCAACAGCTTTTCTTGGCACACACTGGATGCAATGCCTGCCGAGAATAGCTGTTGACCTGGGATATTCTCTCTGGAACTATAGGCATACTAGTACTTGAATGGAAGGTTTTTCTACAAGGAATACAGATCTGGGATCCTAATGATAATTCAGACTAGTTTGACTTAAGTAAACTAACATGTAGATCGACTTTAGTCATTATGGGCGCTGAAAGATTTAAAAGTACACTAAATTTTGCCTCCCTACATTGTGTTGCTCCCTGGGCTCCTCCTCTAGTGTGCCCAGCTGCCTGTGGACATGCACTTTAGCCGTCTTTCTGGGGCTCAGGCAGTTCACATCTCTGTCAACCAGTGCTCGCTTCAGCCTCTGTCCAGGACTCTGAGGACTACAGGGGACTGTTGCCTCTTTGGGTTGGGCGGTCTTACTTCGAGTTTGCCTTGCTGGGCTACTCAATGCATCCATTTTCTTCCTTTCCTTCCAGAATTTGACCAGAGCAGCTTTCCTCATTGGTTGCTTGGCACTGCTGGGCTTTCTCAATGACTGGCGATTCTCCTGGTACACGCTGAAGTCAGCAAACACATATATCATCTACAAATCAGACCTTCTATCAATAGCAGGTGTTGATTCCATGATTAAAAACTGATATTTACACTAGCCTGTAGGACTCTGGCATGAGCTCTGGCTCTGAGCCTGCTTAGCTGACTCAGCAGGCTGCTGAATTTGGCTGCCCTTATGTGCAGGCAGCTATGTCTACATTCTCCAATTAAATTGCAGGAACTTGAAGGTCTGGCTAAGCAGGCAAAATCTCAGCAAGTTTCATACACAAACTTTTACTACTTTATAATTTTGTGCTTTGGCAGAAGATGCATACATATGAACACATGTATGTTGGATATGATTGCATGAGCTTAAATTTGTGTATGTTAAAAATAAATTTAAGTGTAAACTAAATGAGTGCATAATTATAACTACAGTAAAACCTCTCTAACCGAACACCTCCGTATACCAAACACCTCTCTATACTGAACATCATTTCTCGGTTCCAAGTATAATTCCAACGTAAGCAAACCTCCCTATACCAAACACCTCTCTATACCGAACACTTTTTCTGGTCCCAAGGGTGTTCGGTATAGGGAGGTTTTACTGTATGGAATTGCTGATGCATTCACTACCTGATAGCAGAAGTCAGAGCACTGATCCATGACTGGGCAGACTCTTGGTCCGAGTATAGCAAAAGTGATTCATCTTTACATGTTATCTGAAAGCAAACAGTATCATTCTTTCTCAAATGTGAGTATTATCAAATTTCAAAGCAAAAACAAAAACAAACAAACAAAAAACAAAAAAAACAACAACCCACAAAACACTTGCTGCATATGGTAACTCGAATCACAATCTTTTACAAATTATTCAAGAGTGAATGCTTCTGAATTGTAAGAAGAAAAGGGACTTCATCAAATCTAAACTGTTCTTGGGAACCATTTGACAGATACCTTTTGTGGTCATGTAGCAGCTCAAGAAGAGAAAGCAAATAGCATAAAAATGTCGATAGCATCACATCAGAACAACTTAAAATACCAAAATAAAGGGTGTCCATCTTATATGTACACAAGTATTGGGTAAATGCGCATTTTTTTTTTTCTAAACGCAAGTCTCAACTGTCATGACCAGTACCTGATGAGCCCCACGGGAGGCGAAACCAGTCATACTATTAATACTGCTTTATATATAGTATTCCTAATTTCAGAAGCTGTCAGGCTCTTGCCTGTGTTTCCTTATAAATGCGCATATTGACAGGAAGAACACTAAACCATAACTTTCATCATATCATAAAATGGACAGAATTGGAAACACCAACCTCAACCTACTTATACAAAAAGGACTGTACAAAGAATCAGAACTAAACTATGTGCTTTAGCTTCTTGTTAAAATTACACTAAGGGGTTAGCAGCTTACAGGCTACAGCAGGTAACTCAAATATTGATCTGCTGACACAACACTGAGGGGCCAGCAGCTTACAGGCTACAGCAGGTAACTCAAATTTTGATCTGCTGACACAACACTGAGGGCCCAGCAGCTAAAACAGGTAAAGCGGTAACTCAGATATTGATCTGGTGACATAACACTGAGGGGGCAGCAGCTAACAGGTAAAGTGGTAACTCAAATATTGACTTGGTGACGTAACACTGATGGGTCAGTAGCTTACAGGCTACAGCAGGTACCTCAGATATCTGCTGACATAACACTGAGGGGGCAGCAGCTTACAGGCTACAGCAGTAACTCAGATATTGATCTGCTGACATAACACTGAGGGGCAGCAGCTTACAGGCTACAGCGGTAACTCAGATATTGATCTGCTGACATAACACTCGAGCCATAAGAGATTAGCCAAGGACCTTCGAATGACTGCAATCCACAGTTGTATTATTAGTGTAAGACAGATTTTAATTATGTTGAATCCTCCACTATATAGATCACAAAAGTTGATTTCAGCTGTGTATGTTTCCACTGAGATTCGGGCTGACATCAAATAATTCATTGTAAGTTGTTTTTTGTTCTAAAAAAGTTGAATGTCTTGCAACACTTGTGTGTCACAGCTGCTCAGAATCTGTTTGTCAATTTATATGGTCTCCATGTCCATTCCTGCCACTCCTACATCTAAAATATAAACACAGAAACACTTCAGAATGTAATTTCTTATTACATGTATTTCAATTACCAAAACACACTAAACGTAGCCACTTGAACAAAATGTGTGCAAAAGCAGCTGAATTTCCCTTACGAGCTACTGTTTAAATCGTTTAAATGGAATCCTGGGTAAAAAGTTTTTTTGTGTGTAAAATGATGTGAACAGTGTAGAAAGCCATGGTATCCTGTGTGATATACATGTACAGGTATATTATATATATAGTGGTAACTGTATCAGTAATACTATTAGTTACTATACCTGTCTGTTCACGTGGATATTTTCTTGTATCCTCTGAACAAACAGGTCGTGACGATTTTATTCCGTAATAAGACTAAAAATGTGAAATAAAAACTACTAAAAAAACAACAGTTTATTAAATAACATCAACTATTTAACAACATGTACAATACTAGATTTGGCAACAAGGCCTTTTTTCCAACTGAAGTAGGCCTATTTTTTACTGATATCAGCCATTTGATTCATGAGTGATCGCAAAACAGGTTTACAGAATTTGTATACCTGTTTGGTGATCAAGTCCAAAATTAGGCTAAATTATGTATACCCCTGATGGTGCTCATTAATATTCATGAGCCTGATCACAAAACAGGTATACAGAATCTGTATACCTGTTTGTTGATCAGGAAGGATACCAAAGAGGGGGTATGGGGAATTCTCTTATATTCTTAAACCAATCAGCAAACATAAATTTAATCTATTACAGGATAATTGTATGTACAGTGCTGACAGCCCCTGCTCTATGTGTTCTATACAGGTACGGGATGCATATACTGGTACATGTATCAGTGATATTTACTGTGAAGAAGGCCCTGGCTCTCTGTATCACATAGACACATTATGTATATACTGGTACATGTACCTGTGGTACATGCAATGAAGAGAGCTCCAGCTCTCTGTATCACACTCAGGTACAAGTCAGTGATACTTAGCGTGAAGAGAGCCCGGCTTTCTGTATCACATTCAGGTACAGTGAAGCCCCACTCTGTATTGCATTTAAGTACATTACATGTATACACTTGTACATGTATCAGTGATACTTAAATACAGTGAAGAGAGCCCCGGCTCCCTGTATCACATTCAGTTACCTTATGTATATATGTATCAGCGATACTTACAGTGCTGAGAGCCACAGATCTATCCCTGTTTTCTATAAAGATGCATCATGTATACTGTTAAGTGTATCAGTGATATTTACAGTCAAGACAGCCCTAGCTCTTTGTATCACTTGCAAGAACATAATGTATAGAATAGTATATACCGGTGTGTGTATCAGTGATATTTACAGTCAAGAGTGCCCTAGCTCCCTGTATCACATGCAAGTACATTATGTATAGAATGGTATATACTGGTGTGTGTATCAGTGTTACTTACAGTGAAGAGCGCCCCAGCTCCCTGCGTGCTGCCAAAGACACGGTGCACTGTGCAGTGCTGCAGTGGCATGATACAGCAACAAGTGTACCCTCGGTGCATCGAGCTCTCCAGCAGCTTGGGCTTGGCATACATCAACATGTCTGAGAAGAGGAAGAACATCCGTTCCTGTGAACGCCCACCTTTCTTTGATACCTGAAGCAAAAAGATGGAGGCTGGTCAACAAAAATTTCCTATTGTCCTTTAGAACTGCTTTGCTTTCAATGTATTAATGTCATTATATCATCATGATGCCATTATAACCAAATTCAATAGCCATACATTTCACCGTTATCGTAAATAATGCGACCTGCAAAAATATAGTTGTCATCATATACATGATAATATACGTAAAAAGGTTTCCTGCACAGTGAAGACCCAATGTCAATTGCCAAAAGCCTTGGAATGACACCTGTATTTATGTCACCTGATCCTAGTATTTACGTCAACCGAGGATAACAGGATGCTCACTGACGCAGGAAGTATGGTCATTACCAACAAAAGTTCTTTAAATGATGAAGCAGCATCCTGGGAAAGACTAAAAGTAAGAGACGATGATCTCCAAAAAGAACAAAAAAAAACCTAAAAAAAAATCATAAAAACTAAAAAAAATCAATGGACCCTGACCATTTGAACAAACTTGGTAGAAATCCACCCAAGGTACATTCTGACCAAGTTTGAGGTAAATCTGGCCAATAGTTTTGGAGAAGAAGCCGAAAATGTGAATTGTGGATGCCGACAGACAGACGACAGATGCCTGATGGCCACATAAACTCTGCTGACAAGTCAGCTGATCTAAAAATCACCCATCAGGGGTAGAAATTAATTTTTTTTTTTAAAGTTTCCCCTGGGCAACCATAGCAGTTTTACAAGTTGCCCAAGCCTCCAGAAAGTTGCCAGTTTCCCACCAAATGAGAATTGTAGTTACCACCAAGCTTGTTAAAAGACACCGATATTTTAAATGTTGCAAATATAGATGAACTCAGAACTCAGAAACATTTTATTCGACACACAGCCTTCACAATAAATTTTAGTACATATAATTAACAGTTTAATGTGTCACGATGACTCCTACTAAGGAAACCAAGTTTCCGCTATCCTAGAAGCCACCTGAGAGACAAGAGTTACTGCTTAGAAATCATACATTTAGAATATATAAAATTATTATTGTGATAACATGTGATGAAATTATAAATTACAGACATAGCAGTTTGGTATATTGCATACATCAGAATATGAATTTACATAAAATATTTTGACGTACCTTGAAAAACCAGAAAAGGAATGAGAATTTAATTTGTCAGTAATGCAGGGTGGAAGATTTTGGAGTAAACCTGGTAAATAAAATCTAATAGAATTTTTGGATCTAGCTTGTGCTGGTATGGGAAGGGGTGTATTATTGAACAAGACCTTTATTTGTCACTTCTATGAAAACAGTGTTTTGTGCACAAAAAGCATTTTAGGAACTGCATTTAATGTTCCAACTACTGATGGAAATGATATATGCTGCTGAAGACAGAAAGTTGTCCCATGGGAAACCAGCAAAGGAAATAAAGTTGCCCGACACGAATGAAAGTTATACCCGGGGCACTTAGACACCCGGTAATTTGGAACCTTGCCTATACATGCTTGTAATGAACAAAGAACAGACTTCCCTGTCGAGTCGTTCCACTTACGAATGCATTTTTGGCTGTGTCTGATGGGAACTAGGACCTTGGTTATCTCTGCACCATGGTCCAGATCCTCATGATGACTGACACCAAAACATGCACCGATGGTTGTCACTCAGTGGGAAGATGGTTCATCATTCCTGTTAACAAGACACTCAGACAGGCTGTTAGAATGCTTAAAACACTACCCTTAGTATCTAACCAAATTCCAATCAAAAGTTCAAAAATTTGTCCAAAAAAAGTTTTAAAAAAGTATTTTTTGGGAAAAAAAGCATGAATAAAGTATAAAAAGTAAAATTGAAAATGAAACATCATACTTTAAAAAAAGTATAAAGCGGCAGCACTTCACGTCTTATCTTCACTTACCTTTTTCAGAGTGCCCTCCTTAATGAAGACGCGGCCGGGGGCCATTATGCTTGGTGCCCCCTGTCCCACAAGACTGCGGTGAATAGCCAGCATCTTCTGAAAGTTGTCCTGCTGTTTGATGTGTTCATTGATGTGCAGCGCCACCTTGCTGATCTGTGATACTGCCTCTAGATATTTAATTAGACTCATCAACACTTCAATTATATATTAATTTTACCAAGCAGCTAAACCAAAATGATATTCAGATGATTTCATTCAAGTATTAAACTTTTCAGTTTTACAAAATCATAACTGAGGTGGTGGTTACAATATCTTGCCTGAAGGAGCCATTATATTCTCAAGTGTGAAATTACACACAATATGAAATGTAAAAGTCACAAGTTAAAAGCAACAACCGAAACATGTCATTGTTGCATAGACTGTCGCTCTATCACAAAGACTGAAGTAGGTTCCAAATGATATTAAGCTGCAACATTGAACACAATGGCCTTGACAAAAATCTTGAGTTTATTTTCCAGATTCCTAAATTTGACCTTCAAATGTTTACATTTAATTATCTGAGATCACATGTTACATTCAACCACTCTGACTGTTTATCCATTCCTCATGAAACATATAATGCTGTGTATATACGACCTTTGTTGACTCATTCTTTTGACTGAATGATGAACAATGCCTAGTATCTAAGGACATTATGCACATAGCCCAAAGGAATCAAGTACAAATAAAACCATTGCACAACTCCAATTATCCAGTGAACTGAGATTTACCCCCTCCCCCCACCCCCGAAGTCCAAAATCACAATTTTCCTGGAATTAGGTTACTAACATCAAACTGGCACAGCAGAACATACAATTCAAGTACTGAAAGGAAAAAGAGACATGTCATACAATACTACGCTTGCATCTTTTGTGTGGCACTATATAAAGAATAGTTGCAGTAAAATTTAAAAAAAACATGATATAAAATTGCATATTTCCAAAAGATTGGCAAAATTTCACTTTGAGCTTAACCCCCCCCCCCCCCCGCATTTGATGGTTCATTGAAATTTTGGAATGCTTTTATTTATACATGGTCCCTAAGTCTACATGCATTGTTGGAACAGAACACATTCATTTGACTAAATGAAGTGTATCATCTCTAGTATGTGTCGTACAGACCTTTGATATTGTTGTAATCATGATGGTCCTCCTTGGTGGCAGCCAGCAACTCCTCCAACAACAGCTTGTATCTGCAATGAAATGAGTTCAATCTCTCACTCCCCGTCACCATGCTCAGTCATTATTGTGCTGATAAATTCATAATTGTTGCTATTGTATCACACAGCTTCTCATATAATATAGTTACTCCATGTACATGTAAATATACTAATTTTGGTTATGATAACTGAAAACAAATTTCACATGAGAACTTTAATCCCCAAAATGAAGTGTTTATATACGAGTGAAAGCGTATATGTACTTCTAATTTGTCTGACTATTGTGATTCCTATTGTATATGCATATATGGGCAATAATGTACCTTATATGCAATATAATAAAAGTCGTAGATAAACAAATAAAATATGTGAATGTATCTATATGTGACTTTCTGCTTAACTCTTTCCATAACAGTCCCTGATTTTTCAATATATTTACCTAGATTTAATACGACAATTGCATATTATACTCTTAATGAAAAGAGCTTTCATTCAAGTACCAACCTGCCTATAGTCTTAAGTCACTGGTTCTGACACTGCCTGGCAAGTCATGCTGCAGCTGCCACAAAGGCAGCGGCAGCATGACTTGCCAGGCAGTGCCAGAACCACTGACAAAGGCCTGTCAACATACCATGGAAGGAGTTAAAATCATTATAATGCATATAACTTTTCTGAGTGCCACATAAACATTCCATGTTTTATACTGTAAATTGCTTTATTTTCGCGTGTATAAATTTTCACGGTTTTTGTATTTTTCACATTTCACTGTAGTTTTAATTTCACTGTTTTGGACATAATTCCCACTTAAACAATGTTAAAAAACTATTTCACTGTGTTTTTATTTTCACGGTTTTGTGCCATTAGCGAAATAAGCGAAAATAAGAATACAGCAAAATTAAAGCAATTTACAGTAGGTATGATCTCTAATCCATATCGTGATCTAAAAATCTTCTAATTGCATGCATTATTGACAATGAGATGTATGAAAGATAAATATTGCTGTCCATACAACCACAAACAAAAAAATGCAGTCTCACAAAAAAAAAAAAAAAAATAAATAAATAAAATAAAATTTAAAAAAAATATATATATAAAATAGCAGTAGGAACAAAAAAGTGAGAGGGTCAGTACCCTCATTGATTAATATACCCTGATGTTTTATGGGATACATGCAACTTGGTGCCACATTGAAATTTTATGTACGTCCCGGAATATTATTATTATTATTATTTTTTGTTGTTGTATTACTTTGTTGTCGTAGCCAAAAACCTGGAAATTTCACTGCAGGAGATGCAAACAAAGATTAAGTGACAAGTGAAAGTCATCACATTCATATTTACACAAGTTGCGCCACCAACCTTGGGATTCTTTGTACTGGAGTAATCAGCAAGGCGTTCAGTTTTAATCCATCTAGAGCTGGTGCATCTTCTTGGCTTCGACGTAAAGTTGTGAATTCCACACTTTTCTGATCCCAGTCCTGTTTAATAGCAGTTAAAATCAAACATGGTGGTGATGTGAAAGACAAAGATTTCAAATGAATAAATGAATCAGTTTTCTTCCATAGGATTTCTATGACCCTTTGTAGGAGGCAGGCATATAGCTTTCCTCATGCCTGTATACATGTATCTTGAAGTGGAGTGTGGTTTCCACAGAATAACTCAAGAAGTTTGTGAGCGAAGAATATGCATATGAAATTGCTCATGTCAGTTGTTCTGTCAGTAGACTGCAGTTTCCGCACAATAACTCAAGAAGTTTTTGAGCTACAACTTTTATAATGCTCAGGTATACATTCCTCTATAAAGGCTACATAAAGTTCCAAGATGGGCAACCTTGATCCAATTCTCAAGGTCACAGGACCACCTTCTGAATTTAGTTTTTGCTAGTTTAAGTTCAAAGGTAGATGACCTTGACCCAATTCCCAAGTCACATAGCCACTTTACTGAATTTAGTTTTTGCATGATGCATACTTTTTTACATGTACCTACAACTTTCACATTGCACAGGTTTATAGTGTTGTATTAGGGCTGAGTTAAGTTTGAAGAATGGCGACCTTCACTCATTTCTTATGGTCACAGAGCCACTTTGATGGACAGTTAGTACATTACAGTTTCCACACAATAACAAGAAGCTTTTGAGCTTCGACTTTAATACTGCACTGGTATATAGTCCTCTATAGGGGCCAGGTTGGATTTCAACATGGGTGACCTTGACCTAATTTCTCATTTTATAGAGCCATATTAGCCACATTTGTTATGCTTGGTCTGGAACATATGGCTTGAAATATGTTGAAACTAAGAGTATGAAACTCTGACAGCTGTTTATTTGGTCAGTTGTGATTCTTCTGCTGCCAGGCAACAGAACACAGAACCACTGTGGTCCTCTTTTTGGGATAGGTTAGCTCTCCAGATGGATGACCTTGATCCAAGAATGCCTCTTCAACGAACACAGACAGGGGGCCTCCATATTTTACAAACATGTCTTGAGGTCTTTTTTTGGTTCAAACACAAATCTTCAAAAAAATAGTGAAAAAAAAAAAAAGTGTTAACTGCTGCTCCTTGTCCTACTGCATATATGACAACATGTTCAACACAGTATGGAGTTACAAGCCACCTTACTCAGTAGTTGACTCAGAATATTTTGTGTATCCTTATTCAAACATTGACTCACCATGAGTGTTGCCAGTGCTCTTTCGTGGTTATTCGCATATGTTGAATAAAGCTTCAGAAAGGGTCCCATGCGCAAGAAAGCTGCACCGACCTCCATGTTGCACAAATGTTCCCGTAACTCTGTGTTGATGTTAACAATCTGGCGGATGTTGCTGAAGATAGTAGCCAGAACATGGTCGGGTACCACCTGCGCTTCTCGCAGGGGCTCCTCAAAATGCTGCACACAAAGAAAAATTAAAGCAACACATTACCATTATGTAATGCCATTTAGGCAATATATAGTACATAAAGTAGACCGTTTTGAGAGATAGATTTTATAACATGACTTATACCTCGATCAACTTGATACATGATGAATATCTTTGTATCTCATTCAATCACATTTAAAAGTGACTAATTTGCTTGAAACTGAAATCAATTTCAGATTACATGTACTACTGTTATGTGATATCTTTGACCGAGGTACAAGTCATGTGACAAAGTCTAATAAATGAATACATTTACTGGAATATCTTCCATTCCCAGCTTTAGGTCCATATTTTACATGATACACCATGTAGCATTCAATATAGAGTGGAGCCCAGCAGCAGGGAGCGGCGGCCGGCGACAGACAGCATTTAAGTAAGGCCTGCTGCTGCACCACCATGTGCCATTGCCTGCCGCCAACATCCAATCAACCCCAAACCCTTCTATTGGCTTTAGGCAGCAGCCAGTGCCGAAACATGTATCCTGTCCGCGGTCAATGATTCTGCACAAGTGCACAACTCCAGCTGTGACAAAAGCTTTGTGGAAAACCACATGGAAAAGGCTAGCTGTGATTAGTTAGTAGTTTCAGTCACATCAATTTTACAACAACTCTATTTTTACTGATTGGTCATCTTCGATGTCAATTATGCATCAATAGGATTTGGGTCGCAAGGAAAATTAAAAGGGTTATGGGCTGTGGCTTGACATTTACATACATTTATTAGGACTGTCTGCACATGTCGAGTGAAGTGACCCCCCAGACCCAATAAAGTATGTAAATGTCTCGCCAACGCCCCATAACCCTTACATGATGCATTGATACACCATGTACTGAATTCACATGACTGTGGGCCTACTGAATAGCACCTACAAGATTTTCCTGTTACTTTTAAGCCTCAGATCACTCACATTTACTGAAAAGGGGGTCAGCAAGGGAGATGACCAGGGGTAGGTGGAGGGTTAATTCTATTGTAAAAGGTTCCAAGAAAACATTGACAAACTTTTGCTGCCTCTTACTATGGCACTCTGAAAGTGACTTGCTGTCAAGCTACTCTCTGACTGGTTAAAATAAAAAAGAGCTGTGCCAATGCATAAATATAGCAGCTAAGCATCCAATAAGTGTAATACATAATTTATACTATGAAAGCTATGATAAAAAAATAATGTTTTCCTTTTATCTTTGCTAGAAGCTATGACAACAATACCAATTGATGTTACAAATGTTATTGATGTCCCAAAAATCCAGTTAAAAATGAAGTGAGGCCAGGATTCAAAGAGCTAAATTCCTAAGTGAAAGCTAACACTACATAAATAAAGGAACATCACAAAATACCTTTATTATCAAATTCAAATGATGCTGATAGGAATCTTCAGAGTCCAGAATTTCTTGCATCACTTTCTGTCGTTTCCTCTCTCTCCTGTCATCTGCTGTTTCAGACACAGTGGTGACAGCTGTTTCTGTGTAGCTTTGTATATTACAGTCATCAGACACAAGCAAAGGGGACAGTGGACAACTGTTGAAGCCTAACTCTTCGCCCTCATGTTGGTATTGATTGTAGTAAGCTTGATGGTAAGTGTGGAAGGGGTTCTGCTCCTCATCTGTGGAGTCCTCCATGCTTTTATGTCATCTGTCAGCTGATGTCTTACAGCTCACACCTGTAGGCCATTGGTGCCTCCCATGCTTAATGTTAGAGCATCTGAAATGCAAAGAAACCTTTTTTAAGAGAAGCAGTTTGTTGTTACAGATCGAGACTCATTGTTTCCCCGGGGAAAAATTTAAACTTTTCTTTTAGAAATTCAGATGTATGTCTCTGTATGATGGCTTGCCATTGAAGTTAGATTCAGCACTCATGTTGGCTTGGTGGATTTTCGTAAGTTCAAGTCACGAAGGCCTGTCCAATGAAGTATGTTGTCATATCTTACCATATGAAGAGCTACTGTTTCATGTTGTTATGAGTTATTTACCTGGTGGGGTTGGTTGTTTTTTGTTTTGTTTTTTATTTTATCGGGGGGGGGGGGGGGGGGGAGAGGGAGGGAACAAAAACAAAATAGGAGACTTGACCATTACTTAGCATGTTAGGTCAATATATTATGCAGTGTGCCTTTTGCCAAGAGTAAATGAGGTCTGCCAACACCATGGCAACAAGCTCAGATGCTAGCATACATGTGAGCATGTGGATTCTACAAAATACTACTTGCGGTTTGTAAAGACTGTCCCCGGACACACATATATGGTGCAGTAATTGACCCACATATGTTTAACTGGATTTTGATAAAGAACCCACTAAAATCTTCATAGTTATGAATCTCAACACAATATTTATGTCTGTGTGCCAACACAAACAATTTTTTCCAGGAATTCTTTCTTTCTTTACTCATTTATACATTCATTCCTTTACATGTACTTATTATGTCTGTGTACCAACACAGACATTTTATTTTTACTGGATTTTTTTATTTATTGTGTCTGAGTGGAAACCCAGACACTTTGCTTTTCAGAGAATTACTTTTTTTTCCATGACTGGAGGGAACCCAGACATTTTGCTTTTTAAAAGCATTTTTTTATGTCTAGGTGTAAACCCAGACATGCTGTTCTTCCTAGGATCCTTTGCTTCTTTCTTTGTTTCTATAGCACCCAAATTTGCCTGGATTTTTTCTTGGAGACTATTATTCCGAAAACCACCAAACTTGCCATGGTGACTGACCTACCAGAGAAATGGGGCATAACATTTGAAATAGTCATGATGTTTAAAAATATGTAAATTAGCGGCAATTACAATTTCAAAAGCTCTATATCTTCCAAATTATTGCAGATAGATACAAAATTTCAATTCCAACAGTTACTTCAATTTATAGGTTTGTGGCAAAGCCACATCCAATGAACCAAATGTGTAGGATTTTAATTTTTGCAAATTTAAAAGGTGAATATCAAAATTTAAATCTTGAATAGTTTTTAAACTATTATAGACAGAGGTGCCATTCCAACTTCAATATATGGGTTTGTGACATAGTTGCATCTAATGAACTATGAACTTAAGTTGTGGAATTTTAATTTATGCAAATTATACTAATACACAAATTCTAGATTATGTCGAACAATGGCAAAGTGTAGCATTTCTAACTGTTCTCCTTTTGAAGGTACCCAGACAGATTTGCTGTGAAGCAATACCTCTTTTCCAGTTTCTTTCTTCTTTGCGACCAAATATATGTTGGTAGTTTTTCTTGGGCACTATTTTTCTGAAAACCACCAAACTTGCCATGGTGACTGAACTACCTGTGAAATTGTGCATATTGTTTGGAATGACATGTTTCAAATTATGCAAATTAGAGCAATTGAAGTTTTAAAAGCTCCATATCTTCCAAACTATTGCAGATAGACACAAAATTTTGATGTGCATGTACAGGTTTGTCACACCTGCCAATATAATAGACAGTAAATGAAAATTGTTTAATTTTTCATTATGCTAATTAAGGGCATTGATTGAAAAAAATTTAAGTTGAAGACCTCCAAAACTGTTATAGATAAAAATGCCATTCCAGCTTCAATTTATGGGTTTGTGGCAAAGCCACATCCAATGAACCAAAGTTGTAGAATTTTGATTTATACCAATTAGATGAATTTGCAAAATTTAAATCTTGAATAGCTTCAAAACTATTGTAAGGACAGGTGTCATTCCAAATTCAATTTGTAGGTTTGTGACATAGACAACAGGTATATAATAAACCAAAATTGTAAAATTGTCATTTATGCCAATTAGGTGAATATACAAAATTTAAATCTGAAATAACTTCAAAACATGTATTTAAATTTGTCAATGCAGCATTTTAACTGAAACATAATATTTTTGGTTGTTTAACTATCACTTGGTCAAACATGTCTGGTTTAAAACGATATTGAGATGCCAAGTCTGGGTACACCTGCAAGGCCAAGGAAAACCTCTCTTCCTTTTATAGGTAAATTCATGTTATTGCCTATAGTATAGGCTATACAATGAACTTAGCCAAAACCTCTGTATGTTAGGGTTATGTCAATAAAGCTCTCCTTAATTCTTAATCTTATATAATATTTGCATATTGCCTGGATATTCCTGGTCTGGATGATACCTCATAACCTACCCAGTTTAAAAGTTGGGAGGTTAGCTTTTGACAGTAAATGTTGGATGCGATAAGCTAAAATCCTGGTACACAAACCAGAGCGCTCTCTCCATTTTTGGAAGTGCTGGAGCCTGGATTTTTTTTAAGTGATGCCAAATTAGCGGGCTGAAGTAGCAATAGCCCCAGCATGAGGCATCGACCCGCTGTGTTGGGATGAACGGTGTTGTTTTAAGAGAGGGTGCTCATCTTAACTTAAAACAACACCGTAGATGCCTCAGAGAGTCAGAAATGAGGCTACCGCAGTAAGTGCTGGTTGGCGTTGCAGCTGACCTTAGCTTGGTGGGGGAATGGTGGGTGGTGGCTGTTTTGACTGAGATTGTGAACAATGGCAACGACGTAATGGGGCACTCAACATTTGAAATTCAAATGTTATCTACGTACCACACTGGTCTCCATTGGTTTCTTTTCTAAATGCTCAGTTCTGCTGATGGTTTTATCAACATGTATCCGGTCGTTACTGAACTGACAAAAACTCACTTACATTTAAGTTTCCCTCCGTTAACCATCAATGTCCGCTTCCGGTTATCATGCAAATTTGTCAACATAAAATATAAATTTTACAATTAAAACCGGAACATTATAAACGGAATGCCATAATCCTTCCACCGGGAGGTCAAGTTGTTAGTACCTGCGTAACAGGCTCAGAACAAGCGCTGATTTTCGGTGAGGCCATGAATGTGAACATTATCTAGCGTGAACAGGATGTAGAGGATAACTTTTAATTATAACTTATAGTGCTGCCAACCCTCCCGAATCATTTCGGAGGCTCCCGAAAATTCAGGCATGTGCTGTCTGCCCTCATGACTCCCGAATTACCCTAACTTAAGAATCTCACGAAAATTACCACAAATGTCATTCCAGGGCTGGGCACAACCAGAATCCTTGTAGCAAACCTGAAACCTCTTGTAGCAAAACATCATCTTTGGTGGGGGATTTTTTTTTTTTTTTTTTTTTTGGAGGGGGGGGGGTGCTTCGAAAGCCCCCCCCCCCCGGAGAATTTTGGAATTAAGGATATTCAGAGAATGCATTTTGAACTTTTAAATTGACTTATTATATGTGAAAGACAACATATATTACCACCTGATGATTTTAATGGGAACAATGAAAATGATGTCAATTTGTACACAATAAAATCTTGAAATAAATTTTATCAAGATCTTCATTCTTCTTTATAAATTACACCAGAAATACATGTATCAAGATTGAAGTGTAGTTAATCATACTTAAATTGATAACTCTGATTATCCTTTGGTTACATTCTATCTCATGAAGTGATCCAAAAAATAAAAGACAACAAAAGATAAACACAGAAAAATGTTTATATTTGATGACCATAGTCACAAGTATATTTTTCTGGGGCATAAGCTGAAAAGACTGTCCACAAAAAAACCCATATTGGGAACACACATACCTGTGTGGTGTCATATATGACTGGGATCATGTAAAAAAAGTCCTCCCTAATTTTCTATATCAAAGTCAAATTGACACCAAAATAAATTCTCTACTGTTCTCTATTCATAATTTATGTCATAAGAAACTTAAATGTCATTGAAGTGATGCTCATTGAGCACCATGCACCATTTCAATGCATTCTTTATACATGTATTGTTATGAGGACTAAAAATGTATCCAGCACCTAAAACATATGGAATATGATTTAATTTCATCACCAATCATGCTATTATCATAAATCATGTACCACAACTGTATGAGTTTTTCATTGGAAAAATACAAGAGGGAACACAGATGTTCTTCACATTGTAAAATACAATCAGAAAAATATAAGAGATCTTTACATCTTAGTTAAAATGAAGAAAACTTCTAGGCCTACAAACAAAATGGTTGAGACAGATTTTTTGTTTCTTAGTTTAACATATATAATGCAATAAAAATACTTGGTCCATTCTAATCTACTAAGACCAAAATATCAGAACATTTGTACATCTACAATATAAAAGGAGAATGCCCTCCAGAGACAGACTGCATGGAAAAGTGACTGATTATCTTGTCTTCACCAAACAAGAATAACTACTGGGGCATTCTACATGCAAAAATCATGGGCATATATGTAATTCAGTGAGAAAGAATAAAACTTTGTGTCACTGAAACAATAACGGTGATCTATGAAGAAAAAATAGGTCCACTTTAAGAGCACCACCTAGGCTAATTTAAGGCTATCCTACTTCTTCCAAATCTACATGAAAAGGAAAAATATATAAAATCTTTCGTATATAAAATACAATTACCAAAACATGTAATCCATTCAATTCATCAATATCACATGATATTGCATTACATGAGAAGCCAATTATCATATTGTTCACTGTAGTCTTGTGCTGCCTGTTTATATGTTTTTTTATGTTGTCAAGTTTCAGTTGCACAAAGTTGTGATTGCATTGTACTTTGTCGCAAAATGTTTTGTCGCAATTTTGAACCTTTGTGTCGCATTTTTTTGCGAATTTGCGACAGGTTGCCCAGCCCTGCATTCTGAAAAAATAATGTGGTAAATTTTAACAAATCCCCTTTTCGCAGTGATACTTTTAAGAGGGGGGAAGGGGGGGTCAGTCCGCTAGTACAGGTAATTATTTTTCTAGAGAACGCAATACGGAAAATAAAAATCTTTCAAAATTTTGGACAGTACGAAGTACGTAAAATAAGAGGGCTTCCAGTACGGTAAATAAAAAGCCCCAGTACGGGAAACCCCTTTCCCACCCTCTTTTAAGATAAACCAAGGTGCTGTGCTTCTCGCTGCGCGTTTAGTACTCTTGCCACCACTGAAACTTGAATCCAAGAAGGCCTACCCTCAAATGCCACGAAAACCCATGTTTGATGTCCAGTTTTGACAAAAATTCTTCCGCGGGGAGACAATGTCAATGTAAAATATACGCATAATGACCAAGAACTACCAAAGACATAAAAACATGGAAATCATCTATAAAAGTTAGTGCAATTGGATAACTTTTTGTACAGTGTCCAATAACTTTACATTCCAGTATGTCGATTTGTTCGCATCAGGGATACCATCAGTGAGATTTTACTTGTAGAGAGTGATGTAGTTGCAGACAGACAGAAAATATGTGAAAATTTGAATCTGCATATGTTTGACAAGAATTACGAGTTTTATTGCAATCTAAGGTCAGCACATGACTGTTGAGGTTTGGATGCCATAACAATTAAAAATATATGACCAAGTCATTAAAAGAGTAAAAATCAGATGATTATGGGTAGATGAGATATGTGCAAGGTGAATTAAAAGATAATATATCAAAAACCCTAAAAATCAATTACACTGAGTTCATAAGACATTACAATCAGTCGAGAGCAGAAAGTCTGATAAAACAATCAATGATAAAAAAGATCATTGATCAGAAAGGCTGTATGTGATCAAAAATGAATTGTATACAACTTTTTTAAAAACTAAACAGAGATCGTACATCCCGGACATGCTGAGGTAGTTCATTCCAAAATTTGGTACCAATAAAAGAAAGAGTTTTAGGGGAAGATCTTTCCTGGAAAAATTTTGAGGAAGTGAATGCTCTTGTTTGATAGGAATGGACTTCGGTCACTGGAGTAAAGATATTTTGTAAATAAGGTGGGACTTCATTATTAACTAATGAACAATCTCTGTTTGACACTCATCCATATAAATATATATATATATATATATATATATATATATATATATTGAATTTGTGTCTTTTTGTCCAAAACCACTTCCTAGTAGTCATTACCCTATTCCGCAGTCCGAACTCTTTACTCTCCATAAGCTAACCTGTCCCTGTCTAACTTATATACATACAAGTACTATTGTCCATATTGCACACGTTCCTCTGTAAAATGTTGACATAGGCTGTATTAGCCCAAATAAATTAAAGGGTCTTCAGCGGGTAACTACTTAACATGTTTCGGAGCCTTTTACCCGTACATGTCTCTCTGAGTAGCGGCTCCTTGTCTAAGCTAAATATTCAGCAAAGACAACCCACATAATAATGAATAAATATGAACGTGGCAATTGATGAATTAGCTAAATACGTGACGTTTTGCTTATAAATGCAGACTTTCATATCAAAGGAGAACACCTGTCAAACAAACCATAAATACCAAATTTGCATAGTACAGGTTCGGATAAGAACAATTTGACTTACCCCTGAACCAATATGTACCCTTTCTAGCTAAACAGCTTATCATAGTTAAACCATCCGCCAATGTTTAACTGAAGTGGAACCAAGCTGGGGCATATATTCAGTCCCAGTGATTGTAAAATAAACAGTTGCAGCTGGACCACCTGTATAAACCAAGTGAAATCCTAACAAGGACTGCAACAATGTACATCCTGCACCAGAGATGTAAAACAAACTTCATGATGACACCTACACCTCAAACAATTAAGCTGTATTTAACTGCCAACCCTGAGTCAATGTGTCAACTTAATGTGTCAGGTTTGTGACACTTGAGAAAATACTGTCAATATTGAGTATTTTTTTTTTTTTTTAATATTGAGTAAATGTGCCTTTAGGCATATCAGAAAAGAATGAAAGTCATTAGCATTCATGCCAAAAACATGCTCTCAAAACAATTTTTCTTAACAGGATTTTAAGTACAATTAGGCAAACAAGTAACTGTCGTAGGCCGCTTCTTGCTACCTGTAGCCCCTGGGGGTTTACCTAACAGAAAACATGTAAGCCTAAAATGTCTGATAGTGAATATTAAAACAGAAAGATGCCAAAGATAAAGTTAAGTAGCAAAACAGACAAGTCTAAAAACTGTAAATTATTGTGGCCAAACTTTCTAATAATCTTTGGATATTAACAGTAGAATTATAGGGCAAGTCAGAAAAGAATGAAAGTCTTCTGTATATATGTCAAGAGAATGCAATGAAATTATTAACCAGATATCAAGTACAATTAGGCAAGCTTGTAACTGTCGTAGGCCACTTCTTGCTACCTGTAGCCCCTGGGGGTTTACCTAACAGAAAACAAGCTAGCCTAAAATGTCTGAAAGGTGAACATTTAAACATAGTGATGTCAAAAGATAAAATTAAGTAGCAAAACAGGCAAGTCTAAAATCTCTAAAATTATTGAAGCCAAACTTTCTAATCATCTCGGGATATTTACAGCAAAATTTGTAGGAATATTTGATCGAAAGTACACCTGTGAATCCTCTTGACTCAAGTTTATTGTAAATAAATTTGGTTCTAGATGCAAAGTCCTGAAATTCAGAACAAATACGACCATGTATGTATGTATGTATGTATGTATGTATGTATGTATGTATGTATGTATGTATGTATGTATGTATGTATGTATGTGTTTGTGTGTGTGTGTGTGTGGGGGGGGGTGTTTGAATGAATTCTGTGTAAGATATGGGCTCTCAAAATTCTATTTTCCTATTTGGTGTATCTTCCGTGCTAAATCATCAGTTGATAATTCGAATCTTAATTTCAATTTTTAGCAGATATATCAGCAGATATGCCAAGCTCAGCCAATATGAAGTTGTGACCTTTATAGGTCAAAAGTCAAGGTCATTGTGATATTTGAAATTTTCTTCTAGCCATAACTCTGTCAATTTTCGTCCAATGTTGGTCATGTTGGGCTCAAACTGTAGATATTGTAACATTGCACATTTTCATAATTTACATGTAACCTCTCAAGTTCAAAGGTGAAGGTCATTTGGGTCTTTGACATTTTCATCCAGCCATAACTCTGTCAATTTTCATCGAATTTTAACCATGTTGGGCTCTAATTGTAGGTATTGCAACACTGGATGTATTCGTAATTACATTCACCCTCTAAAGGTCAAAGTTCAATGTCATTTGCACTTTTGAAAGTTTCATCTAGCCATGACTTGGTCAATTTTCACCAATTTTAATCATGTTGTACTCTAATTGTAAGTATTGGAGCACTGCACATTTTGGTAATTCCCATGTGACCTCTAAAGGTCAAAGGTCAGTGTCATTTTACCATTTGAAATTTTCTTCTAGCTTTAACTCGGTAAAGTGTTATCCGATTTTGATCACGTTGGGCTCAAATTGTAGATATTGCAAGACTGCACATTTTGTAGCTTACATTAGCCCTCTAAAGGCCAAAGGTCAAGGTTATTTGGCCCTTTGAAATTTTCATCTAGCCACAACTTGGTAATTTTCCATTCAATTTCAGTCATGTAGGGCTCAAACTGCAGGTATTGTAACACTGCACATTTTTGTAATTTACATGTGCCCTCTAAAGGTCAAGGTCTTTGGACTTCTAGCCATATTTACAACTTTTGAAGGCATACAGACAGATTTTCTTTAAGAAAATATTATTACTAGTATTATTGTTGTTGTTGTTGTTGTTGTTGTTGTTGTTGTTGTTGTTGTTGTTGTTATTATTATTATTATTATTATTATTATTATTATTATTATTATTATTATTATTATTATTATTATTATGCACTAGTAGGCAGACAAGAATAAATAAATATGAGCACAATACAAGAATACAAGGACTTTTGGAGCTCCAAATGTGAAGATCTCGACATTAATTGCAAAACACTTTGAATGGACATAAAACTTAAAATATCTTTTTCAATGCATGCGGCGAGTAACGTTTCAACCATGAACTAACTACCAGTATTTTGTACAGTGAAATGGATACCTTTTCATGAGAGGACAAGCTTCAAAAGAAAGGTTGGTGTAGAAATGCAGGCATGGTTCGGCACCAACATATTTATACGATCCAAACATCGCTCTGGCACAAGAGCTGCTGGTCGCAACCGTTTGGCCACAACCAAAAGATACTTACGAACTTGGGCTACTCAATGTTTTAATACGATGGATAGGGACCCTGGAGCTCGCTTCCAGGTGAAGTTCGTCAGCAAAATCAGCTAGGGGTTTTTAATATATTTATTGCAGAAGGTACACTTTCATAATTACAACTTTTAAGTATTTTAATCTACGTATGCGTATACAGTTTTTATCATATACAAGTGCAGGAAGAAATTAAAATTGATTCGTTTTTTATTGCTCCTCCTTATTTATTATTGTGTGTGTGTGTGTGTGTGTGTGTGTGTGTGTGTGTGTGTGTGTGTGTTCGGATCGAGCGAGACTCGAACTTGCAAGTTTATTATGTATTTTAATTACCATTACTGTCTCCTTTTTACATACTTGTACTTTCTTTGCCAGGCTGGGCCATGATGAGAACAAGCGGGTCTCTGCTAACCCAGAATAAATAAAAGAGCTGTATAGCAATAGCACACCCCAATCTGAATTTTATTTTTAACCTTAGTTTACTTCCATCAAAATCTTTATTTTTTTTTTACAAGTTAACATCAGCGAAATAGTTCTTTTGGACAACTTTACCACCATGAAGATTTCGTATTTTATTACACATTCGCAAGTAGACAAACAAACAAAATATAAATAAATGAATAAATAAATAAATAAATAAATAAATAAATAAATAAATAAATAAATAAATAAATAAATAAATAAATAAATAAATAAATAAATAAATAAATAAAATAAATAAATAACGAGCAAGAGAGAGAGAGGGAGAGAGAGAGAGAGAGAGAGAGAGAGAGAGAGAGAGAGAGAGAGAGAGAGAGAGAGAGAGAGAGAGAGAATGACTGAGGCACGAAGTGTCGCTGTGTTTTCACATCCACTAGACAGAGATCGGCACCGACTGTTGGCACATGGTGGATTAAGAGAACAACCAGGCGACTCTGCAGGCAAGACCACAACCAGTCATATGTGCAAAGTGTGCAATGTGTCTTTTGTTATCCGTTATAAACTACTGAAGCACCAAAATTTAACAGGCCGTGTCAAAGGGCAGACCAAAGAAATGGGAATGAGGTGAAAAAAATGCGACTCCAAGTTAGTGACAGTGATAAAAAAAGAGCATTTCATTTTAACGTACATGTAAAAATACAAAGTTACATACAGGACTGGTATGTCTGTATTAATGCATTTTAAATTATATTTTATTCTAGAGTTTAATACACACATGCAACCGAACTGCAAGACGCTACTTTAATCATAACTTATTGCATTTTATGCCCAAATGGGCTTATAGCATTATATACAAAATACAGTTTAAAATATACTCACATATAATAGAGAAGACTAAAATATTGACAAGCCACTGCTATTCAGTAGAATTTATGCGTTCAAAAAGTCTATATACATATTTACAGATGAGTACTGCCACATCGACCTCAGGAGAGAACACGTAGTTCATGTTTAATGATTCAAGCGCCAGTGAGGAAATGAAATCCCTTCTCAACTCCTCGTACGCCGGGCATTGAATTAAGAAGTGATAGACGTCTTCAACACTATTTCTAGTGCATCGAGTACAGATTCTATTGGCTAAACTTTCATTTTGATATCCGAAATTTGAATTGTTTTACGGCCGATAGATAACTTTCCATCTTATATTCATTTTAAAAATTACGATATGTACGTAATTTTGTGGAAAAGTTTGAGGACTCGTCATCTGAGAAGATGGAAGAATACAAAACCTGACAATATTGGTCACGCAAACGGGTTTGCAAATGGTCGAGAAATCTAGACTTATCTACAAAGAGTCATTTATTCAGCCAGACGTTTCCAAATCCATTGTATTCTAATATTTCTCTCACTGCAGACACCCAAACAGTTTCTCCTTTCAAGTCTAAATTTACAACATCACTCAAAGACCGCTTTAGAATGTGTCCATCTGGAAACAATATTTTACAATTTTCATCTTTATATCTATCTGGATTGGGTACCTTCACAGTTCTGCAAGAGAGGCTTTATTATGACATTTGCTAGTAACTCCTAGGGTGAACTTACAAAAATCGCTATGAACTTTTTCAGCATTGTTAATATTGAGAATATTTTGTGTGTGTGGGGGGGGGGGGGGGGTCGGACAATTGTTTCCCATTTTTTGAATTGCGACTGGTTGCAACGGGCCAAACTGCGGATCCAAATAAAAGAATTGGTTTTACATATATGTCAAATAAATCAACGGCCACTTTCGGAGAAATAGCATTATCTTTGTCAGCAATAATCCCCTTTTCAAGTACACGCATGGGGAATACTATGATCTGGATACCTGCTTACCACCCTTCCTGGAAAATGCAAGATCTAGAGGTCACTCATTGAGACTCTTAAAAATAAGGAACATTTCGAATGTTCGTAAATATTTCTTTGGTCAAAGGATTTCAGACTGGTGGAATACATTACCGAGTGACATTGTACATGCTCCTGGCATATTAACATTTAAAAATAAGTTCGATTCACATTTTAAGGACCATCCAGTTTTGTATACTTATACAGCACTAGATCATCCTCTTAAACCCAATATGACAATTGTGTAATGAACTGTGAGCGGCTTATATGGAATAATATTTCCTACCAAGCCGTAATTATCTAATCTAATCTAATCTAATCTAATCTAATCTAATCTAATCTAATCTAATCTAATCTAATTTTCAGAAGAAAACATGACTTTTTAGCTTTATCACAAAGCTTTTGTTCTGCAAGTGAAAAGACTCCACTTGCTTTGATCGTTATACCTAAATATTCAACATCTGTTACCATTTTTAAACTATTGCCACCATAAGTAAATTTATACTGGTCCTCAATGGACTTTCCTTGTCTATTAAAAACAATGACAGATGACTTGCAAGTATTCACTTCAAGACCCCAAGGAGAACTGTACAGAGACAGTTTCTGTAGCAAGTACTGCTAATGACCAACAGAATCTGCCATGATCAGGACATCGTCCGCAAATATTAAACTACACAATTTTTTGTTTCCTATTTCAACTCCATAGTTACCATTTACATTTAAAAACTCCTCCAACTCGTTAATAAAGATATCAAACAGCAGAGGGCTTAAGGGGCAGCCCTGTTTTAAGCCAAGTTGACAAGTAATGGGTCTTGTGACGCCACTTGTTAGCTTTACAGCAACAGTAGATTTTTCGTACATCCTTAATAAGTCTGATAAAACCTATGTCAATACCAGCTCTATGAAGTTTGCTACTTGTCACAAGTTATATACAGGACTGGTATGTCTGCATTAATGCATTTTAAATTATATGTTATTCTAGAGTCTAATACACACATGTAGGCCTATACTGAACTGCAAGATGCCACTTGTCACTGAAGTATGACGGCCCCCAACTGATGGCACCACAGGCGCATGAAACAGATACCTTGCCAAACTGTGCGCTCAATGCCTCGCCCTTCCCCAACCCCCTGCAGCGCATGTCAACGGCACGCCTTTGTCTTGTATATAAAACAAAGGCGTCCGCGTTGACACGCGCTGCAGGGGATTGGGGAAGGGCGTGCATTGCGCGCACTTGGCAAGGCATCTGTTTCATGCCCCTGTGGATGGCACCATACGATAACTGTTGGATAACCATCTCCGTTCCATTTACAAACTAAAAATTAGCCCTTTATCGTATACGCCTGCGGATTTGTAAACACTTGTACACAAATACAGCTTTTTTGGGCACGTGATATGACTGAGTTTTCACGTACATGTATGAGTGTTCATCTTACTTTGTCAGTTGTAAATTTTTGGAAAAGTTTTTTCCCTGTTGCTTAGTGTGCTCTTTTGTACATATTTTAATTCATTTTCCTTTAACTTCACTTCTTGTTCATTAAAAGATTAAGTAAAGATTTCATAGACATTACAGTGAATTCTTCATTCCAGTCTGCTATACATGAAAGGGGGGGGGGGTCAATCCGTTGGTACAGGTAATTATTTTTCTAGAGTACACAGTGCGGAAAATAAAAATCTTTCAAAATTTTGGATAGTACAAAGTACGCAAAATAAGAGGGCTTCCAGTACGCCAGTACGGTAAATAAAAAGCCCCAGTACGCCAGTACGGGAAACCCCTTTCCCACCCTCATACATTGTAGCTTTCTTTGGCTCATAAATAAATCATTGACATTGCCGATATGTAGGCCCTAATGGTAATTAATACCTGTTTGGAATCAATGAACTTCGGAAGGTCACAGTGATGACAAGTCTGAGTAGCCCCAATTAATCTTGCCTTATTACCAAATCATTGCACTGATACATGATTACAAACTATAATTTCAATTTTTTTTCTTCACTGTTCAGTCCCTACAACTCCTACTGTATAACAGATTTTCTCCAAGTCGAAAGCTGTTTCGCGAGATTACGCACAACAGAGCTCCACTTGTGAACCCCTCAAATTCTGTGCCAGATCGTTATTGTATTTGTGTCTTTTTGTCCAAAACCACTTCCTAGTAGTCATTACCCTATTCCGTAGTCCGAACTCTTATGACATCTGTCGGCAAATTTTAGAAACTATAAATATAACAGGGGAAAATTTCTGCGACACTGGCATTTGCCTATTGATAGGTACATTTGACGCGACGGAATAACCACAAACCCAAGTTTGTGATCTGCGCGAGCCCCGACAAACAGTTCAGCATGGTCATCCACATGTGTGTTCGTTTTGGTGGAAATAGTGACATGGTTTAACATATCATGCGAGGAATAAATCTTCACCAATCGTTACAGTACTCTTGTCAAATGGTTCAAAATCACTGCAGGCAGGGACTTAGACACCGTACGCGTAGAACCCTGGAGTTTGGCTTTGAGGTTTGTTGACACGCTCCAGATGGATGAAAAATCTGACGAGAGCACACATTTCGAAGATGATGAATCAACAAACATACTCAGTTTGCCAGATGAGATGAATGTGCCGGACCTGTCAAAGTCATCAGAGGAAAGTCCAAACTCAGATTCAATTAACTGTCAAGAGGATGACATTTCAGAGGCGAGAGGGGAGGATGAGCTTGTGAAAGTGAAAGCTAAAATTCAGGAATGGTAATTGCCACCTACATTGATTGACTCGCTGACGCTGTGCCCAACATAGACAAGTAACAGGACATTCGACGACGCTGCAGAGCAAAGCACAACTCAATACAGTAGTCTGTTATCACAAACAGAGCACCCTGATTTCATATTTTTTTTTTAAAGACATGCTTTGACGTTCAGTATTTACGTCAGTTTCAACATTATTAAATTTCACTTATGGAATTAAATTTAGGTCGATGTTTTTAATGATGCATTCATGCATGACATGTCAAATAATAACAGATAACAGATTTTATTTCACCAAGGCAGAAAAAACATTTCCATAGGAAGCTGTTCATTAGTAAATTGAAATCCAAGTTCTTTGAGGAGGGTCCAATGTCATCATACGTTGCAGGGTGGTCTTGAAAATAACTCCTAATCCTTGATTTAAGAGTGAATTGTTGGTGCCTTTAATACAACATCAGCAGGAAGCAAGTTTTACCTGACCACAAATCTATTATGTAGTTTAAAAAAAAAAAAAACTCCTTCTGTTTGAACTGGGTCATGCAGTTTTACGTTTGGCCCGTAGATTAGATCTATATATACTCATTAATTGGGGGTAGACATTTACTGTTTCATAGAAACCATGCATATTGTTGTGTGACAATGTATAATTGAATACAACAATGACAGAAGTTTAAGTTGTTTTAATCTTTCAACATAACTAAAATTTCTTGTATTAGGGACTTTTACAGGGCTTGAATTTCGGCAAGAATCCCAGAATCCATTCTCGCATAGATTCCCCTTACCCTCACTTTAATTAAAAAGAAAAATGAAATCAATCCAAATAGATTCTTGCAAAATTTTGTGAATATCTGGCCTGTTTTAGTAGCTCTCATTTGAACAGATTCAGTAAAGTCCAACCATCTACCATAAATGAGGAGACCATATAGGGACACTGCATACTTAATGTGACTTAAATATCATAGAGGTATACAGCAGTTTAAAAAATTTCCTTGTCAGTCTAGTCAGATGATGTCCACATATCATAAGGACAGTAATTTTACTTGCTTTTTTAACCATTTCTCTTTGTGTTATATTTACCTCAAAGTTTAAATCCTGATCTCTTCAGATTCCCAAGTCTTTTTCAAAAGTTTTTACATCCAATGGTAACTCCTGACAAGAATCAGACATCTTCTAGTGAAATTCAGGATGACCGTTCCCTATTCACATTGCCATACATTTTTTAGGATGAAAATTTAATTGCCAATTGCGTTTCTTCACAACCGTGCACCATCAGGACTGGCTGAAAAAATCTCGCATCATCAGCAAACAACTTAATGAACCCTTTGCCTACTTCAGGCATGTTTAATAATAATTATAATACAACAAGATGGTTTCCCTGCCACATTTTCAAATGTTAGGAAGAAAATAGATCCAAGTGCATTCCTTGGGTGACAACACTGATTACATCTTTCCACTACCATTTATATTGACTCTGTGTTGTCTGTCTCTTAAAAAAGACTCTGTCCATTTCAGTGTGTTTCCTGTGATATCATAACTTTTAAATAATAGGCTAGCACGAGCACTTATAATGGTGACATGTAAGGTAAACATCCACTACATGTACTCTGGATCCTGTTATTGGGTCCACAGTTATCAATCCAGTTCCAGTGGGTCCATATGTCTGGAAGGTGATCAAACAAGATATGGCTAAATCGGAACTGTGACACATACATTTGTACAGGGATGAACAGACAAAGCTTTCATCAAAACACAAATCTGTTGCAGAACTGTACTAATGCTGCTTCATTTCTTGTCAAAACAAAGCTGCACTCACTGATTACAATTTATTTATTGATTGACCCCCTTGCAGCAGGAGAATATAAAAGCAAATACATATGATGTGTATGAAGTACAAATGAAGTCGTCAGAAACATGTCACATAAATTAAATCATCCCTTATCAAATCATGAAAATACACACAAGTATTGCAGTGAAATAATATCCTACATGCAATGAAATAAAGCATCAGTGATACATACCAAAAATTTATTTTCAAATACAACATACACAGTAGGGGCCTATATGGTTTGGCATACAGCCACATGTAATCAAAATACGCCTGTAAAATTTTGATCAAATTTTGGTATTTTGGGGGCTTCAACCAAAAGGGACCAGGCCAAGACCAGCAAACCAGCGTAACAGACTGTCCCATCCCTCCTGAGAGAACAGACTCTAAAAACTCCAAACCTAAATACACGGAATTTTGAAAAAGTTGAGCTGCCTGAAAGAATGACTGTCAAAAATAGTATGTAGTTGTATATGACAAGTGCACTATTACAATCTAGTTAGTAATTTTACTAAAAAGTGCTCTTTTGAATTAGGTCTGTTCAAATTAGATGAGAATAGCAGCACAGTCAGGGAGTCTTCAACTCCGTCCACTGCCACTGGATTTAGCAGACTTGGCTGCTCCACCCTGGCATGCACTGCTGCTTTGAGTCTTGGTTCACCTGAAAACTTAGAAAAAGGGGGAAATTTGTAGTTTCAAAGCCTTTCATATAAGTGCCCATCTTAGTGGTACCATTTATACTAAATTGTGACAAATCATGTATAATTTTTGTCAGCGAGTCAACAGAACAAATTAAGGACCAAGAGACTTTGTATGACCTGGAATATTGGTTCAATGGTCAAAGCTTCTAGCAGCTTTGTGTAGTGTGACCATTTATTGAATCTGAGCGCCTGTTTGACAACAGATAATTGGGCGCTGACTCTAGTTTGGGCATATTTGCCCTGGATAATTTAACACAGTCAAGCCCAAGTCACTCCAGTTGATTTCCACAAATATACTTGGGCATCACAAGAGAGACCAGGATAATACCAACAAATGCCATTATATGTGAAGAGAGCCTGCCTAGTAATGCTTATTCTATTCTGTACATGTGTATCATAAAAAGTTTAAGATGTATATGTGAGACAAAGCAATTGAGTTCAGTTCATTGAGAGTACTTCTGTTGCTTGATGGGTCTTCAAAATGCCAAGTAGGTCTTTTACATGAAGAATGATTACCTAAACAGTATTTTAATTTTTTTCTATGCCAGACACAAATCTCATTTCAATTAGAAGCAAAAGGTTGACAGTACAGACATTAATCAATTGCTGAAGACAAGGAATAGTGGCTGAGAAAAGAGAGACATTATCTGTGTATGACCTAAGTGTATTTATTCAAATGAGTACAGACACATGCGATGTACAATTGTGGTAGATGTATGGGTGTGTTAGCCAAAGGCTACTTGGGCTGACAACTTTTTAAATTTTTTGTGGGGGGGGGGGGATATAAGAGAAAGTAAAAGGGAAACATAAGATAAAGTAGTCACATACACATGTAAAGATGTTGACCATATACATACATGTATACATATGAAATCAATGGTGAAATTTGTCAAAATTATAGAAGCAGACTACATTTGACTCCCAGTTGGTTTTGAATAATTCATGGTGAGGAGGATAAGTACAGAACAGAAATGTGGAATTGAAAAGGTAGTTTTATAAGAGGGAGTGATCTTTTCACCTATCTTGGTGGATCAATTTTACTGTATCAGGTTTTGTTGCATTAAAACTTTGGATATAATTCCTGCAATGGTTTAAAGCTTACATTATCAAAGAAGTGGAATACTTGTCAGACATTAGCAGACCAGAAAATCTGTATGTGCACATGATGATCATAGAAGCTTGATCTCCATCTATAGATAAGTTAAAGTGGAGTACACAACAAATGTAAATACTGTTGCATAAAATTATATATGTATGGATATATATATAGTTTGGATTTTGGGAATGGATAAAGTTTATTTTTCATGTGAACTGATAGTGTGGATGCCAGAAAAAAGCTTAACTGATCATTTTGCATTGGTAATGTATTATCAATATTGGCTCAGATATTAACTCACTGTAGATTTATGTTAACAAATGAAAATATTGGATTGACTGATTAGTTACATGTTGCATTAATTAAGAGATCTATCCTTTAAACTAAGAGATCTATCCTTTAAACATGTTAAGGTTGTGAACAAGTGAGATGCTGATTTTATATTTGAAGGTTGAAAGTTATTTGATTCTTATCTTATTTGAATGTTGTCAGATCGCTGTGATTATGTCTATTGGACATCCTCTGTACTGAGATTCACTGATGTCTATAACCGTGATGTTTAGATGAGGTATAGGGAAGTAACATGATTGAATAAGATATATATTCTAAGGACCGAGCAAGGGTCACAATAGCTAGAAGTTGTAGGAGAAGAAAAAAAAAAAAAAAAAAAAAAAAAAAAATGATTGAATAAGAGTTTTATTGTACAGAACAAGCTAATTTCTACCCTAACATATCTAAATTGAACAATGTGTTTGTATTTTGAAGGGCCAAGGAACATTACACAGACTCCCCTGCAACTGGATTGGTGCGAGACAATGTGGACAGACACTATGTAGAATTCTCTAATGAAAATAACCTTATCATATGCAACTCTGCAGTCTTCAAAAGTGTGAGTTTTCTTTGTTTATGATCAAACTATAAGTGTGATTTTTTAAAACAACAGAAGTGAAAATTACTGGAGTTTATTCCCAGGTGGACATAAAAGGCTTCATACATGTAATTTCTTTGGCATTTCTTGGAGCTAAGTTGCCAGAGTGTGTGGATGAAGTTCTTGACTGGCTGTGGATTTTTTTTTTTTATCATGGCAGGATATGTTTCATACCAACTTTACACAAAACCTGCTGTAAAAGGACAAAATTTAAGTAAAATGTTACAGAAGAGGTTTTTGAAGCTGCTTGTTCTTGATTAATTTGAGAAGGAGTGGGTTGTTGAAGTTCATTGATTTTGAGTGTGCAAAAAGTAAAAAAAAAAACTTTGGAAGAGACAGGCCAATGAATATTTATTTAAAATGCATAAGTGTGCACTTCAGTATTGTTTAAATTGTTCGAGGGACTATTTATAGACAGCATGCAGGTAAAGAATATCTGTCCACATCTGTTATTTGACATTGTGATGCAAGAGCAAACTTTTCTGGTGAAACAACTTTAATTAAATTCCTGAGGGTTTTGAATTTCTTCAATTGTAGCGGAGTTCATGTTGAAAAGCCAAAGTCCATGAACTAAGAGATGAGTTTTTCTGTCACTTAATGGATGTAACATCCTCTTCCATGGTACTCCATACCTGTCAACATCCTATAGCACAAAATAGGGAGATTTTAAAAAATATTTATTATTGTCAGATACAGTACAGAATAGTTGCAAGATAATCCATTATAAGGTATACACATATAAATATGTAATAGTTAATACAATAAAAGAGGTTAGATAATAAAATAAAAGAGGTGAGGTCCAGTTTGGACTTTTGTCTCTACAGTTAACAAAATAGTTGTATAGGTAAAGATATACTGCCAGCTGGGCCCTAAGCATGTGTGCGGGCTTGAGTTCATTTGTTTTTGTGTTGAAATACACTCTAAATCATAATTAAAATGCATTAGAATGAAAAGTTAGTTGTACTCTAACCTTGACACAAGTTGTGGGTTCACTGCTCACCAGAGGTAGTATGTCATCATGGCTTCAATGGAGACTGTAGACCAGTCCTCGGTCTTGGTGTGACCACTGCTCACAAGAAGTGGTATGTCATCATGGCTTCAAGGGAGACTGTAGACCAGTGCTTGGCCTTGGCGTGACCACTGCTCACAAGAGGTGGTGTGTCATTATGGCTTTAAGGGGGACTGTGTAAATCAAGCTTAGTTGCCCTTTATGTTGGTCAAGAGGTACAGGTAAGCAAAGACAGGCCAAGTAGCATCAGATGAGGCAGTGGTTTGTGTGACATGTTTCATTCTGTGAAACTTGTCAGGCACTGGAGAGATCTTGGGGTCAGTATTTGTGGTGAGGTACAACAAATGTGTTTCTATTATATTTGTGTCTTTTTGTCCAGAACCACTTTCTGGTAGTCATTACCCTATTCTGCAGTCGAACTCTTTACACTCCGCAAGCTAACTTGTCAATGTCTAACCTATACAAATATGGAAGAACATGTACATGTACTATTGTCCATATTGCACACATTTTTTTTTAGAATTTTGACAGAGGCTGCATTAGTCCTAATATATTCAATGGTATTGAGCGTTATGTGATAGTTATAACATGTCACATGACCATTATGCCACATAATCAACGAGGTCGAAGACCGGGTTGATTGTGATGGCATAATGGTCATCGTGACATGTTATAAATGACTTGTAACAAGGGTGGTAGGAACTGACCAGGATATTCCTTGGTGCAGGACATCTGCCTTTTGTGCATGGTGTACTTTGCCGCTTACGTAAGTTGTCACATGCACAGTCAAGTGTGACTGCTTGCTCGTGTATTTTCCACTTACCAATATGGCAGTAGGAAGAGCAGGCGGTGGAAGCCAAAATGACAGATTTGAGGGACTTGGGCAGTATTCCCACTCAACAGTTAATTTTTCAGAGGAGTATGTGTCATGATGACGAGAATGCACGCTACAAGAAACCTATTGCAGGTAAAAAAAGCAATACATTTTTGGAATTTTAATTCACTTATTTTTTTCAGGGTTCATGCCTGGCATGGACACTGATTAAGTGTTGAAAATTGAGTCATGTACATCAACTTACATTATGCCAACAGTGATATCCTGCTAGATATGACAGATGACTTGGAAAGTTCTAGGAATACACATCTGTACTATTCCAAGTCCTTTGGTCATTTGCACAGATCCTGCTGGAACAATGCCTTATTTTGGGCTGTTCAGGGGAAGGTGTCAACAACAACTGTTTCTACAACACACATACTGCCTGTATGTCATGCTGCACTGCTCGACACCACCAATGCTATTGTGTGAAAAGTGTTCATTATGTGATATAATCAACACTTTTTCTGGCTCCTTATTGGTCTGTTCCTACCACCCATGTTACAAGTTACATTATGGCACTTTGTTCATGCTCGCCAGAGAACAAGGGCTATTTGGTCGTGATCATCTTGTTACATAACTGACTGTTCAGACCGAAGTTTGAGAATGTTGATTTGCCAAAAATAGGAAATGAACAAGCTGGTTAGGGTCAACCAGTGCCAATTGAGAGTTGTTTCTATTCAGATGAAAAAGTAAGTTTGTATCTGATGACCTTTCACAGGGGCGGACAGAAAGAAAAGGAATTTCTGTTTCCGCATAGGTAAATTATGTCTGCCCGTGCAATGGGGGGGATATATTGTTTTTGCATCCGTTTCTTCTGCTTCTTGCTCTTCTTCATCACATGTTGCAAACTCGATAACTCAAGAAAGATTTGACTCTAGAAGTTGCAATTTTTTGTGAACATGTTCCCATACCTTGATTGGGATAGCAAGTTGGTGACCTTGACCTAGTTTTCAAGGTCACGTGGCCATTTCATCTAAAATTGACGTAAAAGTGATAACTCCTCAAGGTTTTGACTTAGGAGGTTAAAATTTTGCATTATTATGTACCATAATACAAACTAGATAAGGATTGTAGTTGGGTGACCTTGACCTATTTTCAAGGTCACATGACCACTTTTAAAAAAATGCAGACCCCCTTGAAAATGATTCGACTTAGGAGGTTGGTGTTTTGTGTGATTATATTTCTATATGAAACTCATAATATGTTTGTTATTGCAGATGTTTGACCTTGACCTATTTTGCAAGGTCACAAGCACTTCCTAGTGGCAAAATCAATAACTCAAGAAATATTTGACCAGGGAAGTTGAAATTTTTGGTCAGTGTGTTCCTACATAAGACCTCGTTTATGATTGCAAATTGGTGACCTTGACCTATTTTGTTTCAAGGTCATGTGGGCATTTCATCTCAACTCGAACGTGATAATACTGCAAGCATTTGACTCAGGAGGTTATAATTTTGCATGATTGTGTACCATAATACAACCTAGGTTAGGATTATAGGGTGACCTTGACCTATTTTCAAGGTCACATGACTACTTTTTAAAATCATTGCAGATGCACTTGAGAAAGATTTGAAGACTTAGGAGGTTGAAATTTTGTGATTATGTTTCTATGTAAGACTTTTATAAGACCTTGCTTGAGATTGCAGATGTTTGACCTTGACCTATTGTTCAAGGTCACAAGCACATACTTGAAGTTACAAAAGTGATAAGGCAAAAAAAGCTAAGGTAGCGGCTTCAAATTATGTGGTTATGTATGTGTATAAGAGTTAGGTTGAGATTGTAGATGGGATGACCGTGACCTATTTTTTAAGGTCACAGGGGTATTTTTCTTGAAAATAATTGCTGCCACGGTAACTCCAGAAGAATTTGACTCCAGAGGTTGAAATTTTGACTGATTTTGTACAAGTATAAGAACTAGGTTAAGCAGGGGGACATATTGTTTTTGCGAACACGATAACTCAAGAAAGATTTGACTTGGGAAGTTGAAATATTTGGTGAATGTGTTGCTATGTAAGACCTTGCTTGGGATTGCAAATTGGTGGCCTTGACATTTTTCAAGGTCACATGGACATTTCATCTAAAATAAACATGACTGCAATAACTCCACAAGGATTCCCATTACCTTCAACACTGCAAGGGCGCACAGGGAGAGATTTGATTTTCTGTTGGAAAATCAGCCTGTTCTAGTTTTATTTGAAAACTTTAAGAATTCTTATTGTGCACCACCGTGTCAATAAAAGACACTATGAAACAGAGAGGAGTGAGCTGGGGAATAAGATGTTAGCATTATGCAGAGCAAGTGAGCTCACCTCCCGTGAGCAGGGCGCGGAAATTTGTTTAAAAAGCACTTGTCCGCAGTGCAAGTAGATTTCAAAATCCACTTGTCCCAATATAACTTGATACAATAAACATGGTCTTTTTTCAGCAATCCATACACAAACACCAAGACGGACCATTTGCCCTAATTTGTTGCTTATTGCTGCTTGCAAATTTGCAAAAATATGTTGAATTTTACCAGGATTTTAGCTAAGATTGTTAAGAGTGAAACTGGCAAAGTATTAAAAATACAAATTGAAAAGTAATCTATTTGCATGGGGTGACTTTTGATGAAAAATACTGTGTAATTTCTTGGAGTCACTGTCCCAGGTAAACTTTAATAAAGATTAACAGTTGGAATGGTTTTAGGATCCTCTTCTTGCAGCTGATGGGATGCACATCCACGCCATCATTTGCATACTGCCATGAATGCTATCGGTACTGTGTAGTCAATTTGTGTATGCAGTATTGGCTAGTTCCTCGCAATAAGCAGTGTTCTTAATTCCAATTCAAACAAAAAATTTAAAATTTCAAATAAGAAATAGATCTTGTAATGCACATTGAGTGTGCAGACTTTCATCATCTGCCCTACCACTGTAAACAACAGCTGCTTGGCCATGTGGTCTGATAGAGAATACATCACCTGATTGGGCAATTGAGTGACATGCAAAAATGAGCCAACCACTCGTCATGTTACAATGTGTTTATCATGGCTTTCACCCGGTGAACATGTGTGAATCTTCTTTAATTTATGGAGGCAACACACAGACGGGAAGCTTTCTTTATATGGAAGCATTTGAAAATAAAGATTCCAGTGTTTACAGCAGCAATCATTCGGAGTCACAGGCAAATACCCAAAGGTAGGGGACAGAGAGAAGTGGGTCATAAATCAGTCCGTGAGAGTAGGTCCCACAATGATGCTCAGTTCACCGTAGATTACTCCATGCTGTCACTTGCGTGTGGGTGGCAGTTGTGTGTTGTGTTTGCCGAGGAAGTCAACTCATGCCACCTATACATAATCTGTCCAACACTGTTAGAACCTACTGATAAATGGCATTTGATGCCAATTTGCAGAAGAATTCCTGCAAGGTTTAATATTTTTTGAAGCTGCTTTGTCATTGATTGGGCAAATCAGACTGGCGGTTAGTTGCTGTGACCCTGCTCCAATAACGGCCTTATTGAACTTCAGGGGACCCAAGCCTCTATAGGTAAAATCCCCTAACGATGTCCATGTTCCTACCTCAAGTGAAGATTATTGCGCTGCAGTCATTATGGTAATGATAAGTGATTCGTGTTGCTAATGATTATTTCAAACACTTCCGGAAGTTTCGTGAACTTTGAACCATTATTAGTCCTACATGGGCTAGGGTCCCCTAAAGTTCAATAAGGCCTCAATAACAGGCCTAAGCCAATACCGGCACTTTTGATCTTGTAATTGTATGTACACCACAACTGCTGAACAAGTAATTGTTTAAACCTGGAATGTTTACTTTGGGGAATGTTTACTGTAGGATTATCATCACCTATTGGCATCCCCATGCACATGCCTTGCACAAGGACTGCAGTAATTGCCAGTATATTGCAAGTCGCGAAGGCTCTGACTGTGGTCGTTTTTTCCATTTTATTGCACAAGAATAAAGCGATGGATGTTTTTACTTGTCCAAGAGGTCCAGTACTTTCAAGTTTTCACTTGTCTGGCCACTGTTTTTACTTGTTCCGGACAATCAGACATACAAATTTTTGTGCCCTGATGTGGTTGAGGCTGAATGGCTCAATTTGAACATGATTGGTGTATCCAATGTTTCTCTGTCAGGTATACCAATTGTGTACAATCTAAGAGGGGAAGGGTTTGGGAAAGAAATTGTCTGGACATGTAGTGTCATTTGACTATTTTTGGATAACCTCAAAATATTTGAAATGGTAGTCTCAGAAAGTACATACTGCAATAATTGAAACGTGAGAAGCGACTAATTTTCATGCGAACACTTGGGTTTTAGCACTTAGCGCGCATTGGTGGAGTCCGTGCCTTTGATCTTGCAGTTGGTTAACTGCCTGATGTTGCACAGCTAGCTGTGCGATATCAGCACATGATACCCCACCAATGTGCATGAGTTCCCAGTCATGGGGGCTCCCATTCACATCAGTGGCCATAGAAATAAAGGTAACAAGAAGAGTTTAACATTTGATTTAATCAAGGTGATCTAAAAATGTGGGTAGGCCTTCACCATTGTCCCAACAGTACCAAATCTAAAGGGAATATCATGAATGCAATAGATTTGACCTTCCAATTTTTGTTATGAGGTTCTGCCCATTTAGTTGGACTGAGGTGCGAGTCATGTTAATGTTAGGCCTATACAAAGCCAAAATGACTATCACATTGAACAGTGGCAACCTGCTTTAGCCTACAACAGAGACCATTGATCATGGGCCATAATTATATGGCCACGGTTCTGTAAGCCTATGCTTTGATCTATAGCCTAGCGTTAATGTAAGGTACATGCACTCTAGAGCTGCCCGTCAAAGGGGGTTATTTCTTTTTTGGGATGTTTGTAAGGGTTCGCCTGATTAAAAAAATCCAGATAAATATCTACTAGTATTGCTGGTAACTGTGGCTGTGCTGTGGCCACTGATCAGTAAAACTGATGGGCTTCCACAAAAGCCGTAGGCCTAAATAAGTGCACACTGCACTTAACGTTAGGGTGGGCTCTAGCACAGTCACACAACTGAAGTTGAAGTGACTATTGAGTCCAGTTGTTAAATAAAAGTTCAAGAAACTGTCACTCAATTTATGGGAAATGTCGATAATGCCTTAAGATTTAATATTGCTATGAATCACACTGTAGGCCTACTCACATTCCTTCCATACCTTAAATGAAATCATAATGTAAAATTCCGCTTGTCTTGTTTCTTCTGTTTCAAAGAATCAAGGTAAATCATCCGTTGCAATGCCTCCCATTTGAAAGCAAACCTAACATTTAACAGTGCATGTCCATACTCCAAGGGTGTTTTTGCAGGCAATGCCCAATATAGCTGAATGTTACAGCTCATAAACCACGCGATAGACCTTGATAGATGTTCTCAGTGACATGCGGCTAATGACGACGATGTACACTAAGCCAATTATAAGGCCCCAAATGTATATCACTATGGTATGATTGACAGGCGTGGTCTCCTTTCGGCCAGGTTAGCTCGACCTATGGTTTCGTGTGAGCCAAGGCCTCATGGAGAACACGCCTATCAAATATCTCGTGATAATCTACATTTGGTCACCTTATAACTTTAAATGTACTGAGAGCAGCTGATGATAACTGAATGAAATTATATAAAGCCAAGACAGCTGGTACCACCCAATGTGCACCAAACTAGAATAGCCAGTGACACCAAAGTCAACCAAGCTAGAACAGCTGGTGACACCAGAGTGCACAGCTTGTGATACCCAAAATGCACCAAGATAGAACAGCTGGTGACACCAGCATGCAGTGCTTTATACCCTAAATGCACCAAGCTATAACAGCTGGTGATATTTGAGTGCGCAGCTTGTAATACCCAAAGTGCACCAAGATAGAACAGCTGGTGATATTTGAGTGCGCAGCTTGTAATACCCAAAGTGCACCAAGATAGAACAGCTGGTGATATTTGAGTGCGCAGCTTGTAATACCCAAAGTGCACCAAGCTATAACAGCTGGTGACTGTTTTAACATGGTTCTTCGACAGTTGAAGATTACACATATATGCAAAGTAACACAGAAAATATTTCTTTACAGAATCTCCAAGAACTGTTTCCAGGTTTGAAGGACAGAAAAGTTGGTAAAGGAGAGTATGGCAGGTTGGTAATTCATCAGTGGTCACTTTGTATACTTCTTTGGTACACTTTAAAAGATATTGTTTTGATGATTAGAAAACATGGCTGGGTTTTGCAGAAAATTTCTTTATAGATTTCAGTTTTCATGACGTTCATTCAGTGTAAATCTCATGTTGATTATAAAAGATTGACATGTACATTATTGCAAGCAGTGCTCGTGTAGAGATAAAGTTCACACTGGTAACTGTGGTAATCATATCTATGCTATTTGACATCTAGCCACTATACATATAGATGCTGTGGGTCCTGGCTTTCTAGAGTTGCACATTAGCATGTTTAGTGTTCCCGTTTGATTGACCTATTGTAAATGAAATACATTGTATTAGATTATTTTTCATTTGAAGATGAAGCTAAGGCCAAGACTGAGGTGTGCCTTTCTGTGGCGCTTGTCTGTCGAATAAAGCTTTAGCTATGACCAGCTTCATTTGTTCTGGAGTGATCAGAGACTAACATTCTGCTGTCAAGGAGATGTGATGTCTCTTAGGGGAGACTTTCTGTGGGTGTGAATTTCCCTTGCAACGGAGTGTATGTATGGAAAAGGAAGCATAGTGCTGGAATGTTTGCAGTCAGAGTATATCTGTCAGTTATCATTATATGGTGCATAAATATGGATGGACCTAACTCTGGTAAAGACCCGTTCCACAAGAATGAGTCAGCAATCTCCGGGGGGACAGAAACGTAATTTGTGCTGGTATGAGCATATCACAAACAATATCATTGTCAAGTTCTTGGGTTTTTTGATCAAATAGAAATTTGACATTAGCGTAAAATGTTTAAGGAACAGATTGAAATCCAACATTAATAACTTTAATGTAAAACAGGAAATTATGGACCACCTTCAAAATACGAGTGACTGCGCAGGTAAGAATGGTAAAATCACAAAAATATATGCATGAAGTCATATTGTGTTTCAAACAGATGTTTTATCTGTGTGTCTGATCAGGTACTACTACCAAGGTATGGACATCAAGAAGTCCAGTCCATACTTTGCTGCAGTGTCTAAACATAGGGTACAGATAGGTGCCAAGGTAAGTCTGCTCTTGGAAATGTCTCCACTGTGAGTACCTTGACCTGACACATCATTGTACAACACTTTCCCATTAAAATTACACAGAGGAGTCAATTGTCCTAATGTCATTGGCTTCTTTTCTCACCAGTTCGAACATGAGTGATAAGTGAAGAGCTTTCCTCAGTGCATTCTTACACACTCACTTGTAACAGTGTTCAGCAGTGTTTGGCACATTTTGCGGTGATTGGCTATGGGCGGCGGGTGGGTGGCGGCAATGAGCGGTGCTGCCGATTGCTGCCCCCCCCCCCTCGCTGCCAATACTCTCTCTTCCACTTTGCCAATTCGGAGGTCTGTGGAAATCAGCGGCGAGGCCAATCATCACTGCTAAATGCCACCGAATTTTGCCCAGCGCCGCAGACTAGACTGCAAAGTACCTCAACATAGATTGGGGAGCATTTTTTGAGGTTCCACAACATACATTTAATCACACAGGACCATACTTTTTCACTTTGATATGTGCTGAGAGTCTTTCAAGGCTGCAGCACTCTACATTTAATCATACAGGACTAAACTTGTGCAGCTTTGGAATATGTTGGGAGTCTTTCAGCGCTGCAGCACACCACATTGAATCATAGTTAGACAGAATAATCTTCATGAATTGAAAACATTATTAATTATTGCCATGCAACTGCCCTTCAACACACATGTATAGTTCCTGACACTTTGATTATTTTTACCCTCTTATAGGTAGTGAATGAACTGTTAAAGACTAACTCATAATGATGACGAACACAAATATTTTTTTTCCAACCTCCGCCGCCACCGCACATCGCCGCCCATTGCCGCTGGCCACCGCCAATGGCCTACAAAATGCACCAAACACTGTTACTAGTGACTGTGCCCACAGTGTGCAGGAAAAAGCAATGTACTTTGTCCCTGGAGTACTAAAGGTATACCATCAAACAATAGCATGTGCTCAGTCTTTGGAGTACTAAAAGTATACCATCAAGCAATAGCATGTGCTCAGTTGTGGTGCACTAAAAATATACTGTCAAACAATAGCATGTGCTCAGTCCTTGGACTACCAAAGTATACTATCAGTCCTTGGAGTACTAAAAGTATACAGTGAGAGACCCCTCCAATGAGAGACCACATATCTTTTTAAGACCACTCTCTCAGAACACTGTGCCATCTTTTCCATGTTATTATACCTCTAATGAAAGACCACCTGTTTTGACAGACCATATTTTGACCTGCCCTAGGGGTGGTCTCTCAAGACAGGGACCACTGTACCATAAAACAATAGCATGTGCTCAATTGTGGTGCACTAAAAATATACCATCAAACAATAGCATGTGCTCAGTCCCTGGAGTACTAAAAGTATACCATCAAACAATAGCATTTGCTCAATCGTGGTGCACTAAAGATATACCGTCAAACAATGGCATGTGCTCAGTCGTGGTGTACTAAAAGTATACCATCAAACAATAGCATTTGCTCAATCGTGGTGCACTAAAGATATACCGTCAAACAATGGCATGTGCTCAGTCGTGGTGTACTAAAAGTATACCATCAAATAAAAGCAGCTGGTCAGTCCTTGGAGTACCAAAAGTATACTATCAAACAATAGCATGTGCTCAGTCGCTGGAGTACTAGCAGTATACCGTCAAACAACAGCATGTGCTCAGTCCCTGGAGCACTGAAAGTGCACTGTCAAACAACACCATGTGCTCAGTCCCTGGGGCGCTAAAAGTATACCATCAAACAGTAGCATGTGCTCAGTCCCTGGAGTACTAAAAGTATACCATCAGACAATTGCGTGTTGAGGAATTCTTAAATTGCGGAAGTATGTAAGGTGGAAATGCATAAATATATGTACATGCATGTATCTCAGTTGAACACAGGGGTGTGAACATTCATTTGTATGCCTGGGATGTGGCATACAATGGCATAAATAGTTTGTACCCTTGTGGATGGCATGATTATAACTTTGCCTTTTTTGTGTATCTTGAAGTATAATCAAGAGAAACAGATGAAAGAAGATGAAAGGAAGAAACATAAGAGGAAACTCATGGAGTGGTAAGGAAACATATCTTTACATTGGTTCTATACACATATGTCTACTTTATATCAAGATGGTAGCTCAGTAAGCATTTCTGCTAATCTCTCCTGAGGCCCTTATAATAAAATCATGGGTAGATGAACTCCTTGTTCAGTAATATGCTAAAATTTTGGTTCTGAGTTCATCTACCCCATGATGATTTCTGTTCATGAGAGGTACACTTGTGAACCAACAGCTCCCAATTTTCTCCGAATTGAGTCTAGCTGTCAGTAGATACAAGTCTTCTCTACACTACACCTAGTATCCTCCAGGTATTTCTAAACCTGACACACTGGGGTCAGGCTACCAGTTTATTACTGCATAGCAACAAACAAGTTCTACTTTGTGATAGAGCAGACAGCCAATCACATCGTTTCTTTGACGTAAACGTTCACTTACGTTAGTAACGTGAATGTTATACCCTGGTATATAAGTACGTACAGGGGACCGTTGATCAGTCCTGATGAGTTGCGTCAGCAACGAAACCGGTCGACTATCCAAGCTGAGATACCAAGCTATTAATGGCTGTTTATTCCAGACTTGTTTAGTCTAAACTCCTTATAATAAAATGCAGTACATGTACACAAGACAAGTCAAATACTGTGTGCATGTGTTGGTTGGTAGTTTGCAGTAAGGTTTTCCTAATGAAATAAATTTTCTGTACATTTTCTGTTGAAAGTGGAGAGTGAAGAAAATGCTTTGACTTCACTTTGCATTTAGTTCCAATTAGCAGGGCCATATAACTATAACTAAAAGCTTTTTACATAAGACAAGTTTCAGGTTTTTTCAAATGCAGTTTGAAACACAATTTTCTCTTTCATTGTTGCCTTCCATTTGTGAATTGATATTAGTAGAGGACTTCATGTAATCAAAGCCTCTGCTGAATGCATTGGGAACTCTTTAAAGTTTGGTTTAAGTAAACACTTCTACTGTGGCTAGGCTTTGGGATCTCTTTGTATGACATGTCTGGTACTCCGTAATTTTGCTGAATTTTGATTGTTTTTTTTTGTTTTTGTTTTGTGTGTACTATATACACTGTGGTGACTAGGACATCTGCTGTACAGTGTATGTTTAACTGAGTGTCTGTCACAGCGAAGAATGGCATTACTCTCTATATGTTGGTTTTACATTCAATGCAGGTTGGAGGTGGAATACGAGAGTGACCCCCCTGTGTGCTTACTGAGGCAACAGGTCTACCAACACTACCTGGATTTCTGCAAACATGCCAATGTGCTGCCCTTCAGCCCAGCTATATTTGGAAAGGTAACTCCTAGTTCTGCTATAAAAGTAGTAAGAATAACAGTAGTAGTGCGTAAAGAGGTCAAGACCCTACTTTCCGTGCTGAAAGAAGATAAACTCAACCATGAAGATAACACATACCAGTACCAGCATTCAGTGGTATAATGAGGTGACAAAACTGACTAAAAATCATCATGTTTCATTAATGATGGAGATCAATCCCCCCAAAATTAAAAAAAAAAATGAAAGTGGAAAGGTAAAGCCAGCAGTATGAAGCCAGACATGGCTCTGCAGTCACTTTGTTTCAATAGAAACAATTGGTAAACATTTGAAATATATTGATACATTAATACTGATTGGTTGATACCAATGAGAAGGCAACAAAAGGGCCAATCACTGAAGCTGTTACATTGGATACCATCCACTATTCAATGTAATACAATTTATTGCCACCTGAACAACTTAAAATGCAACACATACAATTAAACATGACTGAAAGCAATAAATAATGTACAATGATAAGATGACACATCATTGTATGAAATGTTGGGCTGCCATGGCAGGTTCATATGTATCTGTTATTGAACACAGGGATTGCTCTGCATTGGAAAATGAACTTTCCATACCCAGGGTATATATTGTATGGCATTGCATGTGTGACATAAAATGTTGAATCTTGTCCCTATGTGTGAATATTTTATCTGTTACATTCAACATACATATTATACTGGAAATACTTTATGTCATTTTCTCACTTGTTTAAATATGATCTTTTATATGCAAAATACAGATAATTAATGAATATTGTTACATGTACATGTATATATATATGTGTGTGTGTGTGTGTGTGTTTATCTGAAAAAATTATTACCTGTTCTTGATTAAGGATACCTTGCACATGGACCTGAAAATGTGTCAATCCAAACTGAACAGGATACTGCTGAAATTTGGAAGATCATTGTGAGAAATATCCAGTTCATCCCTATAGACATGTGCAATTTCCTGGAGTGATCATGTAGCTGTTGGTATCTTGGTGTTTTAAACAGCTTTTATGTGTCATTTAAAACAAGGATGCCCCATAACTAAAATTTTATAAGAAGTCTGCTGTTGTCGGGAATTATTGTATATTGTTAGGGATATGTAACAGATCAATTGTAATGTAAATTAATATTCCACAGTCAAAAATAAATTCTACATCATTTTTGGCAAGCTTTAAATACAAAACTGAAATTTATTTCGCGACAGTTGGGTAATGATTTTAGGCATCAATACATGTACATGGATGTACAGAAGCATGTAAAACTGATCATTATTATGTCTGTCATTTTACAGCTTGGTGTTTTTGACATTGAACTTGTGGCAAATTCACAAGTACATATATGTTGTAAACTCACAAAGCATTTCTCACTTTTTTTTTTAGTACATGTAGTTTCGTTTCCGAGAAAAGGTGTTTCAGATTGAAATGATGACACATCAAAGACAGGCTATAGTTGACAGATCCTGGTGGCAAAATGGGGCAAAGTTTTAAAAATCTAAAATCTTTGACTGCTGCTAAGGAATTCTATCCAATACTGCAAGATTTGATTGGCTATATTAAATCATGATGGTCACTTAAGTAATAGTTGTGTAAATGTTGTGACCTGATTTCATTGTAATCGTGCACATGTATACAATAAGTTAATGTTAGAAAAAATAAATATATTTTTGCCCCTTTCTGGTGAAGTAGGGTCTTATTGTAAAATTTGTGAAAGCAACTGATAACATTTATGTAACATTATAATAATTATTATAATAGAACATTTTAAAGTGCAATTGTGTTTGAAAAAAATGCCTGATAGTTTATTAATAAAGTGTACAGCTTTGTTTACTTTGAATTACTATTGCTGTGATTGAAGTGACTGACGTAAAGTACACAAACAAAATTAAACTACATTTCGTAGATTTCAAGATCTTAGTAGTACAAATCAAACATTTTGTTGGGGGGGGGGGGGGGGGGAGTGGAGCATCATATTATTGAGTGAACAAGATTCCTTGTGACTTTGTGAGCAGTGTAACAGAGAGTGTAGACCTGTCATCCAATCATGGTAAGCATTATAACGATGATGTGTTTTATCCAGGTGCTCTTGGAGAAGTTCCAGCAGCTGTCCATGAGACGGCTTGGGGCAAGAGGACAGTCTAAGTAAGTTGTGAATCCAATTTAACAATGTGTGTATAGAAAATCTGGGCTTAATAATTAACTGCCAAGATACCTGAGAATTCAGCTATTTACACAAGAAATGATTGAAGTCACTGGTGTACTTTAGTAGCAATGAGCCCTATGTCATGTGCCTTATGGTTTTCACAATACATGTACATTTAAGGTTTGTGACCATGGAATGAGTGGACATCGAACCACCAACTTCCAGCAACAATCAGCCAGCCAAAAATGGGAAACGCACATATCAGCTGCACCAAATCCCCATTCCTAAAAAGAATGGTTCTATGGAGTCCTGTTTGCATAAATGCCATGATTGACTCGGCCCATATGAAATTCAGTATAATATGATTTGGGAAATTTGAGAAAAATTGGATGTGCCATTTGATGTGCCTGCATCACAAGCCCATGAATTGAAGTGGAATCAACACCTCTATCCAGAATAGCTTTGAAGATATTCAACACGTACAGTTTGAATGTGCCTAATCAGGATAGATTATATTTCTGCAATATCTGAACTAAAGTTGGATTGACACTTCGATTTTTTGTACTATTAAAGATATTCAACATTTGCACATTTTAAGTTTTCCAACTGTGCCAAATCAGCATACATATAAATTTTACAACTTTATTTACATTTCGTTTGATTGCCTGTAGCACAAATTGAAGCCTGACATAGAAGTTGGATTGAAACCTCTATCCATTATAATACTTATTAAGATGTTTAACATTTTAATTTTTTGAGTGTGTATAACTTGCATGAATGAAATTTCTACAAACTTTATGTTCATTTTATTGGATTTGCTTGTAGCACAAACGTACAAATTGAAGTTGGAATGACACCTTGATCTAGAAGAGTTTTGAAGAGATATGGAAGCTTTAAGTTTTCAGTTGCCAGCAGTTTGCATAATTAAAAAAAATATATTAAGTATTCCCAATCAGAGGATCAATTTCAATAACATGGCTTTGGCCATACAAAAGCAATCCAGTCATTAATGTAGTTTGTGAAGCAAATGATTATGATGATATCACAACCTCTGTTGATATCACAAACATTGCAGCATAAATCTGTCTTCATTTGCTTTGCAAATCGCTGTTGAGCATTTTGCTGTAGTTTTATGTTCTTACAGGCCAACTAATTTAAGCAGATATAGTTTACATTATTTATGGGCAAATTATCTTGCAAACAGAGGCTGTCTGCAGTCCAGAACAGCCAAAATGTTTTATAAAGTTTTATGGAAAAAGAAATGAAGAATTACAGACTGTCTGAGAAACTAAACTTTAATTTTTGCTTCTGTGTTAACACCTATTATGGTTGTCATTCAGAAGTCACCACAGCAGTCTCCCTCTAAAAACAGCATCTCAAATGTAGTAAATAGGTGGGTTTATAGGAGGGATAGCAAATGCAGTCAATAAGTGGGTTTATAGGAGGGATAGCAAATGCAATCAATAGGTGGGTTTATAGGAGGAATAGCAAATGCAGTCAATAGGTGGGTTTATAGGAGGGATAGCAAATTTAGTCAATAGGTGGGTTTATAGGAGCGATAGCAAATGCAGTCAATAGGTATGTTTATAAGAGGAATAGCAAATGCAGTCAATAGGTGGGTTTTTAGGAGGCATAGCAAATTTAGTCAATAGGTGGGTTTATAGGAGGTATAACAAATGTAGTCAATAGGTGGGTTTATAGGAGGGATAGCAAATGCAGTCAATAGGTGGGGTTATAGGAGGGATTGCAAATTTAGTCAATAGGTGGGTTTATAGGAGGTATAACAAATGTAGTCAATAGATGGGTTTATAGGAGGGATAGCAAATGCAGTCAATAGGTGGGTTTATAGGAGGAATAGCAAATGCAGTCAATGGGTGGGTTTATAAGATGAATAGCAAATGCAGTCAATAAGAGGGTTTATAGGAGGGATAGCAAATGCAGTCAATAGGTGGGTTTATAGGAGGGATAGCAAATGCAGTCAATAGGTGGGTTTATAAGAGGAATAGCAAATGCAGTCAATAGGTGGGTTTTTAGGAGGGATAGCGAATTTAGTCAATAGGTGGGTTTATAGGAGGTATAACAAATGTAGTCAATAGGTGGGTTTATAGGAGGGATAGCAAATGCAGTCAGTAGGTGGGGTTATAGGAGGGATTGCAAATTTAGTCAATAGGTGGGTTTATAGGAGGTATAACAAATGTAGTCAATAGATGGGTTTATAGGAGGGATAGCAAATGCAGTCAATAGGTGGGTTTATAGGAGGGATAGCAAATGCATTCAATAGGTGGGTTTATTGGAGGGATAGCAAATTTAGTCAATAGATGGGTTTATAGGAGGGATAGCAAATTTAGTCAATAGGTGGGTTTATAGGAGGGATAGCAAATGCAGTCAATAAGTGGGTTTATGGAGGGATAGAAAATGTAGTCAGTTGGTGGGTTTATAGGAGCAGTAGCCTGTCAAGAGGCGGCAATATACCAGAAATGTAAATGGGACACTGTCTGTATGAGATGATGGCCTGTGGTATTAAGGGGGGGTAACCTCTTTTGTGAGAGAACTTGTAAGGGGAGAACCACCATATATGTTATACTAATTGTTCCTACAAAGTCAATTATCTTGCAATATTTACATATTATAACTACCAGAAATTCATTGGCCAGGCTGTAAACTGTCTGTGTCTATCCCTGTCCTTACCTGTTTGTAAGACATGCATACAGAGATTTTGGGAGAATTTTATTTGTATTTTTAACCATGACACCTTCAACAGGTAAATTTTAAAACCGGATGTATCAGCCTATTGATGATCATACATCAAGTTTTCAGTGGATAATTATGATTTAAACTTTATTATCACACACATTAATTTTAAGAATTGTTTGTTTTCATTTCAGATACTACTATATGGGAATAAACATTAGGACAGAAAGCAAAAACTATGACAAGGTCGTGAGTGGCAGAATTGTCTGTTCATATGGCAAGCCTAAGTGTAGCAGGGTTTAGCCGAGGCCCCTGTTGCCAGGGCTAGCATGTGTGGCAACAGACATCGCTTGTAGCTGTAACAGAACCATCATGTTGTACGTGGTCAGACAGGCTGTATGATCATTCATATACCCACGCTTAAATGCTCCCATATCATCTCCACAGCAGAATTTGCAAGTTTTTTTTTCACACGTCGATGTTGAAAAAAAAGAGGTGTCCTGTGATTCACAGACCAGTGACCTATGCTATATTTCATCCACTGTGACATATTTTTCATTCTTATGCTGAGTAAGCAATTAACTCATTCCATACCTGTCCCTGAATTTTTCGTTTATTTACCTAGATTTAAGACGACAATTGCACCTTTAAATTCTTCATGAAAAGAGCTTTCATTCAAGTACCAACATGCCTATGGTCTTAAGGCAGTGCCAGAACCACTGACCAAGGCCTGTGACTATAGTATGGAATGGGTTAAAGATTTACATGTGGAATATGTTCGTGTGTTTTTTGTGTTTTGATTAAGGGAAATGTGAATGAGTGAAGAACCAGTAAGAGATAGTAAAGGCCATGCTGAAGTTTATTTGACATCCAATGTGCTGATATTTTTGCAAGTTAAATATTTGCAATATGGGTAAGCGTGCAAACATTTTGGAATATTTGTCGCTCACAAAAATTATGATTACACTGTGTATGTTGGAAGCTGCTGCAGAGCTGTTTGGTTGGATACATCTTGATACTGTTTACACACATGTAACAGGAGGTATCCTGGATACCTGCTAGTGACATCTAGTAGAATACAGTATGAATATATGACATAGAGGTACAACATTTGCACCATAAACAGTTGGAACTGCTGTAGAAACACAGCATGTTTGCAGGGTACTTAGTATGGCATTCATGCAACTGATTAAACATGAACATCTCTGTGCAACCATCTGTAACCAGGGACCTTACTACTGGCATGTTGACATGGCCTTATAGTATAACCAGGGACCTTACTACTGGCATGTTGACATGGCCTTATGGTATAACCAGGGACCTTACTACTGGCATGTTGACATGGCCTTATGGTATAACCAGGGTACTTACTACAGGCATGATGACCTGACCTTATGGTATAACATGGGTACTTACTACTGGCATGTTGACATAGCCATATGGTAAAACCTGGGTACTTCTGGCATGTTGACATAGCCCTATGGTAAAACCTGGGTACGTCTGGCATGTTGACATGGCATTATGGTATTACCCGGGTACTTACTTCTGGCATCATGTTGACATGGCTTTATGGTATAACCAGGCTATATACTGCAGGCATGTCGACACGATATTATGGCATAATCAAGCTACTCAATACTGGCATGTTGACATGCCATTATGGTATAACCAGGGTATATACCATTGGCATGTGACATGGCCTTCTGGTATGACAAAGGTGTGTACAGTGGTCCCTGTCTTGAGAGACCACCCCTAGGGCAGGTCAAAATGTGGTCTCTCAAAACAGGTGGCCTTTCATTAGAGGTATAATAACATGGAAAAGATAGCACAGTGTTCTGAGAGAGTGGTCGTAAAAAGATATATGGTTTCTTATTGGAGGGGTCTCTCAAGACAGGTACCACTGTACTATGGGCATATTGACATGAAATTATGGCATAACCAGGGTATATTGTTTTGGCATGTTGGCGTGACATTGGATAACCAAGGTAGATGTACATACTACTGGCATGGCATTGTGGCATAACCATTGTATATTACTGGTATGTTGGCATGACATGGCATTATGGTATAACCAGAGGCTGTAGCCCAGGGGTCAGATTGGTTTGACCAACATTTAGGTCAGAAGTATCACTACAACTATGTTAATATGCAGAAATTTGATCAGAATTTCAAAATTTCTGAATTTGGTCAGACCAACTTTAAATTAGAGGCCACAGTACAGAATCAGGCTACTTGCTACTGGCATGGCGACATGGCATTATGGTATAACCGGGGTACATGTATATAATACTGGCATGTTGACATGGCTTTTTGCTGTAACTGGGGTATCTAGTACTGGCAAGTTGACATGGCATTATTGTATGACTAGGATACTTACTACTGGCATCTTGATATGGTATAAAGGTGCAGGGTATGGTCATCTGGTAATGTACCTGCTGACTGAGTGGATGCAGTAGGTGCAGGACAGATGGCTGTACTATGCGTTCCTGTTAAAGATACATGGGCAGCATATGGCTAGGGTATCCCCCTTAAGCCTGTATCCTACCTTGACCCTTCAGGTCTTGGGAGGATACAGGCTCTTGGGTGATCCACAGAGGCAAGGATACTGAATTGGGCATAGGATAACCTCTAAGTATCCTAAATGTACTAAAACTGTGGTTATACTGGATTTATAGTCCTGTAGCATACATTGTCTTTCAAGGGACATGCCAACACCAAAGTAAGGGAGGGAACTGAAACTGTCCAATAAGAACACATGGATAATGTTACACTAGCAATAGCCAGTATCTTCCCGAGGGAAATACATTCTCCCCATTAAAATATCATTGAAAGCCAATATATCCATCACATTCTATATTTGAGGAAACAGGGACTCTAATGCCGTTATGCGCCATGACGTCACTCACCTTACAAGGGTACATGCTGCACAAGATGCATGACCTCACAGGAGAGTAGTATAGCCTTATTTCTTCCTGAATGGGAGGTGGGCTTTTCTCACACAAAATTACGAACTAGAAATTGTGGATTTTGGCTACTGATTTGGTATGTAACATCTTACATAATCCCAGGTAAAGCTGCATTTGCCTTTTTCATCTGATGATGGTACATACATTTAGGATACAAAGACCCTATGGCTAAATCAGTCTCCTACCCTGTACAGTTCCTTTTGGAGTATACAGGCTCTCAGGGGGACTGTACCGGGTACGAGATTGATATAGCCATGGGATAATGTCTAAGTATTGTTCCTGTTTACCATCCTGTCCTGATATTGAGCATCTCTTCTGATTTGAGGCCTTCTGAATCATGCCTCAGAGCTCTGAACCCTGCAGAACAGTTTTGGCTGTTTATATACAGTTCTGATCAATGTACACATTAAAAAAAATCAACAATTTTCTCTGTTGCACAAGTGTGACATCATTTAAATGTTAAATTGTAATAATAGTTCCAGTTTTTGTGCAGGAACAGGGGATAGCAAGCCAAATACAGCATTGTGTACTTTGAACTGTGGTACATTTATGAGGATGTGAATGATTCATAAAGGAAGAAAATGTTATATTATATGTGGATGTTTTTTTGCCTTTCTATTGTTGGCATATAAGTGCTGTCTGTATGGACAGTCCTAGTGTGCCAGAGGTAAATCCAGTGCTTTGTCACAGGGATGTTGACTGAGTCACCCCAATGAATATTATATATCACAAAAACCTGTCAATGTTACAGTCAAATACAACATTTGACTTACTCTTATCATAAAAGAAACACAAGGGAAGATGGACTTGGCAGCAAAACTACATATAGATCACCTGCAACAATTTTATTCAAGCCAAAATAATTATGTTAGTCTTTTACCTACAAAATATACCAGAGAAGAAACGTTGACATGTATATAAAGTGAGAGAAAGTAGTATATGTGTAAGTTTAGATTAGAACGAATTGCCTGTTGCAAAGCAAAAGACAAGTTTGGTAAGAAGAGGCCTGTGGAATGATGGGAAGGAGTGTAGCAGGGCAACAAAAAGTTCAAAACAGTCTGAACCAGCACCATGCTCCATCCACTTGACTTTCCTCTGGCTAACTGCCGAAGCGGGTGGGATGTCACCTGCCTAACTGATGAGCATCACGGCACTTCGCTTGTCACGTGTTTGTCCAATGCTTACAAATTTCCATAACATGGCAGCCGTTTCTAATTAGTGACTACATATGTCAGTCAGTTATATCCTTGTAAGAATGTGGTGAAACTAAACCTGTATTGATGGGTCCAAATTTCCATTGGATGGCCATGAAAGACAGGTGTGACTGTACATCTAAATGTAGAATGTTCTCTTCGTGTATATATAGAAGGACAATTGTCCCTTGGAGAGGGATTTTTATTTTCTTGACAGAAAATGTCCTGACTTAATATGATGTGGCAACCTGAGGAATATACATGTAGTGTGTTCACAGCTTGATTTCATGTCATGTCTCATATATATGTTGCTTTTGTGAGAAACAGAGCTTTGTTGAGTTTTGAAAGCTAAGGTGCTATGGTAACAGTTTCGAATGTACATTCATGGTGAACATGCTGAACATAAGAAGTGTACAATAAATGGCAATATATGGGATGTTGTGACAAGGATAGTGACAAACATAGAAATGCTGCTTGAGTGTTCTGCTTGTGTCAGGATATGAAAGTAGAATAAAAAAAATCTTGATTATTTTTGTTTTTGTTTGTTTTTTGGTTTTTTAAATAAAATTGAAGTACATGTAATTCTTTCTGTATCAGAAATGTAACTTTTTATGGTACATTTTTATCCATGTGCCATATTTGGACTTTTTATAAGGGCTGCATGTAGACCACTTATATTCCTGTGCCCTCAGTTTGGTCAGGTTTGTTGTTATCGGATACTTACAATTTAAGATGAAGCATTTATCACGTGAAGCTGGACAGTGCTACTCGTAGGTCTTCAGTCACCTGCTATACAGAGTTGTAAAGCTGAGCACACGGAATGTGACCTCTGGCCCACTGGTGATATGAGGGCTGGCTGAACAGTTCTAAGCCTAGCTGTGAAAGACACGTACAAAGTGGATGGTTTTCATTTATTTCTCTACATAGTCCCCTTCCAGGTTTACACACTTTTTTGTAAGCAATGCTGCAAAGCCTGGATGCTGGTCAAGAAGAAATTTTCTTCAGCCACCCTAAAAAAGTCATTCACAGTGGTAATGACGTCATCATTACTAGGAAAATGGCAATAGGCTAGTTCCTTTTTTCATTTTGGGAAACAGGTGGAAGTCTGACAGGGCTAAATCAAGTGAATAAGGGGGATGGTCAATGAGTTTGATTAAGCCACAATTAATGATCGCTGACATGGCAACCACGGATTTGTGAATAGGAGCATTGTCTTGGTGGAACAGGACTCCTTTAGTGAGCATTCCCTGTTGCTTAGCTTTGATACCTTCACACAACTTTCTCAGTAGGTCAGCATAATATCTTCCATTTATAGTCTGGCCTTTTTTAAGATAGTCAATCAGCAGAATACCCTTGGAATCCCAAGAGATTGAAGCCATCACCTTTCCAGCATAAGGAACCGACTTGGCTTTTTTTGGTGTTGGTGATCCCAGGTGCTTTTTGAGTTTTGGTTTCTGGTTCAAAGTGAAGAATCCAGGTCTCATCCATGGTTACAAATCAGGCCAAAAAATCATCAGCATGGCCGTATAAATGGCAAAAATTGTCATGGAATTCCAGGAATCTGACACATTTCTAATCTGCTGTCAAGAGCTTTGGCACCCATCATGCAGCAACTTTTGTCATTCCCAACTCCTAGGTGATAATGGGATCAACCCTCTCAGAGATGCCCACAACACTGGTAATATGTGAAATGATCAATCGATGATCAGCCATCACCATGTCATGCACCAGGGTAATGTTTTGGGGAATGGTTGCTGTTGAGGGCCTTCCTGGAAGCGTGTCATTGTCAGGGCTCTCTCTGCCAGGCTTTAATTCCACAGCCCACTTAACAGTGGAAATGCAAGGGGCATCATCCCCTGAAGTGGAGACCATGTTGGCATGGATCTCTGTTGGAGCTCGCCCTTTCAGTTGCAGGTACTTCATGACTGCCCTATAGCCAGTTTTGTCCATTTCTGGTGATCTCAATGGTAGGTTCACAAGATGGTCAGATACAAAGACACTAATCATGGTACAGTTGCAGTTCTTATGTCTATGATTCATTAAATGATTGTACTGGTTGGTGGCAAAAGTTTCTTTCAATCCAATGGAGATATCTCTTGAACTTGTCAGCCAGCAATTAGCCATTAATAGCAGCTTCACCACATGCTTTTACATGTCTGAGGGCTTCTATGGGGGTCCTTGTATGGAGCAAAGCAGTCCTAGCTGCACTTTGGAGGCAACCCCGACAGGTGGCTCTATGTTTCAAAAGTTGTCTATAGTATGCATTTCTTTCCTACCTAAAGCATACAGTGAGATTCCTCTTTTGGGACTCTCTTGACCCCATCATTAAAACATTGCAAAGTGTTTCTTCAATTTTTGTACATGTTGAAATAAATCAATTTTTAGCAACCTCATTTCCCTTGTTTGAATCCTGGGGTAATTCTGTTGTGACCCAGTTAATTCAGATAGTCCTACAAGATATACTTTCTACCCAGCATTACCTGTTACGTGTTGGGCATGCAGCATAACGATGCCTCCCTCCTTCCAGGAGAGGGGCACATAAGAAATGTTTTTTTTTTTTTTTTTTTAATGAGAATTTGTCCATCCCTGCTCAGGTGTGGATCCGATATTTATGTCTGGGCTGTAAGTTGACTGTCTTTTGATGAATCAATGAAATTTACACAGATGTATTTTAATTAGATTCAGTGATGTGTTGTGTAACAAAATAGGTCACTAAGTCCAGTATGTGGGTCATGCTGATCTATTTAACATGGTAACTGAGGTACAATGTAAATTTTCATGTACAGTATCCTACATATTTTCTGTATTCGTATATCATGAAGTTACTTTTGATGTAAAGGTTGCATATTGCTATAAGATCAGGATCACAATGTTTATGTCTAGCCTATCACAATCGGAACACTGTTTTTTCCACGTGTGAAGTAGTTATTGCACATACGGGGAAAAGAATAAAACATGTTAAAAAGATTAACACATATGTGTAATTACGATTTTATTTCACATGTGTGAAACGTTTGTACATTTGTATAAAAAATTTCACATGAAAAAGAATTTTTACATGTGTAAAATAGTTTTACACATGTAAAATAAATGAATATTTCGCAAAATTGAAAATCTTTTTTGCAAAAAATGAAAGATATAAAATTCCTTATCTTGAAATATAATTGAATTAGAATTGCCAAATTTATAGAATATATTGGTCATGTCTACAAAAATTAGGTCAAGGTCTAAGATATTATACAAATTGTATAATAACAGTGACCTTGACCATAGGTCACCAGTCCTGTAAAGTTTAATAAAGTGATTTCGTAGTGGCCGGATGTAGCTTGGACATGAATGGCAAAGAGAATTGAGCCTCCAGATCAAAATTGTATTTTGGTACGCATTGAATATAAAACTCTACTTGGTGACCTTCTTTTGGGGGCACGGTGGCCCAATGATTATGGAGTTTAGTGCTTGTCCAAGTCTATTGGTTTTCTTCAATAGTTTGAAAAGTTATGACCTGATTTGAACAAACAGACCATGTATGGACAGCTGGAGGCGGGGCGCACATTTTGAACATAACCATTTTTGAATCCAAGTTGCAGGTCAAGGTCAAATGACCAGTTGAAATATAAGGGTCCTCTTGTAAATGGTAATTTCACATATGTTAAGAAAGATTTACACATATGTGACATAGTTTTACATGTGAAATAAAAATGTAATTTTACATGTGTGCAAAGTTTTTGCACATATGTGTAAAATATTCACAAATGTAAAATTAATGTAATTTATTAAACGTATGTGAAATTCTTGAAAAGTTTTTCACGTGTGTATAATTATGGAATAAATGCTGAAACGGCGTAACATACAAGACGGTGGAGTCCTGAAATTTTAATTGCAAGCGATCCGTTTTAATTCACTTTAATGTCTACCTACTGAAAACAATCCAGAATGTTAGGCCTAAGCAGTTACCTGGTGATTTTTTTTAATAGCTTTGCATAAGGATCACACCCAAACTTAATAAATACCGGTGTTTAAGTTTGAGTGTGAACGTTATGCAGAGATATTCATAAGTTTCACCAGTTTACTGCTTTAACATACCGTAACACGTGGCTACTATGGACCTCAGTGGCTTCTTTGGCCCAACTTCTCAAAAATATTTGTTTGATTGAGTCGAATCCATAAAAACTACAAAGCTCATCTGAACTTGGGCAATAGTAAGTTCATTATGTATGCTGTCGCGGTGCATGCCCTGGCGGATGTATCTGTGGTGTAGCTGGTAGATGTTTATTTAACAATTGTCAAAAACCGTGTTTTTGAAAGGAAGTTTTATCTGTGTAACTTATATATACTGCTGCATGGAACGACCCCCCTGGCCGGTTTGGTTATCCCCAGAGGATCGCGGCACCGGAGGTGATGCAAGTCTCTGTCCGTATTATTTCACAATAATTCAATCAGTGAAAAACTGGAATTTGGCCCAGGATAACGGGTAACTTTGGGCCACCCTGAATGCTGGTTTCTTGTCACCATGAGGTGCCAAATATTGCTCCTGCAAATCAAATCGCAATTCCCCATACAGCACTGTACTCGTATTCTGTCTCACAGCAGTTAAGGGTCGATTAGTATCGTATTTATAAGTTTTGAACTTGCCATAGTGCAGTGCTGTCAACTCTTGTATCGACAGTTGCTTTAAATTTGTATTATCGTAACTGGTAACTAATGCACTACCCTGGAGTGTATTTGTCGATTATTCTGCATCTTACGATAGATCCTGTAGAAACGACCTCGAATATGAGGTAACATGAAAGATGTTCTAGAGGAGATTAGGCACGTTGTGTCACCAATTATATGGACTTTTATTATCATCAGTTCCTGGACAGTCTAGTATGCAACACTTTATGCACAATTAACACCAAAATGAAAATCAATTTCATATGAAATTTATTTCCTTCAAAAGGTCAAACGTCTTGCAACACTTTCATGTAATCAATACCCGAAATCCCTTTGCCAAGTTCCATGCTCTCCATGTCCCCCCCTGTCACTGCCTACCTCATGTATAAGAATTTATTTTGTATTTTCACTTTAATTTCTACCAAAACATATTCAACAGATACTTTTTGAAATAGGGTTTATCAACCTGAAAGATAACAACGGATCTTCAGTGCAGTGTGTAACTGCCGGAACACTTTTCGAAGCCTGTAATTAGTAATACCCGACGTGTTTCTTTGACTTTAACAGCGACTCACTGTCTCAGCTAAATAGTCAAGACAACTGAAATGAAAAAGTTGTGAACGTATTAACTTGAAATACACTGCATGTAAGGCTATAAATACATAGGCAATTGTATCACCATGCAGACGAATTTGTCTCCCACTGATTGATGTAAATATATTAAAGAATATGCCAAATGTAGCTGAAGATTTTGCTAAAAAGTGCGGAATGACGTTCAATCAGGTCAAGTCAAAGGTAATGGTAATAGTAATAGTATTAGGCAAAAGAACGGATCCTAATAGAAAATAGTTATTGTTTAACCACAGTCTCGACGAATGTAGTGAATAGACAAGTATTTCGGAAATGAGTTCTCTAAGTCTCTGTCAGACCCTTTCCATGTTAAAAGTTACCTTGCTTCAAAAGCAGCTCGGTTACGTGGCCACTTATGTAGCATCTTGTATGGGCATGAGAGCGTAAATAGAGTCCGTTTGGACGATAGTGTCTTAAAAAGCTTTATTTTACCCTCCCTCTCCGACGGTAGTGCCGTGTGGCTAAATAAAACCAAGGAAGCTGATGGAGCTCTGAAGTCTTTGCAATATACTGTTATACAATTGCAAAAGCCATTTTACATGTTCATTCCAATCCAGCAATGGTGGTCACTTTGGGTGAATTTGGCTGGTTACCATTACAGGTTTTACTTGATCGCAATAGGGTCAAATAGTTTCATAGAATGAAATTTCATGTACCTGACACGCGTTTATGTAAATCCGTTTTGAACATGAAAAGAAGATTCGCTTCACAGTAAATCTGTCTGGGTGCTTTCAAAATGAGAAGTTTAAATATACTACACTTTGCCATTGTTCAACTTAATCTAAATTTCATGAATTAGCCTAATTTACATAAATTAAAGTGCTACAACTTTGGTTCTTGGTTCATTGGATGTGCCTTGTCTTAAACGTATAAACTAAAGTTTGAATAACACCACTACCTATAATAGTTTTGAAGCTATTAAAGATCTTAATTTTGTGTATTCGTTTAATTTGCATAAATTAAAAGCCTACAACTTTGGTACATTGTTTATTGGATGTCACTACGTCACAAACCTACAAACTGAAGTTGGTTTGGTACCTCTGTGTATGATAGATCTTGAAGTTATTCAAGATTTAGATTTTGTTTATTCACCTAATTTGCATAAATTAAAATTCTAAAAAATCTACAAGTTGAAGTTGCAATAACACCTCTATCTGAATAGTTTGGAAGCTGTCCAAAATTAAAATTTTGTGTATTCACCTATTTTGCATAAATTAAAATTTTACAATTTTGTTACTTTGGAAGTGATTATGTCAGAAACCCAAAAATTAAAGTTGGAATGACCTGCAAATTGAAGTTGCAATGACACCTCCATCTATAAAAGTTTTGAAGTTATTCAAAATTAACAGTTTGTGTATGCACTTAAATTGCATAAATTAACATTTTACAATTTTGTTTCATTCGATGCGGCCATGTCACAAACCCATAAATTAAAGTTTGAATGACACCTCTATCTATAATAGTTTTGAAGATATTAAAGATCTTAATTTTGTGTATTCGTTTAATTTGCATAAATTAAAAGCCTACAACTTTGGTACATTGTTTATTGGATGTCACTACGTCACAAACCTACAAACTGAAGTTGGTTTGGTACCTCTGTGTATGATAGATCTTGAAGTTATTCAAGATTTAGATTTTGTTTATTCACCTAATTTGCATAAATTAAAATTCTAAAAAATCTACAAGTTGAAGTTGCAATAACACCTCTATCTGAATAGTTTGGAAGCTGTCCAAAATTAAAATTTTGTGTATTCACCTATTTTGCATAAATTAAATTTTACAATTTTGTTACTTTGGAAGTGATTATGTCAGAAACCCAAAAATTAAAGTTGGAATGACCTGCAAATTGAAGTTGCAATGACATCTCCATCTATAAAAGTTTTGAAGTTATTCAAAATTAACAGTTTGTGTATGCACTTAAATTGCATAAATTAACATTTTACAATTTTGTTTCATTCGATGCGGCCATGTCACAATCCCATAAATTAAAGTTTGAATGACACCTCTATCTATAATAGTTTTGAAGCTGTTCAAAGATTTATATTTTGCATTTTCACCTTATTTGCATAAATTTAATCCTACAACTTTGGTTCATGATTCATCAGATTCGGCTATGCCTGAAACGGATAAATTGAAGTCACTGTAATAGCTTTGGAAATATTCAACTTTGTACGTTTTCAAGGCCTCTAATTTGCATAATTTAAAATTCTACAAACTTTCATTTACTGGCCATTATATCGGCAGGTGTCACAACCTATACATGCACATTGAATTTTTGTGCTATCTGCAATAGTTTGGAAGATATGGAGCTTTTAAAATATTAATTGTCTCTGATTTGCACAATTCTAAACGTCAATGCTATTCCAAACGATATGCACAATTTCGCTGGCAGGTTAGTCATTCTAGCAAGTTTAGTAATTTCCGGAATAATAGTGTCTGAGAAAAACTCCGGACAAATCTGGGTGTCATAAAAAGAAAGAAACTAGGAAAGAAGATTTACTTAATGAGAACAGTTTGAAATGCTATACTTCGCTATTGATAAACATAATAAAAATTTTGTGTATTAGCCTAATTTGTATAAATTAGAATGGTACCACTTTGGTTCTTGGTTTATTGGATGTAGTCATGTCGCAAACTTATAAAGTGAAGTTTGAATGACACTACTATCTATAATAGTTTTGAATCTGTTCAACATTTTAATTTTGTTTGCCTGATTTGCTTACAAGCATACAACTTTGGTTCATGTTTCATTGGATAGGGACTGTGTCACATACTTACAAATTGAAGTTGGAATGGCACCTCCATGTATAATAGTTTTGAAGTTATTCAAGATTTAAATGTTGTGTATTCATTTTATATGCATAAATTAAAATTGTACAATTTTGGATCATGGTTCATTGGATGCAGCTATGTCACAAACCCATAAATTGAAGTTTGAATAGCACCTTTATCAATAGTAGTTTTAAAGCTGTTTAAATTTTGCATATTTACCTAATTTGCATAAGTTAATATCTTACAACATTGGTTTATGGTTCATTGGATGCGGCTTTGCCACAAACCTATAAAAGAAAGTTGGAATGGTATCTTTATTTGTTTTAGAGATATTCAAATTTTAAATGTTCCCATGCCTGTAATTTGGACGATATAGAGATTTTGTAATTTTAATTGCCCCTGATTTGCATAATTTTAAACATCATGACTATTCTAAACCAGGTGCACAATTTCACCGATAGGTCAGTCACCATAAGGAACTTTGGTCGTAGAGGGGGGGAGAGAGAGAGAGAGAGAGAGAGGGAGGGAGGGAGGGAGGGAGAGAGAGAGAGAGAGAGAGAGAGAGAGAGAGAGAGAGAGAGAGAGAGAGAGAGAGAGAGAGAGAGAGAGAGAGAGAGAGAGAGAATTTTTGGGAAAAACAAAATGTCTGGGTTGGTACCCAGACATAATGAAATGATCGAGGCTCACGACAGTCGAGCTAAATGTGTTTGACCCTTCATAAACGAATTGTGACAAGTTTTCAGTATTATTATTATTATTATTATTATTATTATTATTATTATTATTATTATTATTATTAAACAGCAGTTCTTGTGAAATTTAGATTAGAATTAAAATCTTTGTCATAAGCAGAATACAGTTCCAGTTACACTGGTGCCAAAGGTTGCAGGTTCGAGTCCCACTCGTTCCGAACATGAAATAGTTTGCGCACATTTTACCTCTTAATTGTGGAACTCAACAGCATAATAATTCTATCAACTTAATCTTGAAAACAGTTATAGACTTGTGTAGTTTCAGATTATCAAAGTGAAGTTATATTTCCCAAAAATTACGTAAAAATGCTGACTTAGTTCCGAAATCACCATGGTTCCCAAGCACATATATAGCTGGTAACGTCCTAACAAATTGAGATCAAAGAGTTCTACCATAGATGTAGTAGATAGTGCTAATGCTACCATGGTCAATAAAACCAGTATGCGGGTGGAAATACTAATTGGTTTGTTGTGTCCTATCCATTCATTCGATGATACTTGATCAAATGCGGAAGAATTCATGCACAGATGTGAGGGTGTGTGATTTTAGCTTCCATAGTTTCTCTGTGGTGTGTTGCACTTCCAAAGTAAAAGAAGTATAATGTGTAAAGATCGTGATTTACTATCACATTGTATGGAATGGTACGGCAGTAGCTCGGCAGTTTTGCTATTGAAAACATACACTGTTAATACAACGACATAACAATTTTATTCGTTTGCACAGCAAAGCTTCAAAATATAATAACAGGCAAGCAATAAGAACAGTTGGACAAGAGTCAAATGGTACAAATGTTGTCCATATGTACAGTCTTATAGTCCACATTCACAGCTCTACTCTAAGATATGTACAGAAATGGCTCGGCTGATGAATTCAGGGCGATCTGTTTTGAAACATGACTAATACCATGAACACAGTGTTTATAACTACGATGAGAGTAAAGGCACAACGATGAATAAATAGGACTGTTTACTGGATTGTCTTTGCATCTACAAGCCAAACCTTCCGACAGCAATGAATTGCGTCATTCAGCTGGTCAAACTAGAGCACTGTGAATCGTAGATGGACATTGTAGCTGCTTACGAATATTGTACATTGACGTCAGAACTAAGAACTTGGCGTACGTTTTCAGCCCGCATAATCGTGCATAAAGTGTCATTTGTTGAACTATATAAAATGTGCACTGGCGACCAGCACCTTTAAAGAAAGTGTTATACGGCTTAACATGTGAAACCAGCACCTTTAAAGAACGTGTTATAGGGCTTAACATCTGACAAACATTTGTTATAGAACGTATCATGACATTGTTGCAGCTTTTATCGTGTGACATGATATACGGTTGGGGATTAACCAAACTGGCAAAACCCAACACGTAAATTTCGCTTCCCTGTATACTGTACAAGTACAAATTTTCCCGGATTTACATAAATTCAAACTTTCATGGTTTTTATTTTACCGAATCGCAGACTGGTGACACTAAGCTCCAGACAATGTCATGTGCACATTGAGTGTTTTGGTTCCCCCCCCCCCTCCCGGTCTTTTATTTTCCCGAATGGCGCAACTCGGGAAAATTCGGGGAAATTAATACCTCGGGAAAATTTTTACTCGTACAGTAATCAAATGCATTTGTTCTTCTGAACATTTCAGTCATGTTCATCAAAGTTTATTACAGGTCATTATGCGCACCTGCACATATAGGCTATTTCTAATAATCATGGGGTGTCACCATACTATACCTTTTATAGTAATTTGATGATCATATTATCTTGCCTTGGATTGAATTATTATAGAGCTAAAATTAAGAGGTAAGTATATTTGCTCTCAGAATGAGGCAACCAACCTGTCCCACTCACCACAATGCAACGTTACTTTGAAAAACGTCAAATCTAAGTTTTTAATTCTTTTTAATCACAAGATTTTTATGTGACGAAAAAGTATGTGATTTTTTTTCTGGCTCGCAGGAATGGTTACAGGCGTACATTGGAGAAGTATGAATACATATAATAGGCATGTTGGTCATGCTTTTTATTAGATTAGTCATACGACCTGTTCTACAGTTTTTTGCTCTTTTTTTCGCTTTTCGGCTTTTGGATACTTGTATACGTTTTCTCATGAACCATTAAAGGTAGCGGCTTGCTGCATAGCTTTCTATGTATTTCACAGTGAGGAGTTAAACAGTGTACCCAATGATGAAAATTGGCGTGTACTCCATCATTAATGATTCAGCTCAACAATGAAAATATTGCCAGCTTATAAGGGAGACGTTTGCCTCCATAGCAGCCTCCCAGACTCCCTTAAGTTGCTGATGCGGGCGCTCGTCGGAATATCAACGCCCAGTCACGGCTGCTATGGAGGCAAGGGAGACGCTTTCTGACCACCAAAGTTAATCCGGTGCCAAATCTATGACAATGCACTCTGTGACAAACTGGCGAGTTAAAAATCGAAATTGTCAATTTCAAACGTGTCTCTGCAGAACAAAAACTCTCAGATGATGTATCTCGTTTGTCATCTGAACCTTTACGCATATTCGCCTTCTTGACGTACACACCATGTTTGCAATAAACAAACCATAACTGTCTATATAGCCGCGAACTTGGGGATTACTAGCGATTTAGAAAGTTCATGTTTGACCAAGCATAGCACAACTTTTGTGACAAATGAGAACCAGTATCTTTTCTGTTACTACGATACTCGATAGGACCACGCGCCCAGAGTGCATTGACACGTGAATCAACTTTAAAAAAAACATTTAACGAAACGGAGGACACTGACGACATTCAAAACTATCGGATTAAGTAAGAAACTCTCACATGCAAAATAGCCAACATCAACAAGGAGAACATATACCTTTGTGGTAGAGGCAACTGCGATGTACTGGCGAGGGTCATTTACATTATAACCAAGTGTATCACAAAATATCACGATAGTTTTTTATATATTAACATTCATTTTTCATTTGCAACTTTTTGAATAGAAAATGGCAAGTCTTTATTACGTTAATGTCATCATTAAATAATCATGTATGACACAACATGTAGTATTTACAACAGTCTGTCCTCAGATCCAACTCGGTTCAACAAGCAAACATACCGAACCGAAAGTGCCCTTGGTCACGTGCTTTGGTAGTAACAATCAACGGAAAGGGTTCTTGTTCATCTGCTCCATATTTGGACAATTAGTAAAAATTCCTGGGCAACAGAACACCAATTGAAATAACCAACAGACAACGGTCTTGTCCACTTGCCCTAACTCATGAAGTTGTTGATTGGTGGCAAGGAAGCTGGCTCTGCATAGGCGCCGATGTCTGAGGCACTGTGGGACAGCATGGACCCATGCATTGTCATGTCACTGGCGACAGGCATGTGAGCTAAAGGTTCATTTCCAAGGTGGTTATCGTGTACGCTGGTGACTACAAAAGACATAAACCACATACATGTCTGAAAGTTTGGATATGTAAATAACACGGTCAATGTGTAGGAAGAATAAAAGGGCATGACAGATTTGCATTAAATCATCTTGCCTGCTAAGACAGACTGTGTTTGCTTCCATAATTATGAGGGCGCTGTACGAATTCTTGAAGCGCCATGCACCAGAATTATCACTAGCGCAAAGTGAATCTTTCTGAAGGTCTTGTTTTTATGGCAAGAAGTACTAATTATATCATGCACACCTTGAGTGAAAATATGCCAAAAAAGGAATATCACTGTAGCTAGATGACATACCATGTGTTCGAGGACTGTGACAACTGGCGGAGCTGCTGGGACTGTAGGTGCCGGCCGTATCCTTTGTCCTGAGTGTCGGTTTGTCCAGCAGATTCAAAGGGTCATGGACCTCGTTGGAAAACTGCGAGGCAGCATATCGCGGCTGAATGACAGGAACATGTTCCACCAATGGCTTATTACTGTGGTATCCACTAAAGTAGTAATCTGCAATAGATTTACAAGGTAGCGCATTGTAGTTTCATGTGCTTTGATAGCTGTGACAATGCTGATACGGTGGAGGCGACAGATGAATGAAATATAAATGTCAGGTACACGTTGTGCATCATAGCTAAATCTGATAAACCCTTTATTATCATTTTCTGAAAAAAAAACCACCCATCTAAAATCAAAATAACGTGTACTACACAAAACATTTAACACTTTCATGCGACACAACCAATTCGCCGCATGCATATCAATTTCCCGCCACAAAGCACGGGTTTGAGGCCTGGGGATCACATCACTGTCAGAGAACGGCCATATGCTCATTAACGTTTTTTGAGAAATTTAAGTTAACAAATGCCAAACTGGTATTCATCTAGTAATTCCCAAGCAATATAGAAGAAAAAATCCATCTGCCTTTAATAAGTATTCTTTATTTGCAAAATATTAGTAATATCCCACTTGTCCCCACAGGTACCGACCCGTATCTCGCCAAGCGAGACCATGCAATCAGGTATGCAGTTGTGGCGGGAAAGTAATATGCACGTCTCGTATTTCAGCTATGCTTTTATTGCAGTTATTGACGATGAAAATTTCTGTTGATCCAACACATTTATCACATTTTCTATTAACAAAGGAGACTTATTTCATATATGACAGACTGTGTGGCTAAAGTTATTCCTGTGTGACCTTTCAAATAAATTAATATGTATTACTGCAACCAAGCACGCGCAGCTGTACTGACCTGGCTGATGATTGTCAGCGGGGGTATACCCCATGCTTTGTACCACATTGAAGGCACTGCACCCTCCACCTCTCTGGTCTTGCTGCCCACTGCTGCCATAAGTCGGTTGGCTGGACGAGTAGGAAGCCACAGCGGGTGAGCTAGAGTAATAATCATTGCCATAGCCGGTCTGGTCTGAGTAGGCATACTTGGGGTCAGGGTCACTGGCCATGGGGTAGGGACGAGGGCGGTATAAGTTTGATGAGCGCAGGGAGCTGGGGGTATATGGGGAGTGTCCGTACGGGCCCCAACCCGAGGCTGCAGCAGAATAGCAGTCTGCAGTTTGGTGGTCTGAAAGCAAAGGCAAACAGCTCTCTACATACAAGTGTGTCTGGTTTTAAGGCAGAAACTCGCATACCTGGAGCCATCTGTCGACAAATACTAAAACATGACGCAAAGACGAACTGGACTGAAAGTACTCGACATTGCTTATTTCACGCAAACTGTTACCCTTTAACGTAATTTTTTCAACTAATGTATGCAGTTTCATCATATCATGTAATGGTTCAAATGACAGTAAGAGTCCTTAATCAAATAAACACATGCATAAGTTCCTTATAAAGGGAATCTATTTAAATGAAATCACAAGCTTTATATCAAATGCCTAGTGTAAAGAAATCCCGAATGGAGCAGTTAGTTTACACACCCCGCCGTTGCCTGCTATACTCACTGAGGTACGAGTAACCGGTGTGAGAAGTGGGGAAGGCGGCAGGACTGGTAGCACCGTATGACAGGTTGCTGCTATTGATGACCGATGTTCTCATGGGATTGACGACGATGGGCGAGATAGGTGGCGTTAAGATAGGACTACTGCCATTGACAGCCTACCGACAAAAAGTCATTGACTTCACATATGTATAAACAATAAATGTATGTGATTTTTTACTTATGCTAGTTCTCATAATAAAGTGACCGATATGCGAACTTAATCAATATCTTGACGTAAGACTCCTGTGTTGTTACCAGGTATTTGCAATGTTGAAAATGTACATTTAGGCTACAACTCTTGCTATATAGTGTTTGTTCACTGTATGGCGAAACTTGCCTCTGTAGCAAAATAATGTTTTCGGTCATTTATACAATCCTGATAATTACATGATTAAACTTGCGGGGTTGTTTTCATTTGTTTAATATTGGAAATATTTAAAATCCAATTCAAAACGGGACCTATGGAATGCTTTGTCATACCTGCTTGCCAAAAACTGCCTTCCTGTCAACCTGGGCATTACATTAACATTGGTTTGAAGGTAGAAATATAGTGAAGCTCATTGTGTAATTCTTTAATCATAACATTTGAACAGCTGTGTGTAATTTATGTTTGTAAAAGATATGTCTGATGCGATAATGTTGTACCACAAAACGAAAGTTTGGAGACAAGAGACATTGCAACTGTCCTGTGAATGTATGTATGCATTGGACATTTTCGAATTCAAAGTAAATAAGGCTTAATTCTAATATATTTATATTGAAATTCATTGTTTTTTGAAAAAATAAAAAAATGAGACTTAAAGTCTGTGGTTGGTAGAATGGAACAGACAGTTGGAGTAATAAAGCTAGTCTTTGAATGGGTCTCGTGCTGTAAATGTTTCAGGGTTTCATTCTGAATGTTTGTTACAATGTAAGTGGATGCATAAAGTAAAGTATCTTCATGAATCAGTTTTTTATGCGTACCGATACCTGGGTCATGGCGGAGAGACTGGTGAGAGGGTTGTGTACCAACAGGTCTCGTGAGTCATGGCTTAGTGGCATGTTGATGGCGTGGAGCTGCGGGTCTATGTAACTTTGCTCCCGTTTTACCGACGGGCTGCAACTTTTGGGTGTGACTGAACATCTCCTCTCCAGGAAACAGGTTCCGGGCGTACTGGACAGGTGTGGTCGCCCGCCCTGATCATCTGTCCAGACGACAGTTGTATTAAAACACGATTTTTGCAATAAGGGAAATTTAACTAGGTTATATATCAGTGCCCATAACTTTGCTATTTAAAAAGGCAGACATAAACAAAACCGCTTAACAGAAGATTATATGATACAAGATGCACACCCTGGAAGACTTAATTCAGCTTTTAATGAGTTAATTGATTTAAAAGCCCAAACAAATTTTCTTTGAAAAATTACAAGACATATTCATTGAGTTTGCCAGCCATTCAGATTGTGGTAAATTCCTTCGTCTAGGAATCAAATGATTTTTAACTAACATCAAATATAGCATTATTTAGCAGATCATGCATCGCAAAAAGAAGTTCGTGGTAGTTTCTCACAATCCCATACGCTTTATGGGTTTTTGTTTCGCATTGACATTTGTCTTAAAAAATTGTGGTGATGTTTAGTGTTTACTTTGTGTTGTTAACTTCTCTGATTTGTATCTGTAGAATATGTTGACAGCATATCACTATATTTGTGTTGCAGTACAGGCAATAAAAGTCAGGTCACGCCACCTTGTGGCAAGGGTACAACTATTATTTCCTTGGTGTCGGTAACTTTTCTTCAGACGAAACATTTGTTAGTAGTGAGTATTTAATGTTTACATTACTCTCAATTAATACACGTATTAAACAGCTTATAAGTTGTATCTGGCAGCCTTGTGGAAGATTTCAAACATATTCTTTTGCAGAGGCAAATTTTCAAGAGATTATACATAACAGATGATTAAGAGTGTCTCGGAGAACAAAAAATTTGAAATATGCAAACAGACACCCTATAATATTAACACATTAAATTAAGCAATCAAACGGGCAAAACAGTGTCACAGCTTGATTTTAGAGAATCATGTCATGTTTGCATAATATAGCACATGCACAATATGTTGAGAAACAATTAATGATGCACACTAAGGTTTTACCTGTTCGGGTGTGTTTCTCAAAGATGGCTTGTAATTCTGCTTCCTTCTCGTTGTGTAATTGAGATTCCACCGCCAAGAGAACATATTCGTCTAGTAGCATTCGTATCAAGTGAAAAGACCCTATGTCCGTACAGAAACAAAGAGAATAAAGGAACTGTCCATGACAAGTGAAAAGAGTACAAAAAATGTGCATGAGTTGGACCATGCTAGAAGAAAGTCCCTGATGATCTACGTTTTGGTAGCAAACATTCAGTAATTAGGAAAGAAATGTGCAATTTTGCTGTATTTCTGTATTTGTTCTTAATGTTTTGGTTGTTGTTAAGTAAATGTCCTGAATATCTCATGTTAACCACATTTAAATGCATCGTGGTGGAGTTTTGATGAAATGCTTGGTTTGATATCACTGAACTGAATGAAGCTCTCTGAGAGAGAAGGTCTATCCCAAGACACCGTTGAAGGTAAAATATAGGAAATACTCTGATTTACATCCTCAGTTCTATAGGTATTATTGAAACAAATGTCGTAAGGACCATTCTCACTTAGTTTCAAAGTATTGTGGGTTTCTGTTACTTACCAAAACTTTGCGCATTGTTTAGGGTCAAGTTATGCATGATCCTTGCACCAAAGAATGACCACTTCAGTAAGAAATCTTGCGCCCGCTTCTTAAAAGATCTGCCATTCTGTTTGCTGGGCTGCAAAATTTGTGCAGAAGACAAATATATATATATATATATATATATATATATATATATATATATATATATATATGTATGTATGTATGTATGTATGTATGTATGTATGTATGTATGTATGTATGTATGTATATATATATATATATATATATATATATATATATATATATATATATATATATTACACTGACCCAGGATAATACCTTCAATTGATTTATTGGAGCTTTGACGTCACTGTTTACAGATGCGCCACAAAAACAACTTTCAAATACTCAGAATAATCACTGTTTGGAACACGATAAATTCCATATTGCCCATTGGTATGAAAAATGGCATGTCTAAGTTTTAATTGCATAAGAATACAAAAAAATGACATTATTCCTAGCCTGTCAAAGTAGGGTAATAACTAAAATTTCTTCTTTCGTCCTTCCATGTTTGATCTTGTAAGTGACCGTTTCGGTCAGAAAATATGGGAGATGAACATAAATTTCCTGCCAAATCTCTACCTCTAGATCTGTCGCTGTGGTAATATGACGATCAGCCGCTATGACACGCTGTGCTGATGGATAACCAAAAATGTTACAAACATTTGTGGGGAAAAAGAATATTTTTTCGAAACATTTATCACGATTTAATGAAAAAAATGTCAAAAAAAAAAACAAAAAACAAGCAAAAAAAAAAAAACAAACAAAAAAAAAAAACAAAAAACAAAAAAAACAAAAAAAACAAAAAAAACACACACACAAAAAAAAAAAAACAAAAAAAAAAAACAAAACAAAAAACCAAACAAACAAAAAACAAAACCCCCAGCTCATTTTTATGTTTGAAAAATACTTACTTTGATGATTTTTTGTTCCACCACTGCATCCAGCCACTCGGTGAAGGCCTCAACAGTCGCCTGCTTACGCAATAGCTCCTTAAACTCTCTCAAAACTGAAACAGTAATACATTTTTGCTCACAAGGTTGCTTATTATCGGAAATGAGAAAATTACCGGGCCTTTAACTTTAAGAAGATTTAAGCCTAATAGAGCGCAGTGGGTGTGAGTATTTCATTTTAATATTCAAGTTTTTTTAAGTCTATGCTCACATCAAATAAAGTTACAACAACGCAAATTGTAGAATATTTCCCTTGAAGTATTGCACATGCATTTGAATTTTGTAATATTTGGAGGTGAATAACAAATCGTAATTTGATTACAGGGCGTGCACCTGTCAGTGTACTGTACCATATGATACATACCTAGTACAACCGGAAAATACATTTATCTGACAATAATTTCAAATTTTAATGCTCGGATAATGAATAAAAAATTTGGAATATAGTAACGCCTTAGACTTGACACCACGCTGATGCAGTTTTAATTTGAAAATTAAATTTTTCATACTGTCAAAAGGTATGCCATACAATTTTCACAAATTTGAATCCACATGTATACTCTTCTTCAGTGAAACCATTGTATGTTCTTTATTAGTTTGGCATCAGGCATCATGCAATTCTTATTCTGACACTACACAGCATATACCCCCAAAAGTCGAATTTTATATGAATTGCATTTTCTTTTATCTCCAAATCGCAGAAAAAAATGTTGATATGTTTGAGTAATTTTCAGAACCCACGTACAAACACCAAAAATCAAAACAATTATGAATCAGACCATGTCAATCAGCGACACAGATAAGCTGTGATTTGCTATATATAACACGTCTGCGCGAAAAGCAAAAGCAAGGCTCACATTCTGCGTTAAGTTCCGTTTCCTGGTCGCCATCTCCATGGACGTAAAAAGCGTGGGAACCAATACTGCTGAGATCTATGCCGTCTATGTCACTGATCATCTGGTTAACAAGATTTGCGTCATACAGAACAGGCCGCGCCGTCTGTAGAGATAAAACAATTGAGTTAAGATTTAAATAATTTTGCAAAGAAAACGCCAGATCTTTTTTTTATACACGTACATATAACTTTACCGCAGGAGAGGTATGATTGTGCTCTAGTCTTTTGAATTTACGTTCATATATTGATTATTGATTATCATTTTGGTTGAATATGTTTATGCAGGGTGACCCGTTGAGTCAAAACACCTTGACAACACCGACTCTTCTTTCACTAGGACCCGTGTCGTCGAGTAGAGTACAGTGCAGTACTGTATAATAGAATGCAGTGCAGTGAATTACAACATGTGAAACACATTGCAGCATCACCAGAAACGCACTGCGTACCTTGGAATAGTGATCTTGGCGAAGTCTCAATTAATACGCTTTAATCGAAAAAACTTTTGAAAGTCAAGGATTAAAAAGTTTAGAGAACTGTGATATTAAAAAGTTTTCTGTAAATTTGAATGGAAACTGACCTGTGCCAAGTGTAAAAATGACACTTGTCTTTTTAGAGATTGAGCAAATCTGCGCGCCACTGGAGCTTTGCATTCTCGCAAATTCTCTGGCAGGTTTTCCATGGCTGACGTCACCCAGTTCTCCCAATGCTGGGCGAAATTTCGAATATCACAAAGTAATCTGTAATGTAAAATGGCGGATGTCGTAAAAGATTGTTCAATACCGGTGGCGTTATTAATAATATTAAACAACTAATACCAAGTATTTAAGTGGCATTTTCGGGTGGCAATGCTGTGTAAGTGATGCGTTATTCTTAACCTATAGTTCTATCGCTTTTACTTTTATAACCTAGGTTGCAGTCCACGCTACCATGCATATAGGCCTAGATTTTAATATATTTGTCTGGACGCTCTGCCAAGTACAGCTAATTTGGAGTTGATTTTACGAATAATATAGTCAAAATGACTTGCAACGCATATAATTTTGTCAAGTTGGACATCCAAGTACTTGAAGACCGTCACCTGTTCAATAATCTCATTACCTATCTTAACTTCCAAGGGGTTGAGATTTTTCAATTTAGAAGGTAAACCGAAAAGCACGAATTTGGTCTTAGGCTACTGGCAGCAAGCCTAAGCTTATATGTCTGAAACCATTTTGATATACATAGCAGATCAAGATTCAAAATTCTTTCATTCTCAGCAACATCTCGATGGGAACAGTAAAGAGATGTGTCGTCCGCATATAGCATAACATTACAGTTTCTAATTGAGTCCGGAAGGTCATTGATATAAAGAATAAAGAAGAAAGGATCAGGAATAGACCCCTGTGGGACCCCACTTTTCAGTACCTTGGGGTCCAACAGGGATCCACTGATGGTTGGACGCTGATATCTATCGGAAAGAGTGGTAAAATAGTATCTCTTTTCTGGTTGCAGCAGTATGGAACTCTCACACTGTTAGGACACTACCCACTCTTTCTCGTTTTAAAAGACAGTCCCATCCGCATAATTGTCCTTACCCTCCGGGACCTGTTTGATGCTGTTTCGGTCCTACTATTATTCCTCTAGGTGCTACTTTAGTAGGCCTATATTTGATGATATCGTATTAGTTTCTCCTTGTATAGTTTATTTTCTCATGTGTTTAACTTTACTATAATTTCTATTCGTACTTAATATTATTTATTTATTATCGTGTTCATCTGTATCATTGATATTTATCTTTTAGCATGTACCACCCAGGGCCTGGCGGAAGACCAGTGTTATTACACTGAGCCAGTGACCCTGGTTAAAGAATCAATCAATCAATCAATCAATCAATCAATCAATCAATCAATCAATCAATCAGTTAATCAATAAATCAGTCATATTTCATTTTGATGATGATGATGATGATTACAATAATAATAATAACAACTGTAAATTCCTGGTTCCTGCAAAGATACCAGGCCCACGGCGCAGAAGCCGTACGCCACAGGCTCTTATTATCGTTACTGAACAGTCATCAAGATTGTCCAATTTACAGAGTGTCTCTGTAAACTGGGTGTTGTCAATTCGTGTCCGGTAAATTGAATGTAAAAAGTGACGGTTTATGTCAAATGTTAAATTATCATTTGTGACTGAGCTTGCCGATGAAGTGTTTTCGATGCATTTAATAATTTAAACTTGAGATAGGAACAATACAGGGTACATGTGCTGAGCTTTTACGTGCTTGTCTTGCGCACACGGACACGTGTCGCCAAAGTCCAGCTTTGCGTACAGCAGATATACCATCTGTTGTAGCTGCTGTGGCCGCCTGCATTGCACGCGCATGTCAGGCAGCTTTTTTTTTGGCAGTACAAAGACGAAAAGAACGTTATATATTGGCGAAAACTGCTACACAATTAAACCCACGAAGAAGGGAGACATGACGTACACGTTTCTCTATGCGTGCACCAAGCCTGCAGAATCAAAACTGGCCTAATTTAAAGTGGCGTAAGTGTGACGATGTCATCTTTCCTAAAAGGTATCCCCTCATGTTAATATCATGATCTCTCAACATCTTATGGTTGTTTTGCTTATGCAATATAAGCAAAACTGGAAACTGTCATTTGTATAAACAACAAATCATTTTTTAAAAATTAAATTGAATTTAAAGAAACCATATGAAATGATATTCTATTTCATTGAGTTCCAATATCTTTATTTTTGGGTCTATTTATCCTTTAATCAGTATTACACAGCATCACTATGTTTTGCCTTAAGAATGACAGTAATTTATGTAAACCGGGCCCAAGAATTAGTAATTTGACAAAAGTCGATGGGTTATCAGCATGAAAGAACTCTGTTGACTTCTCTGTCTGTCGTATGTCTAAAACCGTACACTCTGAACGTTTCAAAATGAAGTGAGCAGATAATCGATGAAACACACGACAGCAAGACTTGCCCAGCAAAAGAAACAACTTAAATCACATGAAAAAAAAATCACAATTTTACTCACGTTTCTGGCATTTCCTGCATTGTGGCGGGAATTAAAACGTCTGTTAATGTCTGCAAAGAACAAATACCCAGTTTTCTATTTCAATTCATTTTTTGGTTTCTTTTATAATCTTCCCTACGCAGTTTACGAGTAAGCTTTATGTACACGGCAACATTGGTGTATAATTCTATGCAAATATGCTCTTTATATAGCAGTCTACCATAAAAATATTGTTTCACCAAAATATAACTTATCACTTCCAAAATGATTTTATAATACTTACCATGAAATGGATGGAATCAAGCAGACACATAAAGCGAGGGTGGAAGAAGAGTTGCGTACCTTGTAGAGGATGGAGTTATGTAGACACATAAAACAAAGGTAGAAGAAGGGCTGCGTTCCATTTAGAGGATGCAGTCACACAGACACATAAAACAAAGATAGCAGAGGAAATGTGTACCTTGCAGAGGATGGAGACATAAAACAAAAGTAGAAGATCAGTTGCGTACCTTGTAGAGGATGGAGTCACACAGACACACGATGTCCACCACCAGCTGGTGCTCCATCAGCGGCAGGAGGTGGTCAGGCAAACCTTGCCAGAAGTGAAGCAGAAAATTCTGGATCTGCACGATAGCGATACAACCATTATCGAAAATACATTTTATCTTTAAAAACGACTAAGAAAAATAAAAATGGACCAAGTCTGGTATGATTCCTGCTCGCGACGGGGTCAAATATTACATGCGAGATCACCCGCTGTATGTGGTAAGTCAAATAATCACCTGTTTGGACATGACCTTGTTGCCAACCCCGAGTATTCTTGTGGCAACAATAATGAATCTACAAATCATTTTTTACTTGAATGGCCACGTTTTACATGCCAAAGAAGAAAACCAATGTCACAGTTATACCAATCGATGAAAATATCACAGCTAACTTGTTCTTCAATTCATTATCATTGATTAAAGATATGTTGAAAGTAACTGGGTGACAAAACCAAAGAATCATTGAGCACATATAGAAAACCAATCAAGAGCCAGGAAGAAAGTGAAGTGTGTCTGGTAAACATACACTGTTAAGCAAATGTACTTTTTATCTGTGCATTCCTTTTTTTGACATTTTGAAATAAAACTTTTGAGGCACAGGAATCCTGTACAGAAACTTTACAGGTTGCCAAAAAAACAAAATAAAAAAAAACAAAACAAAAATTGATTGAGAGTTACTTGTGAAAATGATGAACATGGTAAGTTCTGTCGCACTAGTGTCTTGCATAGCACACTGAAGCACCGGTGGCTCTGATTATGAAACAGGAGTATCAGGCTAATAAACCTTAACCTATAGTCTGGACACTTATTGCTCTTTCTTGAAACCATGTAGACTGCAAACTAATCTCGCTTCCAAGCAAATTTTAGCGACATTTGAAGTATTTCAATTTATTCTGCTATCAATTTGTCATGTAAGTGTATTATTCAGCTGGTGCATGACAGGGCTATTTGTCTCTTCTCTTTCAAAAAGCAATGTATACATGCATATTTGGTGATTAGTGACATTGTCTGTGAGGTGTCAGCAACACTGGATGTAAAGGGTAAGTATTGACAGGAAACCTGTCAAGCACCTGCCAGGGTTGCGTCCCGTGTTTCTGGGACAGCGGCCAAGATAAATGATAAAAACGTCCCGCTCTTTCCGGCAAAATCCTGTCCTTGACTTACTCCTACGATCGTCAGCACTTAGAACATGCCAATTACATAGAAAAATCAGTTTATTTCTGCAAACTGAGAATAAATTGTACAGTCCACATAGATATCTTGTTTAACTGCCTGATGCACTTATGACTTGCGACTTGGACACAGGGGCGTGGCTGATAAAAGTCTGGACCAGGACCGTCATATTCAGTTACAATTGCCGAATCGTGACAGTTCATGCAATGCACGTAGTTTTGCCAAGACTGCACAACTAAACGTCACTTCAAGCTTTATAAAAAAAGCTTTCTGTACATGTCTGTCAAGTGTACAGACGATCAAAAGCTTTGACCTTTTTGCTCCTTCAAATTCCTGATCCTTCCAGGTCAGTAATTTACTAGAAATGTAGCACGCCTTAAAACCATTGAAATGTTGGGGGCACATGCCAACAAACTGAAAGCCAAAGTTTCCCCGGGGTACGGCACATACTTATTATCTATATGCACCATTTATAAACAGAATTACAACAATTTAGTGAAAAGACGTGACATTTTCCTATCTTATTTGTCGCTCATCGTTCAATTGTCAATATGCAGAAAAGTGATTGTTACCTCTTCAAAGTTGGTGTTGATAGATGTGTCGAGTACACACTGGCAATGTGTCTTGTACATCATGACAAATGTTTCTACCTACAATGAAACAATCATAAATAAAACCACCACAAAAAATTAATTACATCGGCGATATTAAAACAAGGTTTAACCACGCAGCAAATTAACAGCAAACTACTGAACACTCTGCTGTCATAACCTTGCTATACTTTGGCTGTAATTCCTCTTGTGGGCTGTACGCTTCTTCAATTTGAAATGAATTAAATACTTTCTGTAAAAGCAACAGATCAAAGTAAGAAAAAGATTTGACTGTCCTGTGCTCCGCTGGCATTGGGTTAATGACATGAAAACCAGTGAAATACGAAAAATCAATTGCCTCCACAGGACCCCCCTAGATCGCTATGTTTTGATGTGCTCTCGTCGGGCTAGCACCCACATCAATGAACGTTATAGCGAGTCCGGGGGATGCTTTGAAGACAAAAAAAAAATCAACTGACAGACTACTTATTTTACATCAGTGTCCCTATGGAAATAATGCTGTCTTGCACTTTTACTGATCACCATGTACGTAAAAAGAATTGTTAAAAATTAGGAGCGCAGCACCACTTAGTGTACGACTTTGGCAGAAACCAAGTCAAATGACATTCCTACCAAACTTTGAAGAAACCCCAGCAAGCATATTTGGAGAATGGGTCGAAAATGACAAAATATATACAAGAAATTTAAAAAAAAAAAAAAAGAAAGAAAAGAAAGAAAAAAAAAAGAAAGAAAATTGCGACATCAAAGTTAAACAAATAAATATCTGAGGAAATCTGGATGTCCGACTCTGTGAATTCGAAGAAATTGCACAACCTGTTTAAAAGAAGCCATTTAAGGATTTCGCCGAGGTTGAAAAAATGACTGAAGCATAACCTATTGCACGACTTAATTGAGAGTAACCCGATGCAGATGCATCCACGCGTATGATGGGGCTCTGGCCGATAATCATACAGGAAGGTACACATATAGAGATAATAACTGGTATCCCTTTATTAAGTAAGATGTTTTCGCAGAGGTCTTTGTGCAAATTAAAAAAAATCGATAAAAGTCAAGATACTACAGCAGCGTCCCATAGTGAACGATTTTTTAAACAGAAAGGTTAAGGCTTATTCCGATTAGGTTTGAAGGGAATCTAACCAGTGTGTTTTGAGAAATGGACCAATTTTTAGACATTTGTTTTAAATTTTTGAGCTGATTCAAAGTCTGTTTTCTATCTGGCTGGTGGCTTAGGGTTCCAGTCCATATGTCCAAGGCCCCAAGTCTGCTAGGCAGGTAAGGAGAAAGCGCAACTAACAAGCATTTACACTGCTGTTTCTTTATTAAAAATGCTAATATATACTATTATTGATCATTCCGCAATTTTCAAAAATAAAAAACTTCAAAACCAGAAAATAACAGCAACAAAATCTGGTGAACAAATATGGCAGATACTATGTTAGGCACATTTCTTCCACAGTTGAAGAAAATGCAAAATATTGCTTGCCTCCGATGCAGACCCAAGCGGCGTGTTTCGTTTCCGCGGTAAGATAGAGATAACACGGAACTTGGTCTGCTTTGGAGGCAACGATATTGCAAAAGTTGACAAAAATGCAACAGTGCTCAATATTTCATGGTCCATTCGAATTTTAACAATGTATACAGTCAGAATGATGAAATGCATGTAAAATACAGATACAGAGCTGAAGTAAAAGTCTGCACGGATATGTATGTGTGTGTGTGTGTGTGTATGTATGTATGTATGTATGCATGTATGTGTTTGTGTATATGTGTGTGTATGTATGTGTGTACATCCACACGTATATAAGTATATATTAGTGGGTAAAAACTTCATCCAGATACTATTATAGATACAATAGGTAAGGTCAAGATCAGCTGGTTCATGTGGGTTCTCACTAGAGGGCTCAATAAGCAGGCGGACTAGGTGTGTGTATTTCCATTAGTTTCCATTATAATTTGCGCCTATGTAACCTTAAAACCGCTCTACCTAGAAACACCACATTACTTGTGGTGGATGGTTGTATATAGTTTAAGTATTACTGTAAATTTGGTAATTTTTTGTTGCAAAAGTATTCAATGAATGGAATGTTACTTTTTAATAGAATCTAATGGGAATACACACTACTAGCCCACACGAATGCTGTGTATTGGGTTGCATATTCAGCCAAATACATATGCGACCTCTCCTATTATGCTCGTAAAAACTTTTTTTTTTGTGTTCATTTAGAATGTGGAGTTATTAACTGAGAAATAAATACACAATCAGGCACTTGAACGGAATGCCGAACTTTTATAAATGAAGAAATTGCCAGATACCTTTAGATTATGTATGAACACTTTGTGTCACATATGAAATAAAATGAATATCCTGTAATAGTTTGTTTCAATATTATTCATAAATCCTTACATCTGATTGGAATCTAATTCATCAAACGTTCCAAAAATATATCTCGAATATTTGCATTATTGTTCCGTGTTCCTCCAAGTAGTTTTTGTGACTTTGGGTGTAAACCGTAAAGATTCCCGGTTTCATCGATACGTTAATTGTTAATAGCAATGTCGCCACATGCAAGAATTAAGAAAAGTAAAGTTTTCGGCGTTGTATAAAATATGAAGGCTACATGACATTTCTTCTAGCTCCATAAGTACGGGCTGAAGGACACCTGTAGGTGTATTGTGCTTTGGATATCCAGGAGTTTGAGTAATGCTTCTTTTCTTTGATACGCTAAACCTCCAGTTCTCTAGTTCGTTTAAATACCGAGCATCCTGTAGTGGACACAACTTTAGTCACCATTCCTAATGTGTGGTTTATGATTCTAATTTGGACGGTAGTTGCAAATCCTAATTATGTTTTCTACGAGTCCACAATAGAGCTTTGTAAACTGTTTTTATCTCCTATCAAGTATAGCATGTCAAGTCCTCGAATATAATATGAATTATCTCTGTATCCCCATCAGGCATTTAGCTGAAATGTAAACCTACATTTTCCATGGCTCATAATTAACACCTTTACTTCAACAGTTTCAGCAGCACGAGTGTCCATGTGGACCAGGCATTGACATGCGGGCCTAGCGCCACGCGCCAATCTGTACTCGATGATTAATTAAGTCTGATAACAGCAGAACCTTATCAGCTTTCCAATAATGAAGGAGTCTAAATTCAATAAAGTAGTGAAGTGCAAATCAAATTGCCAGCAGAGAGAACGTATAAATTTTCTGCGATCTTTAATTTTTGATGACGGTGCCTGAGAACTGGACGGCCGGACTCAAGCCAAATGAACAGAAGCCGGCATTTGTCAACATGATCAAGATATTACTCCTTACTTCTGCTGAACAAAAGCCCTTTTAGCCGTCGTTAAACTATCATGAGAGCTGATAAAAATCTCCTTTGGTCGGAGACAAAATATGCCAAACAGGTTTATTCAATATGTTTTTGCCTGAAGATGTTGATGGTGCGTGAAGTGTGAGGTACACAAGTTGATATGAGTGCCAGGTGACCGCGGGGCTCCCTGCATCATGAGGTACACAAGTGCACGAGTGGTGGGTGACCGCGGGGACTTCCTGCACCATGAGGTACAGAAGGTGATTGCCGGGTGACCTGGGGGACTCTCTGCAGCATGAGGTACACACGTTGGTGAAAAGTGCCGGGTGACCAAGGAGACTCCGTAAAGTGCATGTGACGTGCACCAGTTGGTCTAAGATGCTGCTTGACAGGAGAGTCTCCAGGTTCCAGGCCTGTCATTGTTTTTATAATCAGTGCATGTGTCTTGAATACCCCTCTTTACAGCCTCCTGCATGGCCACAAAACCAATGGGTAATTCGCCACTAAGAACTAAACATTTTCACGACAAGGGTAAATCGCCATCGAGTGATATTATGTAATGGCCATGTGCTCTCTCTTGGCTTGAGAACGGACACATAAAAACAAGATTGGGCCGGGTATACTCTACGAATATTGTGTTGACGTCTATGGCCTAACCTACAAATGATTTACGCGTATCCATCCTCAAGCTTTGTTTACCGTTATAAAGTTTGAGGGGATTCTTTCAGAGCCCCACTTTCAGTAAGTTGCCCCTTAGTTCGACCAGTGTTAGTTACAAACTGCCCAGAAAAAAGCGATGAGACCCAGACTGGGTGTCTCGTTATATTTTCATCGACCGTTAACACCATGATGATGATGATGATGATGATGATGATGATGATGATGATGATGATGGTGATGGTAGTGTTTTATTTAAGGCATGAAGGTTCATGGGACAAGAAAATGGAGATATAATTTGCACACCCGGTCTTCTAAAAAGACAGATCTAACATCATACTATTCGTAAAATAACTTGTAAGTCTTTTAATGTGCCCTCTTCAAGGGACACATTAAATATCATACTATTAGTAAAATAACTTGAAAGTTCCATCTTTTAAAGAGACAGATCAAATATTTTACTGTTAGTAAAATAGCTTCCTCGACCTGCCTTCTAGAGAGACAGCTCAAATATCACACTGTTAATATGATAACTTGTATGTTCTGTCTTTTAGCCCTTTCAGTGCCAAATTTGGGACTGAGTCAACAGATTTTCTCGGCGCGCATTGGGCGCATTGCGCCCAATGCACAACGAAAAAAAGCTGTTGACCTGGGGTATTCTCTCTGGAACTATAGGCATACTGGTACTTGAATGAAAGGTCTTCTTACGAGGAATACGAATCTGGGATCTTAATGATAATTCAGACTTGTCTGACTTAAGTAGATCGAATTTAGACGTGATTGGCACTGAAAGAGTTAAAGGGACAGATCAAATATACAACCATCAAAATAACCTGTGTCTCCTCGGCTGCATTTTGAAGAGACAGATCCAATATCATACTACTATAGCACAGGTGTACATCTCTGCTATTTCAGTATGTGTGACCGGTCTTTAATGAGACGGATAAAACATCACACTATCAAAAATATACTACCATCTATATTGTGAAAATATAAATTAAATTGTATGTTACAAATTAGATCAATCTATTTATTAAACCAATTGGCCATGTAACACAAGTGCTTGCCTTGTGCCCCGGCGCTTGTGTACGGGTGATCAATGAAAAGCATGGCAGTAACTTTTTGCTAATAACCGTACGGTGCGACAAAATATTGGACCATTTCTGCAATAAGCGACTGTGTTGTACATTCCCCTTTCCGCTGCTCCCATCTCACAGTACATGGTCCATTTTACATGTCATCGTTATAGATTGTCTGAAGACAAATGCTACTCACTTGCTGCCATTTTATATGATTGACTGGTAGTATTTCTTTTCTGGGATGCTGTCAAATTTTACTGTTGAACTATATTCAAGGTAAAAATGACACCTTATATTTCGGATGGACAATTTAGGACCACTGTCAACAGATTCAACAAATTCTGACCTGACTCTGATTTCATCGTATAATGTTGTAACTTGCCACTAGTTTTCTGATAAAAGTACATCAGAATAACGCGATAAAAGGCACCAATTTACCGACAGTAATAACTGGCATTTTGGCACAAGTAAGACATTGTCAGCCATTTTATCGAAAACCAAGAGTGCCGTCTTGTGGCCTCTTTAGTACACGTAAAATGTTTTCCATCATGATACTCAAGTTTGTTGATCTTCTTGGTACTTGTGCGCTTCTGTGACATCGTCTCACAAATAGAATTCAAGCAGTATTCTTAAGCAACCTGTTTTTTAGTTAAGCTGAGTAGCTCAGTTGGTCAGCGGGCTGGCAAAATGCTCAACATGCCAAATTTGTATCTTGTGCTTCCACATCCTACTGTATATAATCGAAAGTTAAACAAAACTGTGTCCAATTGCGACTGGTACTTGATATTTAAAGGCCCCAGGCCCGATCAGCTTGAAGGAATCAGTCCAAGTTGCCTCCAAAGCAGACCCAAGCTGCGTATTTTGTCAGTGTAGTAACACGGAACTTGGTCTGCTTTGCAGGCAACGGTCCAAGTAGATAACTACAAATGGCAAGCACAGAAATGCAGGGGTGGTTGAAGGAAATGTGACATTCACTAAAACTCTACAGTTGTTCTAAACTTTCCGTACACTTGCAGATATTGTCACATTCTACAGAAGTTGAGTCACAATGTGAAGGCGCCAATATAATCAAGGTCTACCCGTCAATGTGAACACGACTCTCACCGAATGAGTTATTATTCTCTGCCTCCACAAATGACACTCGAGGACAGCAGAGCTCTTAGTCCCTTGTCCTATCGACAAGCAAATGTAAACTGCGAAGTGCGGAAACGGAACAGAGGCGCCAACGTGCATGTGACAAGAGAATAGTCGTATCCGATTGCACTTCGACTTTCAGGGATATTTTCTGCGGCTATAGAAAAACCATTAACGTAGAGACAGGTGAAGATTTTAAACAGAAAAAAAGTTTCGTGCAACATACATTCTTCAGCTATTTGACTCTTCTGGACAGTAAATGGGCGTCCGGGTACCCAGACTACGCTGATAACTCGTTAGCGATATGAATTCTTCCTAACACAAAAAGTCACACTTGACTTTGTACCGGTAACTTAAAACACTCTACAAGAAGAAGGAACTTGTGGATAGTAGACTCGCACCTAACAATTGAATGAAAGCTATAAATACATTTGGGTAGGATATTTTGAAAGAAACTACAGTTTATATGCATATGGTGTTCACACTTGGGTATATTTAACACACATTTACCAAGATCAACCTATGCTCAGCTGATCTATATGAGCTTTATGGAAGAGTTTGAATTACAACTGAGCAAAAACAAAGCTAACATAAGCTGACCTAAATTTCGTAAGCTAAAAATATAATAAAAATAAACATAATTAAGATGAAAAAATACTAGCAAACACATGTCAACGTTCACACACAAAATTAACAAACCGCTCGTGGGTGGAAACAAATATTTGCAGAGCAAACGTTCCCCATGGAGGGGGGGGGGGGGCAAATATTCATGGCTGGGAATGAATAATCGTTCTCTTCAACATATATTTGCCAAATAATAGTTTCTGGGGAGCAAATATTCCTTTACACCGGAAAGAATGTTCAATTATCAATTAGTATAACAAAACAATAATTTATCCACCGATAAGGATTTGAGTGAAGAACTGGGTAAACATGCCAAACTATGTTTGCAATACTAAAGTATCTGTTCCATTGGCCAACTGTGACAATGCTTATCAGTGCTAATTTTTTCCGACACAAGAATGCCCCAGCCTACATTAGAGAAGTGTGGAATTATGACAAAGCTAATTTTGATTCGTTTAGAGAAAAAACTATCTTTAAGTGATTGGGAAGCCTGTTTTGACTCGGATGATGTTGATCTGATTTGTGAGAAGTGGTTCAATACGTTGATATAAGCAGCTAAAGAGTATATTCCGAGTCACTCGGTAGCAATAAGACATGGTGATGCCCCTTGGTATACTTCCTCTCTCCGCTCTGGCAAGCGGAGAGTGGAACGCATTTATACTAGAGCCAAGCATAAACCTGCACTTTTGCCATGTTTCAAACAATTAAGTACTAAATATATTGAGGACTTTAATACGACATATCAGAATATATGAGACCTCAATACGATATATATCAGAGTAAATCATTATAATCGTCTAGGAAATTCAATTAATAATACCCGACAAAGGAAAAACAACTGGTGGCAGACAGTCAAATTATGTTTACGTAAAAACGAAGCGTCTCATATTCCAGCATTAATATATGGAAACAGAACATATACAGATAATGAAGCAAAATGTCATAGTTTAAACGACTTCTTCATCGATCAAACTAAGGTTGATGATCCAGATTTTTTACTTGTGGCATAGGAATATGACAATTTAAGTACTTTGGAGTCTATTTCAATTAGTGTGATGCAGTTTTCTGGGTGTCAAACAGGCAAATGGCCCAGATGGTATTAGTACACGTTTTCTCAGGGAAGCAGCCGGTGCTATTTCAGACTCCCTGGCAAAGTTCATATTTCTTTGCATGAATGCAGACTTCCTATCAAATGGAAAATGGTTAACGATCGTTAAGAAGGGGTGTCCGAACCCCTGCAATAGTCATAGGCCTATCTCATTATTAAGTACAATATAAGTATAATCTTTGAAAAAGTAGTATTTAAATATACTTTCAATTTCTTTCGATACAACTTAGCCTTATCATAATGACAATTTGGTTTCATCCGGGGTGACAGCGCGGTCAATCGACTTGTTTTCCTTACCATTATTTTTGTGAACCAGTTGACATGCAAAAAGATGTTCGAGTAATTTTATGTGATGTAACTAAAACACTTTAACCTGTCTATCACCCCAGCCCCTTGAAGAAATTACAAAAATCAGGAATTAATGGACCCTATTGCAGTGGTTCGGCGATTATTTAGACGGGCGTATACAGAGGGTCGTTGTCCAGGGAGCAACATCACATTGGGGGCGAGTCAAAGCAGGTGTTCCACAACGACCTGTCTTGGGACCATTATTGTTTTTTTATATTAATGATATCGTAGACATTTTGCAATCTTTTTGCCGACAATACATCTCTGTTCATCAGGGTGGATGACGCTACTGCTGTGACAAATAGCCTTGATGCAGATTTGAAGGAAATTGAAGATCGGTTGCAGCAGTGGATCGCGTCTTTCAATCTTGTAAAATCCAGCAGTATGGTAAACTCGAAGAAACGAAACCCCTTACGGTACCCTGATCTACTATTCAAGAATGAAAAACTACCCAACAAACCTGATCATAAACATTTGGGCCTGACAATTTGCTCCGATCTTACATAGTCTAATCATATCAAGGAATTAACGACTAAAGGTATGAAATGGTAAATATTCTGAAATATTTGCAGATTCGGCTTAATAGGAAATCTTGAAATTCTATATCTTTCTTTTATTAGGCCTGTCCTGGAATATGGATCTGTGGTCCGGGACAACTGTAATTTACAGAAGTCTCAGCAATTGGAAAATGTCCAATTAGCTGCAAGCAGTATTACAGGAGCTACCTCGGGGACTAATCATAATTTACTATATGAAGACACTGGTTTTGAAAAATATAAGCACGTCGAGATAAAAGTAAATTAATTCTCTTCTTCAAAATCCTTCATGGCGAAGCTCCACAATATTCAAGTTACCTTCTTCTTGATTCTGTTAACGCAAGAAATAGATATAATGTTAGGTCTAGAACGAACTTGTCAGTTTACCGATCGTGAACTAATTTATTTGACTCCTCATTTTTTCCATCTACATTGCAACTGTGGAATGAACTACCTCAGAACATTCGAAATTCTGATGATCATGTCGAATTCAAGAAAAGGTTAAACCGGAGTACTGAAAGTGTCGATAAAGTATTCTATGTAGGCGAGAGAAGGCGTGCTGTGTCCCATGCGATCTTGCGCATGGGATGCAGCGAACTCAATTCTGATCTGTTTGCGAAGGGCCTTCTAGCACCTCTTAAGTGTGTCTGTGGCAAAGGAAATGAGGATGTTTTCTGCTATTTTTTGTGAATGCTCTCTTTTCTAAACGGAACGCAACACGTTGCACAGCAAAATTATTCCCGTCGCGTCGTTTACAGAAGCAACATTGCTTCATGGCTCAGAGACGTGTACCGTCTGATATGATGATATTTGATGCAGAACAAAGTTACATTTAAGCAACAGGCAGAGACAGGCAGTTACGTGGGTTATGATACAGACTGTGTTTGTCAGATTTAGTGAAGGTGAAGCATGACTTTATTCTGTCCATGGTGTCATGTGTTGTTAAATCCTCAAACTTGTGTGGCGTTGCCAATTTGTCTCTGTAGATTGTGTACCGTACCCGTTGCGTCTTTGTCTCTATGTCTTGTTTCTACTTCTGCCTTTTTCATGTACAAAAGGGATTCATATAGGGCTCAGCTGTTTTTTCCCCAATTGCTTTATAATAAATACGTTTAAACCAACTAGGGATCAATGCTCTGACTTAGCACTCACTGATGGCAAGTTACGTTTGCTTTATCGAATGATAACAACACTTACCTTGTCGCGGGTGATGGGTGGCGGCAGAATTAGGTAGTGTGCATTGGGGAACTCAGGCAGAAGTGTCCCTGTCTTGGAGCTAAGCGAATACTTTCGTGTGAAGCCACCCTGCAGGATAATAGTCATATTTAGAGCCAATCGTATGACTTATTTAACAATATAGGCTTCTCTAGAGCAAATAGTATGACTTATTTCACGATTTAGGCTTATTTAGAGTGAATAGTGTAACTTATTTGACAATATAGACTTATTTACGGCCAATAGTATGATTTACTTGACGATATAGGCTTATTTAGAGCCCATGTGTTGACTAAATTAACGATATAGGCTCATTTAGAGCCAGTGGTATGACTTGTATAAAAATATAGGCCTTATTTAGGTTTCAAGTCACTTCTTTAGAAAATGAGACAATATATTTCTGTATCATCCCGAAAATCCACCTGCTTTTTATCTAGAGTCAATAGTTTGACTTATTTAATGATTTAGGCTTATTTAGAGCCAATAGCATGACTTTTTAACGATAAATGCTCATTTAGAGCCAATAATATAACTTATTTCACGATATAGGCTCATTTAGAACCAATAGTATGACTTATTTAACAATAAAGGCTCATTTAGAGCCAATAATATAATTTATTTAGCGATATAGGCTCATTTAGAACCAATAGTATGACTTATTTTAAAATGTAGGCCTTATTTAGGTTTTAAGTCGCTTCTTTAGAAAATGAGAGGATATATTTGTGTATCATCCCGAAAATTGAGCTGCTTTTTATTCCAGATTGACATTTTGTGCATTCACCTAATTTGAATTAGTTATTGTGCAACAACTTTGGTTCACGTTTCATTGAATGTGGCTATGTAACAAACCTACCCACTGAAATGGGAATGACATCCCAATTGGTACTAGTTTTGAAGTTGTTAAAGATTTAAATTTTGCGTATTCACCTAATTTGTATAAATGAAGATGCTATGACTTTGGTTCGTGTTTCATTGGATGCTGCTATGTCAAAAACCTACGAATTGAAGTGGAAGTAACACCTCTTTCTGTGATAGTTTTGATGTTTTTCCAGATTTCACTTTTGCGTATTCACTTAATTTGCATGAATTAAAATGCTTCAACTTTGGTCCATGTTTCATTGGATACGGCTATGTCACAAACTTATCAATTGAAGTCGGAATGACGCCGCCAAAATGCTACAATTTTACTTAATGGTTCATTGGATGCGGCTATGTCAAAAACATACGAACTGAAGTGGAAATAGCACGTCTATCTGTAATATATTTGAAGTTATTCCAAATTTGAATTTTGTGTATTCACCTAACTTACATAAATTTATGTGGGAGAACTTTGGTTCATGTTTCATTGGGTTCGGCTATGTCACAAACATACAAATTGAAGTTGGAATGACGCCTCTATCTATAATATTTTCGAAGTTATTCAAGAATTCAATTTTGTATATTCACCAAATTTGCATAAATCAAAATGCATCACTTTGGCTCATGATTTATTGGATACAGCTATGTCACAAACCCGTGAATTGAAGTTGGATAGGTACCTCTATTTATAATAGTTTTGGAGATATCCAACTTTTAAATGTTTCAAGTGCTCCTAATTAGCATAATTTAAATTCTATAGTTTTTGTTCAATGTTCATTGGCAGGTGTCACAAACCTGTATGTGCTACTTTAAATTTTGTGTCTTTCTGTAATAGCTTGGAAGATATGGAGCTTTTAAAACTTTAATTGCGTGCAATTTGCTTAGGTTTTAACATCATGACTCTTCCAGACAATAAGCAAAACGTTGTTACTAGGTCTATCACCATGCCAAGTTTGGTATTTTCCGAAGAATAGTGTCCGAGAAAACTGTCCACAGTAAATAAGTAAATAAATAAATGAATAAATAAATAAATAAATAAATAAATGAATGAATGAATGAATGAATGAATGAATGAATGAATGAATAAATAAATAAATAAATAATTAAATAAATAAATAAATAAATAAATAGATAAATAAATAAATAAATAAATAAATAAAGTGTTTGAGGAAAAAACAAGAAGTCTGTGTTCACACACAGACTTAATAAACAATTAGTGTGTATCCTGTGTAGACGATAGTCCCTTGATCTTCGGGGTCTACTGTAATAATAAGTCACGTTGGCCTAGTGGGACGACTAGCATATTCAGTATAATCATCAATCATGTAGGCCCAGTGAGACCACTATCATTGACAGTCTGCTGTCTCGTGGTCTTAACTAGTAGTCAGCTCTAACCGGCATGGTCTGTAGTCATGTAATCCCAAATTGGACCATTGTCGTGTATAGTTTGTAGTCATGTGATATTTCTTGGGAGCATTGATTGGAAACTTTGTATTCATATGATCCTACATGGCACCATTGTACTGTGTGGTCTATACACCCTATGCAAAGTCCCTGCCATATTTGGAACACTACTGACCTCTGGTGACAGAAACCAGAATGAGGCTGTGGTGGACACCAATTTAAGTGGCCATTCACTTACATGTTAAATTTGCTTACTTTGCTAGCTCATATCTATTATTAAAAACACTTGAAAATTACCAATGTGCTATTTTATTAGGAAAACTCAGACTCTACATACGGAAATAATCTTTCGTGTTTTGACTTCTCTAATACGCATCTGACTGTAATTTGGATACCTTGTACAGTTGGACCCAAAGCCAAAATAACTAAGTTGACTCTCTATACATTCTTGATATTTCTAGCAGCAACAGTGTAATAAAATTTTGCTTTTTAAGGATATATAATTAGCTGTCACAGTTATATATACTCTTAAGCTGAATTGGCATGCTAGAGGAGTAAACTGATCAGTGCAGACCCAACTTTGTAATCAGGAATAAAAAATAGTGATGAAACTTGAGTACGGGATCATGTTTTTATGTATATATTTTGATGTCCCAGGTAGTACAAATTACACTCCAAAATGATTGACTGGCTCTAATATATGAATTCAAGAGATTATGTTTTGTAATAAGATGATATAAAACATGTTGCCATGAAAACTCATTTTATATTAACAGACTACATCACAGTAACTTTTGCAACAATGGACCACACACTGAAAACCTGCTTTCCCTCACTGTTGTAGTCCAAGAGTTGTCCTCACAGAATAAAAGAATGGGTGTTCTCAAAAGTGTTTTTAAATGGTAGATATGAACTTCAAAAGTAAGCAAATTTAACATGTAAGTGAATGGGGACTTGACTTGGGATCCACCCCAGTCTCATTCTGGTTTCTGCCACCAGAGGGTAGTAGTGTTCCAAATATGGCAGGGACTTTTGAATAGGGTGCATACATGTAATTCTTGTGGAGCCTCTGTCCATCATACTATGTAGGTCCAGACCACTTTTCCGCCAGTTGTTATGTTATTGCGATAACTATCTTGTGATGGCTGGTATCATACAATAAAATAGAAAAAGCGGTGGTGCCTGTTGGACTACTGTTCTGTGTAGTCATGTAATCCCACCGGAGTAACCATATTCCTTGAACGCACACTGCGTATAGAGGTAAAATTCCGTCCTGCTCACCGTCCGATAGAATTTGAATTAGTTCTGTTTCACTGTGCTCAAGCGTAAACCTACCCACCAACATGACCTTGCTCACGCAAAAATTCTTTTAAAGTCTTTTGTATGTTCAATTTTGAAATCAAGTGATACTTGTCCATCATAATGAAAACAACATGACAAAAGGACACACACACCCACCCCCTCCAAAAAGATCAATTCTTTTCAATCAGAAATATCAGTCCAACGCATGAGAGGCTAGCCATCGATGGTATACTGACAAAGCGCACTCTCCTAGCACTACATGTATAACTGTGTAAAGGCAAGCCAGGTGAACTACCAAATTGTAGACTGTAAGATCAACCAGGAGCCACTTCAACCCACAAATTATATGAATGGATTATCTGTATTTACAGGAAATAAGAAAGAAAATGTATAAAGCAATGTTCTCGGTAAACACAAGCACAAATACTGTCTTTGGTCCAACCTAAGGAGGTGTGTTTCATCTGTCAAATGATAAAGTTTGTACCTTTTCTTATCAAGTACGACTTTAATATGTAGCGACAAGCCCCGAGAGATTAAAATGATAACTGGAACGTACACCTATCTGACCTAACGCCAAGATAAGATGTAAAACTTTATCACCGTAATTACACAGAGCAAGATAAAACATCAAAGAAAATTCGCCCATATATTTCCCGTAAAACACGAAGAAATGTATCAAACTAGCAGAGTCCTCGAGTGGACTCTCTTACCACGTAACATAGATAACATTCTTTGCGTTTCAGCTTTTTGAATTTGATAGTCCAGATGTCTGACTTTGATATTGCATGTTCCACATTGTTTTAATTTTTTAACCTGTTGGTGTCTAAAAGAGGATTGTCTTCTTTTAAAGTTGACAACACGGAGAAATTAAAGCTATGAATGCTACAAATGAACATGCCTAAAGATTTTCCAAATATACATGCGACGTGTCTCTTTCTCAGTAGTTTTAAATGTAAGTTCACTGGACCAACTGTACATCATATTGATAGAGATAATAAGCAAACAATATTGTGGCTGATAAGAGTTTGTTTATGCAGAATATGTTGTCGATATAACTGGATGGTACTTGTAGCCATGTAAAGAAGGATCTATTACATATGTTGTCAGGTCACAGCTACAAAGAGCCAGGCAAGATACCAGTAAAGGTTAAGAGATGTTTCAAGTGCATTGAGGAGAAAAAAAAAAAAAAAAAAAAAAAAAAAAAAAAAAAAATTCACTTGTCTTTCAAACATGCTCGCCTGCTGGGCTTTTGTACATTTTTTTTAGCCTTTGTAAATCATTTGAAATTGAAACATCTTTTCATTGTGTATGGTTCTTTCTCCCGGAAAGGCTAGCTATGTAAAATTACGTTAACTTTCGAAATGGTTCTCTTTCCTGTGGATTTTTGATATTATTTTTGGCATAGGGACACAATTCGTTTAATCACTCAAGTGGGTAAACTCCACCGCCATATGCCAGCAAGCAGTGAAAGCTGGCCCAATGTAATGCCACATTGGGCCAACCTTCATTGCTTGATCTGACCATTAAGGTGACACTGCTTGTCCTGTTTGCAAGAGGAATTTTGCCGACGGGAGCAGGAAGGCATAATGCAGTTCTGATAAGACATTCGGTATTAACATCAACAATTCCTGCATTCCGTCTAGTTTCAGCATTTGGGGGAGAAAACACACATGTTTTGTCGTTATCAAAAATGATTTCATGTCTCATACTATCCCCAGTTCTGTGCGCATTCGTTCATATTCAAATAATCGCGATTAGTTGTATCCTACTCTAGCTTTGAAAAAGTAATTGCGATGTCCGAAACATAAACATATTATGTATGTATGTATGTATGTATGTATGTATGTATGTATCTATCTATCTATCTGTCTGTCTGTGTCTGTCTGTCTATCTATCTATCTATCTATCTATCTATCTATCTATCTATCTATCTATCTATCTATCTATCTATCTATCTATCTATCTATCTATCTATCCATCCATCCATCCATCCATCTGTGATAAGCTTAGTGAATCATCATTCAAGGAAAACGGAATGAAGCTACAAGGCATCTTTTAATTTTAGGCCGACGTAAGTTAATGTGTCATCACGGATATAAATAATGTTTACACCTAAGTTTATATTTCATCTCTGTGTGTCTTTGTGTCTCTCCTTCTGTATAAATTTTACAAAACAGTCGACAGAATTCAAGACAATAATTGCTTTCCCGGACTCAATTATTAGTATTTGTTAAAAATGGTTCATCCAGCCGCTAAAATTGCGAAATTCCTTCACAAAATAGTTTTTAATGCTTTTCATGTCCTTGGTTGAATGTATGTGTAATCTGTTGTTCAACCAAAAAAAGGCATGCCACAGGGATTTTTGGGTTAGGCCCTCCATAACAAACACTTTTTTTAGCAGTATATAACGATGCAAAGAAACAAAGGGGTCATAATGTGTACGTAAACATTACGTGGTTTAATAATAGAGGTTAATGCGGTACTTACCTCATTCTTCAGTTTACAGCCAGAGAACCTACAACACACCATCAAATACATCAAAGGTTGATAACTTGGCCATTTTGTGCATTGACTGTATTATATCAATTTTGTGACAGCTCGCACCATTTGAATATGGCTTTCATTTGTGGATATGATAAAGCTGACTTCTCTTCACGAAAAGCTTCTCGCTACTAAGAATTTTGCGACAGAAATTCGGGTACATCACCATTGGTAAATATTTTTATTAAACCTAAATTTCAATCAAGAACAAAATTTCTTTAAAAAAAAATAGATAAACACAGAAACGTCACAAAATAAAACCGCAGATAAAATGGGCTAGGTGTCAGTGGTACTTGAAATAAGCAATAATCCTGGTGTCAGGTATAACAGTGCGCTCTGTCGGTCTCAAACAATTACATATTCATAAATCACGCAAAGTGAAAGTCAAGTATGTGCGGTGGGTTTTTAATCTCCGTGGAGGGTAAAGATTGAAACCGTTTCTCTAAAAGATGTTAATGTTTTAATGTTGTCAACGGCCATCGCAGAATATTTCTTCATTCTCGTCAAAAAAAAATGACAATATTTAAATTTATTGTTTTCAGCTAGATACATATGCAAATACAATAATATCTAGTTTTGTATACTGTATACTGTGTGAACAAGACAGTATCTCGAAGTTTCAAAATATTCTTTGTGTGTGTGTGTGTGTGTGTGTGTGTGTGTGTTTGACGGTGTATTGAAAGAAGTTCAGTATTTTGATTGTGCGTTGCTGCAAACACTTGGATGAAACATGGTATCAGATAAAGATCATAATGATTCGGGGCCAAGTTTTGGCAAACATTCTGTGACCTTTCATGGCCAATGTTTGACTTGCAACCAAGCCGTGCCTGATCGTACCGCAGTACTACTCAGTAAGAACAAACTACAGACTGCATAACTGTATTGCTCGGCTGCGGCGGAGCATTAGGAGGCCATGCTTCACATACGATTGTCCTTCTATTGGCTTCTAATAGCTCTTTAGCACCCCAAATTTGGCAGCAAGTATTCAATGGGACATAATTAATGTCAGTCAAGACCGACAGAGCTTTGCCTTGATATACAACAACCGTAGAATATATATCCCTGATATGGTCAAGAACAACAGTTTGAGCTTTACTCTCTTAAACGCACAGAGTAGAACAAACTTCTGTTGTCAATATATCATAAATCTAGGAATTAAGGTTTATAATTTAATACGTGAAAACATCAAGTCTGCTAAATCTAAAATTTGCTTTAAGCGTAGGCTTTATCATTGGCTGAGTACATCACGTTCTATTGACATGGAGTGCCTTATTTTCTCTCATAGACTCTACTAACCTTGAATTTATTAAGAGTGATTTATTGTAAACATTGTTTATCAACCTCTCCATTTTTCTCCTTCCCATTTTCTGCATTTTTTAAAACATATCTGTATCTTCGAATCTCAATTTACATTTTAGTATTATGTGTAAAAATGTTTTCATCCAAAATAATTGTATATCAGTATCTCAGCACGGTGCTACGGGTAACTGCGATTTTAAATGAAAATATATTTGACATATATCAACCTTCTGGCTATCATTAATTTGTCACGTCTATTTTATGTTTGTATATTCTATTTACATTAGTGTGCATGATGTTAACTTCACCCCCCCCAATAAAAAGGTGGCCAGAAGATTGACACATATGTAGAAAAAATGTGCTGATATTTCACCCTCTTTCTTCAAGACACGATACTCGATCAGATTTTTTTTATCAAACATCGGCCATATTATGAAGAAGAAAGAAAAAGAAAGAAAAAAGACAAGCCACATAAACACGTGGACTGGGTATAAATGGAACATCTGGCTGTCCAGGTATGCCTTCGGGAGAGTCATTTGTGACAGGCCACGTGGGGTCACCCCAGTGATGCCTCCACACAACAGACCGTGTCCACTACTGTTTTTATTGAACTTGGCAAACATGAAGAGTGAATGTTCTTGAGAAGATTGCACGGGGGAAGAGTAAAGGGAGCCGGCTTGTGGGAATCAAAGGGGAGAGGCAAAAATCACCACAAGTATTAAAAGACGTACTATTACATATGGGACGGTAGAAATGGCGTTAAAAAGGTAAAGAAAACGGCTTTTGACCGGTTCGTAAGTTTGTTTGTTTGTTTGTTTGTTTGTTTGTTTTTTTTTGGGGGGGGGGCAGGTAGACGGAGACGTGTGAGACAGACGGGAAAGGGAACCCAGCTGATGGGAAGTGGTGATAGTGCCAACTCGACAAGCTTCTTGAATTGAAACAGCTCATGCCAAAACGTTTCTTCACGTTATATTATATTTATCTATCTAATACACACACACACACACACACACACACACACACACACACACACACACACATGTGTGTGTATGTGTATAATATATTGTGTGTGTCTCTCCGTGTCTGGATAATCCATTGTTATTAGTAATTTTTGTGCCATAGGGACATGTTTAAACTTAACTTTAAACTAAAGTCTTTCACTTTTGTCATTCGAAGCACATGTCATAGGGCGATCGAGATAACAGTCACTTGCAGTCTTTTGTGCATGTTTTTGAATCAGCTTCTGATGATTCTACACGGAACTGTACCAAGACAATGGTTCTTTGTAATGCAAACAACCTTCACCTGCCTATATTACCAGTTACAGTGGAAACAGTACGAAAATATATATAACTCGTCCTGTTTTGAGGCGTTCGTTTTGTTTTTGTTTTTGCTTTTTCTTTCTTTGTCCACTTTGGCACAAGCCATGACAAACTGAGTACCTCACGGCGCGTCATAATTACTCACAGCATATTAAATATGACAACTCTATTTTTCACGGCATTGCTCTAAAAGCATGCCTCATTTGGGAGGCTATATGCTCAATCCGAGTCGTAGGCTGGAGTGACCGTCAATAAAAGTTGCCATTCTTTTAACTGTGGGGAGAAGGTGTAATTGGTAACGCGATCTTTAACCAGCATGTACTTCCCAGGCGTGAGCGCATTGCCATTTCTTACCACACGCGATCCACTCCAACACAAACGTCTCTACCATCACCACTTTTGTCTTCTTCTAATATAAACGATGGTGTTGGGCAAGTCTACCAAAAGGGGCCGTCAGGTTACCAAGCTAAACGGGCCGTCATACATGCAAGTTAACGCACCTAAATTAGAGATTACCACCTAAATGGATCCTAAGGTTGTCCACTTTAGTGGGCCGTTAAAAGATAACTTGCCCTACATATTTTCCTCTTTAAACCTAAAGCTCCACGTCAATTCAAATTTAAATTTATCAGTTGGTATGTTAAATTGTATAGTTAAGAGGCACAAGGGGAACTTTTAGTTGAATAGTTAAATAATCCCCCCCCCCTTTTTATGAAAGGTGTGCATTTCATTGAGTGTCGCACAAATAATTTTCAATGGGTATTTTGATGAGAGTCCTGACTCCAGCTGCAAATAAAAATCGAAAAACATTGGAATTTGGCCGTTGAAGCCATAAGCTTTTCTTTTTGTTTTTCTGTATTGTTTTTTTTTTCCGCTTGTGGCCAGATCTTGTGAAATCATAGGTACACACTATTCCTCTTGTAGTCAAATTTGCTACACGGTATTTTATTGTGATGGAGATCGCGCTGGTATTTTGGCCTTTGTTTGCACTTGGCAAGGCTTTATCAAGTTGGATGACGACTCTGATGTGGACATAGTTCTGATTAGCAAAGACAGATATCTCCCAGGCGCTAACAAAAACAGAATAGTTTCACTTTGATGGATGCCAGGGATAGATTAAATACTTTAATTCTAAAAGAAAGATATGGGATCTGTTCATGATGGAGCACACTATATATACCATCGTGGTCTATATTCCAGACAGCATGATCTTTGAACGAAAATACGCGAAATGTATAGATTGGGCATGTCAAGCTGTTTGGAGAAGCAGCGGGGATACTGCATGAGCAGATTGACAATTGTGCACATATTATCGACATGTAAAATTGAACTGCGTGTACAAAACAAGTTTTATGATAAAAGAAGTAGCACATAGAATGTTTTGACTCATGATCACCAGACTGGCTTATGTTAGACGATACACGACGTGATCTTGAAGGGTTATATATGGTATACTATGGTTACACGCACAACAGCACTGCTGATAATATCTATTTAGCCATAAAGTTATACGACCTGTAATCGGCCATTGTTTTCACCCAGACCCTTTGGTAATGTGAAGCCTGTCGGAGAGGAGACCATGGACGATGCCAACATAAAAAAACATATAGTTGCTCGGAACTGGTTAATTTGGCGTGGCTGTTAGGCTGTAGGAGGCTGATAGGATCTACAAACACGAGCAGCTGGGGAATGTCACGTTTGAAGCCTTACATGTAATAACAGTCTTTGAGCAGCATCCGACGGCTAATCGACATTGTATATCAATGACACGGCCCGTGCTTCACTCCCTTCCCATTCTCTTTGACTTTATTGCAATTCCGTCCATTTTCCACGAGTGGATCTTAAATACCCATGTATGTTTTGGCCAGTCAAAGCTATAAATATTAGACTACCTGATTTGCGACTGGCCACACTTCTAGGGAGATTTTCGCCCAACTTGAACCTTGGCACTGTCTTGTAATTTTTCATGGCGCCTGGGACAAATTGATTGGTGGATTATCCTCTGCATGGACTAGTTTAGGCTGGGGTCGAGGGTATCATCACCGGTGCCAAAGGTGGGCATCAATGAGGCACTTGGAAGCATAAATTGTCTCCAAATGCTTGTGTTTCTGGTCTAAAAAGCTTTGTTTTCCCCTGCTTATTAGACAATACTGATAATATTTTTTACACTTACGTTTACTCCGCACCTGCAAGGCTGTGAACTTTCACAAGAGTATCAAAGGGATAGGTCAAGTAAATGCAAATAACCCTTGTCAAACATGTGTTAAGGTTAGTTTTAATAGACGATGCTTTTGATGATAGAAATATCAGCATATTTTGTGAGGGTCATCATTTTTGATGATTTTGAATTTATTGTAATGAAATTCACAATAATTAAACAGGGACATATCAGTTTTGTATAACGTATTATTGTTTTTGCTGACAATGTAACTTGGTTTCTCCCTCAGATATCTGTCCGTGACATAGACCGGTGGCCATGATGGGAGGCCTGCAGAATTACCGGTGCATGTTCTTGGCAAACTTGTGTCTTTTGTGAAATCCATGAAAGGAGAAACAAGCCTACGTGGATGCGATCTTTAGGTACATAACCACATGCAGAATTTAAAAAAATAGTTCACTTGATATTGCATGTGTTTTCCCATCCAATGAATTAATATTCTGCACTCGCCCCCCAAAATGGTCTGGACGAGTCCATTATACCATGGAGCTACTATAGTAGGTCCATGATTATACTAAGGGCGTCACTTGCATACAACAAGATTTGTTAATTACTATCAATTCAATCTTATTCACGTAATAGGACATAAAAAGGCAAATAATGCATAATATGAAAGGATTTGTACATGACCGAAATGTCAGTTGAAGTTTTGATGAAAAGATGTTTTATGAAAAAACCACGTGCATGAATTTAAAGGTGGGTATTTTCCCAGCATTTACAAACGCAGTTTAGTTGGCATTATTCTCATCATGAGTGTCACTCAATGTCATACAAGTTGTTAGAATCTTAGAATCTCAACGGAGGACTATGACCCCCTAGTTTGTCTTACGGACTTATTCTTTGAGGATCCTCTGACGACGGATAGTAATGTGAATGTACCGGTTGACAGCCCTTCAACTTCTAGATCCAGCGAAAGAGATGATGAACGGTTCTAATGCCTCCTGATAAAGGAGCACATTTTATTCACTCGAACGCTAGATCGTAATTACCAAAGCTGCGCGAAATCAAACTACTTGCGTCTAAAACAGGGGTTGCTATAATGTGCCTTACAGAATCATGGTTAGGCGACACTGTGAGTGACCACGAACTAAGCATTGATGGATATTGTACCATACAAAAGGGCAGACCTGGTAAAGGAGGTGGTGTCTGTGCCTTTAATATAAGAAGAGACTTGGTTTTCACCTCTGATCAGATCTAAACAATAACAATATTGAAGCTATATGGTTCGAATTACTTTTGCCAAAATGCAACCCAATCATCATAAGCACTTTCAAGACCTGATTGTGAACTTCAAGATTTGTACTCGTACCAACTCAGAACTATTCAAAACCCACAAAGGCATACTAGGCGTTTTCTGTTGTAAAATAACCTATTGAGACTTCAACAAGAGTAACAAACACAGCAAAGGCCATCTTGGGTCTTGGATCATATTATCTGTAACAGTCCAGAAAAGTTATGATAATCAGGGACAACAAGTGTGGGTTTAATTGATCACTTCTTGATATACTGTACGCATAAAATTGTTGAAGGTCAAATCAATCAGCACAATAATGTAAGGGTCAGATAAATGAAACACTACTAAAAAGAACTAAATGAAACAAAACTTAAACAAGTAAATTGGTCACAAATAAAAGATTGCACAGAAGTAGAAAAGGCATGTGAAATTAAGAGTCTTAAAGAGCAAATTATTGATGAGATTGCACAAATAAAAGTAATCCGTTTGAAATCTAGAACAGAACCTTGGATGACAAGTGATGTTCTGCACCTTTTAGCCCAAAGAGAACATTTTCTGTACCTACCGAAAAAGATCTGAAATAACAGAGAAGGTTTAAGCAAAGAGGAAGCATCCAGCATAAATAACAAATTATGTTTTGACCCAACCTCAGGTAGCAAATTGCTTCAATAAGCTTTATACAGGAGTGGATGAAACGTCGGTTTCTAAACTCCCACCAAGAAGTTTGAGTGAGATTCACAGATTCTGCTGCCTTTCAAGGTTACTACAGAAACTCTGCTAACCAAAAATTTCAAATACAAAATGTAGATGAAGAATTTGTCCTCAAAAATTAAAAAGTTTACCACCCAAAAAGTACTGGGGTCTACAATATTCCATTTTTTTTTAAATAACGGGGCCGATATTCCAAAGGTCCCAGTTACTCATATCATCCATCTTTCTATCAGAACTACCACATTACCAGAAAATTTCAAAGCAGCAATAGTGAAACCCCTATACATAAAGAACAGAAAAGCCAAATCCAGGGAAATATTGGTCAGTGAGTATTCTAACAGCTCTGTCTAAATCTTAGAAACAGTTTGAAACTTACTTATACGGTATTCATACCTGGCAACAATGCGCGTTATGTCCGATCGTTGTTACCTTACCTATTTTTTTTCCGCACAGACCAGAAAGTGGCTCCTAAAGCTACGTTCAAAAATTGACCAAATGCCGATCTGTGGACTGCATTCGAACAATCTACTGAACTAATGATGTTCCGTAGTGCGCATTGAAACTCAGGCTTGAACAGGCTATTAGTAGTCAGAAACAATCTACCGTATGCTTTCCAATCAGGATTCAGAGGTAACTTACTCAACCGACTCCTGACTGATCCACTTGACCGACTTTATTAGAACAGAATTTGCAAAAGGTAATTATGTGGGGCTGCTTGTGCTTGAACTCCAAAAAGCATTTGATGCCATGGCCCATAACATCTTGTGCAATAAACTTACAACAATGCGTATCTAATCAGTGGAGTGGTTCAAATCGTTGATGTCAATGGTGTTCAGTTGGAGCCTCTGAACACACAATCGGGCGTCCACAAGGGAGCATCCTGGGCCCGATGGTGTTCTTGTATTATGTTAACGACATATTGATCAGTATAAATTGGAAAACTCTTACTGTATGCCGACGATGGTGCACGTCTCTTTCTGGGATATATCCGGATGTGACAGTGCAGCATTAAAGCGACCTCGCTTTCAAGACCTCGCAAGCGGTTTTAAAGCTTCCTCGTCGGCGAGGTCTGCTTCACGCGTGAAACTTACCTCGCGCTCAAGCACCCAGCTCCCTTCCAGACATACCTCGCCGTGAAACTTACCTCGCTGAATCAGAGCCGCAAGATAGTATTTAATACTGGCACCCCATCAGAATACGTAAGTGTATGCCTGAAGGCAGGACGATCATTAGACCCATGGCAGGGTTAAAAAATGATGAAATTCATTAAATATATAATGATAGTTAATAAAGACAAGCAAGTGTTAAGCTTGCAAAAAATTATCCATATATATATACATATGTGTGTGTGTGTGTGTGTGTGTGTGTGTTATTATATTTTATATATTGTATATAATGTTGCGCAAACACTAAGGGCAACAGCGTTTTCGTCGGGCAAAAAACGGCAGTGGGAACCAGATAATATAAGCTCTCAACTGCGCATGCTGAGGAAGCGAGGTACTTTTCATGCGTGAAAAGTATCTCGCGCTCAAGACAGAAGAGCGAGGTCTGGATCACGGCTTGGGAGATGACGTGAATGCTAGCTAGCTTTCACAGCGCATCAAGCCTTCGAGGTGTCTTGAAGCGGAAGACGCGTGAAAGCTAGCTCGCTTTCACAGGCGAGGTCTTGTTCACGCAGCAACAACACAAAACCTAAGTACAGAACTGCTGTTAGGTTCCAAGAAAAAAACTACAAAAGGTGCAAAACTTTGTCGTAACATGAAATAATACCGACACAAAGCGGACCCTACCCATGATTTGGTTTTTCATATTTAAGCACAGTTTTAGACGGTTGCGTATCAGCAGTACCAGTGGTGAAAAATTTTTTCAGAAACTAACTCAATATTGAAATTTCTTTACAAAACTGCTGCCTCTCTCAATAGACAACCCAGGAAATGCATTAATTTAATGTCGTTTTGATTACTCCAACTCAACCTGGTTTTCCGGCCTCACCAAATTTAGGGGGGGGGGATACATATGATGTAAAGTAAAATAGATGTATATTAAACAAGGATCCTAGAGATGACATCGGTCAAACGGAAATCAACAACAGTGTCACTCTGAAGGTGGAGGGCAGAGTCATGCGATTAAAACTTAACCATGCCTACAATATCATCAGCAATACACACGGTCCGCACACAGGCCCCAAATGTCCTTACAATGTCGGACCAACACAGTTACCATACTAGAAACCCCAGTAATAAATTTTACATTCCACGGGTAAGCAGCCCGACCTTTCATCTCTTTTACACCGCCATCAACGAACGGAATGGGCTGCCCCCACACATAAAAACAGGGCCAAATAAAGACGTATTTAAAAGAAAAGTAAAAAAGTACCTTGTCAACAGAGCCATTACAGAAGACCCCAACAGCTGTTTAATGAGAAAACATGTGCCATGAGTACGGGCTGAACATATCATGTAAACAGAAGTTATACTCTTGTTAAGCCCTTCATTTATTTATGCAATCTTTTAACAATACACAACTTTACACAAACACACACAAATACACACACACACGCACACACAGACACACTTTATTCGCTGTATGTAACAGATATGACTTGCACCAAATAAAATCAATTTTTTTAATTGATTGGTAATAGTGCATTATGACATTTATTTGGAAAGGTGTCTACACGTTTATAACCACTTTCTTGTGTTATCCTGCTGCAGTCAATTATTATTTTAAGTTCTGCGAAAGGTGTATTTCATACTTTTGTAATCTATAGTTATTTTCAATTCATATTGATTAACAAATGGATATTGTATTTAGTTTTAATTATTGTACTCTTACTTTATTCGCTGTATGTAACAGAAATGACTTGCACCAAATAAAATCATTTTAAAAAAAATTATTGGCAATAGTGCATTATGACGTTTATTTGGAAAGGTGTCTACACGTTTGTTAATTCTGTCCTGTTAAAAGTCGGAGTGTATCACTTAAAGTCGTGGCATGGCATATGTTGCGATTTAAAAAAAAAAAATTCAAACCAATAACACCATCTGTATCTGACAGCAATACTGTGTATACTGTTTTGAAGAAATCCCCGCACACTTGTTCTTTATGTCCAACCCTGATCTATGTAAAAATATATAATATATCCCTCAATAAAAGCATTCATTTATGAGCGGGGGAAATTATACAATCACCTTCCCTGCATTAGGCAATGGAAAAAATCTGTAAAAATGGAGTTTGATGGGCCCAATCTGATCAGGGATGAACATCACCCGATGTCTTTCGTGTTGGTACTGGTCAACCATAGTCACGTGGTAATTATTGTGCCGGGCGTGCTTGCATAATATGCTGATATAAGCATTCTAAAAATATTTCGTCTGGTACGTTATAGGTTGACACAATGGTTACAATATATAAGTAAATTGTACAACAGGATATTAATATTCAATGTGTTATTTAGTATTCCAGATAAGCCTTTGTGGGCAATCTGTTTCACTACACCTGAGAACGTTCGGAACCATCAGTTTTGTAACCTTCAATGCCACACGACGTTTGGCTTTCAGTCAAGTATTGAAACAGATTATGAACAGCAGAGTACGTGTCAAAAGCTTGGGTAAAGTTAAGATACAGGAAATGATAGTTTATCATGTTGCCTGCGTGTGCGCATCAGCATGTCATTCTGACCTGATACATCACCGTTATCTTAAGACAGTTCTTGAGGCTGTTGCTACCATATACCTGGGCAGACATTGAAACTGAAATCTATCTGACCAGTAAAGAACAATGTATCGTCACAAGTATCAGGGACATCCTACTTGATCAGTCTGAGTTTTATCGTATGAGCCAGATTGGCATTGGTAACATGCCAAGCTTTGCCTGATGCCTGGTAGGAGCACACATCTAGGCGCATGATACTATAATTGTGTCGTCAGCATTGGTCATGACCCTCCCCCCAACCAATACTGGGGATAAGAATTGTTGCTTCATTGATGACACGTATTTCATTCTTTTTTCACAAGATACAAAGCCTTGAAGAGGAACTGTCCTGTACCTAGGAAGCCTACAAGAAGGCTCATTTGTTCACCTTGAAAAAAATTTCTCACAATTGATTCTGCCAGCATGATGTCAGTGGTTATAACAATTTTTGATTTCATATGCATCGGCATACGCTTGCGCCTGAACGTTAGCAGTAAATTAATACCAGAAACACCATCTGACATGAGCACATAACTGAGTATGGCACAGTGGTGGCGGAATGCCACATGTCAAAGGTCATGTATGTTGTTTTCTTTTTTTAGTAGGAATCACCGCTGTCCCTCACATTGCTTCATGTTTGCCACGTATAAAACAATAATTTTTACCTACTTGTACACCATTGCTTTATTCTTTGTTAATGTGTATAAATTTCCACAAAATTAATTCATTGAACTTGAAATGCTAGAAATTTCACTGCATGAATGCTCAGAACCCCTCCAGTTTGTCTTTACAAAAGAACGTGCTGTGCTGTCTTGCACGATCATAGTTGGAGGCAAGTAGGCAAATTGATGAATAACGTGCAAGTCCCTTATCAATTTTAAGAGTTTTATTTGCATATGTATATATATATATATATATATATATATATATATATATATATATATATATATATATATATATATATATATATATATATATATATATATATATATGGGTGGGTGGTGTCGCCCTGCCTACTGCAGTCATATTCATACGTTTTGTTAATTCTGACAGTCTCCCATGCATTTGCACCTCTCGAAATATCTATGATCACTGCAACATGAACTGTGCGGCAGATATGATGGGAGATAGCGTGCGTTTGTGCAATGTGTCTAGTAACCACCTCCCAAATTTATAAAACAAAACATATCTTAGCGGATGACCGGAAATTTTAGAATAAAAATGCCGAGTTCAATGCTGCGGGTCATAAAGAACGGTTTGTTCCGTAAGTCATACTGGAAAATGCACATTTTGCAAAGATGAAATTAATGAAGTCTAACCTTGTAAGTCCCTTTCCCGAGTACACAGAATGGTAATATTGGCTGCTCTCTCGAATGCCTATGCCGTAGTAGTGGTACCTAAATAAAACCAGCGATAAAGTCTCACATTAAATGTCAGTCCATGTATAAAGTTTATCTAATACAAATAAAGAAAACATTCAAAATATTTTGGCAAGAATCATACTGAAGTGCCCACAAAAAATAAAAAGAATTAATTTGTAAATGTGCATACATCATAGAATTAAAGAAATCACTATATAAGTTTAAATAAAAACGACCACAATTAACATTGATTTTTGGTTACTTACTTCGAGTGACCTCTCGTACCAAGGCGTCTAGTGGTGATATGTGGAAACTTCTGACGAATGGTCTGAAATGAATGGAGTGTGATATTTCACAGTTATAATACCCAGTAATTAAAATACAAAATCACATATTAAACATTTCCAAGTCACTCTTACTGTGCAGCGTCTTGGCGGAGTGCAACCTGTTTGTCGTGAATTAACATAACATAGATAAAACCTAAATAAACCCAAACTGCACATTTATCTTTTGTAATATCCACGTGCATCCTTTCTTTCTTTCTCAGTCTTTTCTTTCGTTTTATTTTCAAGATTTGATGATATATATGTCACGTCTCATAATTAGGTCTATAATATGGAAGTTTGTATTGCACATGTGTTGCCACCAAATTGTATGTTGTCGCCTAATATACACCTACATAGGTATGTCTTGCTAAATTTATTTTTAATGTCGTGGAGACCAAGCTTTCATACTAATGTTAAGTGCATGTGAATACATAACTTTTCAAGTTCTATGTTTTGATGTTGAAGAACTGTTTAAAGGCACTCTACATAACAATATATGTGTTTACTTTGGTTTTCTGCATGCGAAGAACAACTCCAAAGCCAAAGAAAAAAAGCAAGCTTTGCATGCATTCTTGTCTTGGAGAATGTTATATAAGATAATAGACATGTATCATTTGCACACGTTTGTCAAAAATAGCATGGCATGAAAAGCAGAATTGCTGCCAACGCAATACTATTCTAAACAACTTCATTGTCTTTCATGAGGTTCAAATAATTATAAAGACCTCATACAATCTTATTTACCTTTCCAAAAGTTGCAGCGCAGGCTGGTTCTAGTGTCTCCTGGCGGCAGAAGTCCAGGTAGTGCGCATAAAGAATGCAGCGGGGCAGACAGACGCCTTCACTGATGCAGTAATTTTCTTCCAGCCTGTAACATAAGGGCAAGGTTTTTGTTTCTGTTTTTGTTTTTGTTTCGCAACAATCAATATATGGTGTTTATAACATTGAAGAAGACATCATGATTTTCAGTCACGACCAGATAAGCATATATGTTCCTGGGTGCTTGTAGGTAAATACATAATGATGGTCAGAATAAGAAAACGATTCTAAAATGATGCAGACTTAAGTTGTAATCAATAGGAGATACAGCCAACGTAAAGTTCTTAATGTGACATGAATACAAGGACCAAAAGGACAAGCAGCACGAGAAACAGATTGAAATGCAGCGCAACTGGCATCCTAGGTGGTGCTGTGTTCGGGGACTAGATTGTTTCTTTCTTGGAATTACCGATAGTGGTCACTAGGGCCTTTGCATCACACGTATGCAAATTCTATAAGTTCCATTTTATATCATTCAATCAGAAACTCCTGTCGCTTAACTGATTCCTGAACAGTTTTGTTCTTTCTCTACATATGGCAAACTCCAGACATCTGAGAGACAACATGTAACATTTCTCAGCCTTGTCTACAATTTTAACTATTTGTATAGCGTCCCTGTTCCCTCAGATGACCACGATCAAAATCATGACATGCACGGCGTCGTGCGAGTTTGGATCTGTAGTGCCCCATAACTGTGTAATGAAGCATTAATATTCTCCAATCATCCCACTATTTGCCCACCCCTATATCAGTCGCAACATTTCCCACCATAAAGGTGCCACGGACGTAAGAGTGGTCGATAGCGCCGGTTTATGGCAGGCTCCTTCTAAGGTGCAATGCTGAACAGCTCAGCCCACCTACTTCGTGCATCAGTTTGTAAATATTGTGATAAAATTGTCATTAGTTCAAATGACCGGTTGTAAAACTGTTGAAGAACCACTACAGACAAATCATCGCGACCCGTTATACAGGTTAAATGAAAATACACCTGGCCGAAGCGTCTCGGTGCTCTGCGGCCTGAATCCCAATTCACGCTGTACGGCAGCAGACAGGGACACTTATAGTTCCAAGAGGTGCCTTAAATAAGGTACGGACACATGTGAGAGATGTAGTGTGTCTTTGTTTCATGTGCCCAGCCGTCTGACCACGGCAATAAAAAGAAATGAAATAGAGCAAGTAGCAGAAGCAGATCATGCCACCATGTGCCGGCTCCCTTAAATTTGCCGTGCCGAAAGAAATACGTTTCAAATGTTTAAAGTAACTACACTGTTCACAACAAGCAATTCCTTGTACGAAGCTGAGGACAAGCATATTTTGACTTTTAGAATTCAAAATCATATTTTTGTAATCCCTTGCACACATGACGTGCTCATTTCTTCGTTGCGCGACTTAACCTGCGTTGTAGGGAAGCAACAGGTGGACGTTTTGCGAAAAGCATAAACACAAAATGGTCATCGGCGACCGCTAAGCTTGAAAGTATGTGTTTTATTTTTCTTGACTCTGGCGCTTTGGAACTTATTAAAAAAAGGAAATGATTTTTCTAATGAGAGTCTTCAATTTTATACATTTTTCGGTGACCATTTAAAGGTTGAGTTGCATGTTTTTGAGAGTAGTAAAACACTTTTCAGAATGAAAGGGGGCAATATTTTGAAGAATTTTCACCAAATTGGGACATGTTTACAAATTGCAGACTTTTTAGCAAACACCTCCCTCCATCCCCGACTGCAACCACACACGCATACGTTAATTCCGAACCTGAACTTATATAAAGCATTATTGTAAATAATTCATACAGAATAGATGACTTTAAAAAGTAAATTTTGATTTTCAATAACCAATTGATATGTTTATGAATGGTAACCTCAAATCAGGTGTTTCATATTATGACTCACGTTAGTATCCAAAAGCCAAATTGAACAAAAATATCATGGGCATGAAAATGACAAATTGTTTTAAAATTTGAGAGTTTGTATTGTGTAACGGGTTGGCTGACAGCACTTGCCAGAAATGTATGTGGTGTTACAGAGTAACCGGGCACTGACACGTAATGCCACGTCATACGGACATTAATGGCTTTTTGCGAATAAAATCTATATGTATACATGACACCAAGCACGGAAATATTCACCATTCGCCAGCTAAAATGACCTTTCCTTGATTCACAACAAAGAGACAACGAGTCGCCATTGTAGTACCTTTGATACATATATTGAAATATTTAACACATCTGCTTCCTTCAATGGTCTTACTATGTTAAGAACTTTCTGCATGGATACTTTCATATTTTATATAGTTGTCCAGTTGTATTTGCCTTTGCCACTTTGTTGTTTTGCAATAAAGAGAACGTCGAGAAAATATATCCTTGAAACGCAAGTACCAAAATCAACAACGTTCAAAGCAAATTAATCTCTCCTGATCTCGAGATTTTACCTTTAAGCGATGTAAAAGTTTGCTGTCGAAATCTCGGCATTCTAACATAAAAACCTTTGTTGACCACGGGTACACTGAGCGTGAGATAGCTAATACTGTCCTGCTCCTTTTGCCTTGCAAAGCACCGAATAACCAACTCATAATACCGTTTATATTTCATTTTTATATATAGCAATGACTGAAACCACTTTCGGCGATGGGACATTGATATGAACGATGCCTTAGTGTGAAATGTGTTTGATTGTGTGTTCAAGTTGAAAATCTAATCCATAGGCAAGCAAATGCATTTCCATTAAAGGTGACCTTACCCTTCAACATTATATAAAAAGCACAGCGCGGGTTAAAGTTCCTGCGGAATTCTTGATGTTAAAACCAAACAAAGGCTAACTGAGTAACACATCATGAAATTCACACTTTTATGCCTTGAAGTCCACCACTACGGGTGTCCAAATTCAGGTTCTTTAGTGGGTTTAAAAGTAAGTTTGGCTCCCAAATCAGTTTTGGATATAGATGAAGTTATTATGAACATTGTTGATAGATTTTCAAAAGCACATATAAACTATAAATTAGCAGTGAGAAAGAATTTGGATTTTCAGCGATAAGCTAATGATTTGTTGTGATTTTGTTTCCGTATAACAGGTCTCTCACTATGTTACATATTGGTCCTCGCACTAGTTTCTAGCACTCCATACGGATCGTGCTTATCAAAACACTGTCCAAGTGCAAATATTGCTTGCTTCATATGGTTGTAGAGCCAGGCTGAGAGTAGACTTGTATGCCATTGTGATAGCAAGATTTTAGTTGTTTTAGATTAGATGACTATATTTCACTATAACCATAAGTGCTCGTGGGAGCATAACGTCATGGGCACTCAAACAAAGTGCAATTGCCATTTGTCCCACAAGATAATGTTGTAAATTAATTGGGAGGTTGAGTGTTTGTATTTATATTTATATTACTTATATTTATTGCACTCACTTAGGTTTTGGGATCGACGACAATGGGGATATATCTTGCGGCAGATTGCAAAGTGCGGTGTAGATGTGTGCTAGTCTGGTAAAATGGCTTATGAGGCCACACTGATAGATCCATTGCATTCGCATAAATTAAAGCATGAACCATTTCATGAGCATGCGCCATTGGGATATAGGCTGTCTTCATCTTTAAAGCCTATATTGGATTCAATAAATTCAGAGAGTTCTTTGGTCAGGCTGACATTCAAATTGCAAAGCACAAGTGCATCTGTGTAGAAAGCCAGTCTAAAACGTGCATGTTTTCTTGCGATTGCTTATGGTACATTGGCCAAGGAAATGGTGAGGCATTTTTGTCAATGGTATCGTACCAAATCGCAGTCGTAACACCTCTCATATAGTCCTCTTACATTCCATTATTTTCGTACGATCTTGTACAATTTTTCACTATTTTAAGGCAGAAACATAGCGTCTACCATGTACTGTCTGCAGTTGTCTGCAACTTCCTTATTCGATCATATATAATTTGCTCGAATACACAACGATTCTGTAGAATATAAGATAAACAAGATGAACGATTTCTTAGAATACAGCCCAACATTTTGAATATGTTCAAAGCTGAAGAACAACTGTCCAGGCTTCGACAAAATCAGTTGATATATCGCAAACACCCTCAAAACGTACGATTTGTTGACATAAAATACGACATTTTGTCATATTATAGATAGTTGTACGATATCGTGATAATATGGCACAAGTAGCTGGCACAATGTGAGACCGGCTTGGCATACCCCCTCCCCCCCCCCCCGTTCCACGTGCAGCCTTTGCAGAAGTATAAAGTAACCAAACGTTCTCTGGTGATATCGTTTTGGCTACAACCAAGTACATGTACCACAGTAGTAAACTACATAATTTACAGATAGCCACACGCAAGTGATCACACCTGTCACATGGGTAGAAGTAGCCACATGCGTCAAAGTGCTAAACATGGTGACATACGCCACGATGCTGTTCGCTGTCACAGGTATCATAGTATTGCGATCGGGTAGGCTAATGCAGTGGTCCAGGTCACCAGAGACCACCCCTACAGCAACAAAAAAGTGGTCTTATGAGACAGGTGGTCTTTCACGACAGGTAAATTAACATGGGAAGTACAGGACTTGGAAATCTGAAAAGTGGTCTATCATGAGAGGGTGGTCTCTCACGACAGGGGTCTCTCATGACAGGGACTACTGTATGCTCTTCAGTACTGCTTCGTGTGCCTTAGCCATACATGTAACAGCTCCGAGACTGTGACATATACTGCTGTATGTATCTTGGTGCTACTTGTGGTCATATGCACTGCAGTATAATGCATTCCACATGCCAGAATTCCACTCAGACAGACGTGGGTACGTTGCAGAGGGAGAATCTCAATGACACCAGTATATACGAAGCTTTTCGTCATCACAAACATCTGGAACTACGGTACAAATGACCAGCCATAAATGTGTGTCACCTGTAAGCATCTCTATGGCTTTATACCATGTCTTTTGTATTAAAACGGAAACAAGCAGAATCATTTCATTTTGACATCAGACGCTTTCAAATACCTAATTAATTCTGAAGTCGATAAGTCGATCTGGTTGAGCATATAAGTATGCTCAAATATAATAGCACGAGGGTAATCACTGTATTAACTTCTCTAATTGTCAATTTGTGTGTGTGTTATAGTCAGTTTTATTTTAATGGTAATGCTCCGAACCCGTAAGGACGCATATATATGTACACTGAAACCTCATTATAACGACACTCAGATATCCGACATATTCAATATAATGACACTCATTTTCATGGATCAAAGTTCATTTTCTTTGTTATTTGATTCATTTATCTGACATATTCAGTTATCTGACACATTTTTAGTGAACAGATGTCATTATAACGAGTTTTCACTATAAATAAATAAATAAATAAATAAATAAGTAAATAAATAAATAAATAAATAAATAAATAAATAAATAAATAAATAAATAAATAAATAAATAAATAAATAAATAAATAAATAAATAAATCAATAAATAAATGTATATTAAAAATAACCTAGCCAAGTGTAAATTAAAGAAAGCTTATCGGTGAACATACAATGTTAAAAAAGGAATAATTGTATTAGGTTCTGCATCATATCCCAGTCTGTTAACTCTGCTGGCCTACATTGTATAAATTGTATGAGGAGTTCATGATTAATATTCTATGTGCAGTAAAATTGCTAAAACAATAAATTACACTTGGCGATGTATGCCCACTATGAACTTACAAAATGAAAGCTACATTTTATGCGGTTACCAGTGGCTTTGTTTTATATTTTCTATAAAATTTATGACATTAATTTTTAAAATCTACTTTGATACTAGAAACCTTCGTATTATGTTTACTAATATTAAAATACTATCAACCGGAAGAGGCTGTTGAAACTGTAATATTGGGTAGGATACGGAAGGTGAAAGCCTTTGTTCAGACAAGCATGAAAGGTTCTTGCTTAGCCTGAAATTTATGGCCTTTCACTGGCAGTCACGTCACAGGGCCTCGTTATGTGTGAAAACACTGTCGCATAAAAACAAGAAACTCTGAATGTGGCAAATTACAGTTTCAAAAGGGTCGTGACAACTTTACCCTCCATGGACTGTTGTCTTTCAATAGTAATCTCCAATATTCAGGCAAACCTGTTACCTCATGCTTATCAAATTGTCAGCCTGGCTTCTCCCTACAGAATACCAGTGCTGCTTGCCACTTACTTGACCACTTCTTCGTAAAGAAAAATTGTTCATCTTATATGTGCCGCGGACATAATGCAATAATAAAACTACCCAAGTCGTCAGTCCTACAGACCAGACACACCGGAGTTGTGACCATATTTCCCGAACTGGAGGCATGGGTACTGCAACTCAGATGAATGTTCGTCTGGCTAGTAGGACTGATAATGCATGTGGTTTTATTGTTATTCTGCACTTGAAGAAGAACAAGAGCAACATTTTGTCACTAGGGGTCACATAGAAAACCAAAGGAGCAAACGCATAACTATGTTTGGCGTAGGAATTTCATTGACAACAGCCAAAGTTATTATGTCATGCTAGTAAAATAAGCGGGAACGAAATAACGCCACCGCTGGATGAACAAGTTGAAATCTACAGTAAAATGTGAGCCCACCCATGCAATGACAGCTACATGCTACGTATTAGTTGTATCTTATTGACTGAATTACACCTTTGAGATGGTTATTTTGATATCGCCGCTGAAAATTGCACTGTAAAAGGTGCCATAACTAAAAAAATATAGACTTTGTTTGGAAAGTAGCACAACAGCTATCCAACATCCGTTCAGAATCTTTTAGCCCAATGTAGTCCAACTGAGACCGTAGCATGTGCTTTGGTCATTTTCAAAGCAATACAGGTACAAGTACGTGGATGCATTTCACCCAAGACAACCTGACTATTTTAAGCAACTAATGTCTACAAGGCCGTTTCAGATCATGGTATGCACAGACTGAGAATACCATAGTAAGCTGAACGTGACCCCTGGTAAAACCATGATCTAAAATGAAGATGCAAGAGATAGAAGTTTGTTTAGACGATTAAGCTGGAGAAGATGTCAACCGGCTTTGTCACAAATGACTCGACCAACCCTGTACAAATGATCAAGCTTACATGGAAATAGGAAGGTGTTCAGCATCCAGCTGAATACAACGTATGACCAGCTAAGTCGGTTATTCTCTGTCATCGATGCTAAACAAAGCGGACATGCTGTTCGTGCCTGAGGAAAGTGTAGCATTGCATACAAAGTAAAATCTGCTCTTTATCTTTTCTAAAGTTCCTAACAGGCAGAGAGTCGTTGTGAACTGAAGAGAAACGAAGGAAAAAATAAACACCAATGAGGCACATTAAGATCATTTTCATCTGGAACAATTAGAACTCCTACCTCCCCGCAACAACATGTCAGAACAGGAGTGCTATTGCCTTCGAAGTAAACCGGGCTTTTTATTATTTCTGGTTTTTCCACCTTTGTGAGAAATGGACAGGCTTAGTTGGCAAAACTGTTTCTTTGAGGACTCAGATAAATCACTTGGATCCTCTGACTAGATACAAGGATCAGACGTATATTACTCTTGTAGAAAAACATGACAAGAATATGGTAGAGCGCATCATGGTAAAAACACCAACATTTTGTTGAGCTTCGTTTTGTACATTCATGTAGAACATTGACAGGAACTTACCACTGAAGTGTCATGGCAGTTTGTTTTTTCTTGTCCCTCATCATCTGAGCCACCGTTTTACGGGGAAGAGCATTGCCCTCCAGGTCTGGTTTAAGATTCTCGCTAGTGCTGCCGTCCAGGGATTTGTCCTCCTCATCTCCGCTGTCCCTCTCTGACTGCTCCAGGTCCCCATCGCTACCAGGCTCTGCAAGCAGATATGGCCTCATTGCTGGTGGATTCGTGAGTGTGTATTTGAATGGGGTAGGACGGGAGGATCTGCTTCACACATCTCAGTTGACTCTTCGAGAGTAATTCCAGAACACCTTCGGTCCGAAAAGCGTTTTCAGAGCTTGGTGAGCAGTACTCATAGTGATCACGCAATTGAATAATACCACGTGTGTATAAAACTCTTTTTGTCATCGTCATCATCATTATTTTGCATACGGTTATAAAATAACTGTTTTTTTTAAACAAAAAGCACTAGAATTTGCTTGGTGAGTATCGACGGTAGCCTCTACTGTACCTCATGAACAGATCAAGCTCCTTGCTGCTTTCACACCACAAATGAAGTGGAGACAATGACAAATGGATTCATCAGCGCGTAAAATATACATATTATCATGCTCCTCTTGCTTTAAACATATTTTGATTAAAAAAAGACCCGATTGGGAAACAGGCTTTGCCTAAAAAATTCCAGTCGCGAAAAAAGGTAAAGACGGGTCACAGGACACCACATCGGCGCAACATTGACAAGTACACACGTATAAGAAAATAAGACATTACAATTACAAGAAATATGTATTATCAGAAAGCAATAAATCTGACGTGGCCAGACAACACTGTACACAACAAGTATTGCACGCAGAAAGGCTGCATAGTACCGGCCCGCACGTGACCCACCCGCCGTCACCACCAAAGCTTGTTAATCAACCAGGGTGGAAAAAGCACAGACCTTACTTGAATCTGCCAGTATTTAAAATATATGTGTATTTACTGTCAACAAAAATTTGGTTTACTGCCTTAGTACACTTGGGATTTCCAAACATAAAGGTTTGTGCCGTGAAAGGAGCCAATACTGCGGTTTTTTTGGTGTAATAAATGCCACACAGTCGTGTCTTTTATACACTCAAAGAAGTAATGCAACGCATTTTCTACCTGGGCACCACAAGCGCAAGCAGGAGAATTTGCTATACCAATTTTATGCTTATCATGGTTGACCTGGCTGCAGCCCATCCTAATTTTTGTATGTAAAATGTTGGCTTTCCTATAACCAATGTAAAATAACTCATGCTCTTATTAAATTAAGCACACACACAATGTGTGTGTGTGTATATATATATATATATATATATATATATATATATATATATATATATATATATATATATATATATATATATATATATATATATATATATATATATATATATATATATATATATAAAACACTATGCATATTACTTTTAAACCGATATTCTCACATTTAGCTCGGTATAAAAATGACATAAAACCCTGCAGTGTAAATTCGGAGCTTGTTTGAATAGTTCAAAGTTGTTGACCCTGATAATTTCTCTCGGAACGACTTCCATGTACGACTATAGTTAGGCAATTGAGGAAGAACAGAAGAAGCAAATAAAGGTTTCGTTAGATAGGGCTGGTGTGGAGGGCTTTTGAAACACTATACGAGCAGCACACTTTCCTGCACACCGAGTACTTAACCACAATACAAGTGTGACAAGACATGACTAAACACAATTTATTATAGTCTATATGTGTTACTATATATTCAAGTGTTTCCTGATAATAAAAAGAGTTTGCCACTGCGCAGAATATCGCCTTATTTAATAAGATACCGCAGATGTTATTACGGTAGACATATTCGTCATTGCATACTTTTACTTATTCCATACTATGGTGACATGCCTTGGTCAGTGGTTCTGGCCTTGCCATAAGTCATACCTCAGCTGCCACAAAGGCAGCTGCAGGATGACTTGCCAGGCAATGCCGGAACCACTGACTTCAGACTATAAGCATGTTGGTACTTGATTGAAAGCTCTTTGCATGAAGAATTTAAATATGCAATTGTCGTCTCACGTTTAGATAAATATATGGAAACATCAGGGAATGGTATGGAATGAGTTAAATCTAAATTCACACTTAATTTCTCAACCATGAGATTCCCTAAGCATTGAAAACATTAAGACAGTCTTATACTTTCATAGCTCTTCCTGATGGGTAATATGGAACTTCTGCTAGACATGTCTGGACAGAACTTACGGTTTTAAGTCTGACTTCAATGCACTGAGACTATTCATACATGTTAATAATGATAAACATTGCGATTTCTATACAAAGAATTGGTAAACTCACTTCAAATTATTTTCATACTAGACAACTCGTTGGCATTAATAAACGGATCTTTAAATGTGACTCTGTTTGTGGATCCTTGCAGATACATGTTCACCTCAACGATTTGGAACTAGGCCAGGAGTGGCTAGAAAACAAAATGGATGTTTGGCTTCCCTTATCCCATCCGTCCACTCAGTGCCCTTTTGTCCTACCCCATGCAAAAAGTTTATGGTGTATGTTATTTACTGTCCCCAAACTAAAACCTAAATAAAACGTTGTTCAGCTTGACACACATGTAAACGCATTACACCACAGATTGACAGTATAACGGCGATAGCAGAGACACAAATCCACTGTGTACACTGGTAGACATGACCTTGGTGTGTGTTGACACGTATGTGTGGATGTTTTTGTCTGTCACAGCTACAGGTATGCTTTCATCTGCTTACTATCTCTCATATAATCTGCTTTTAACAGTGTTTGACAGATAAAAGATACAAGGCTGTATCATTCCTTTATTAATATATAGTTTGGACCCAGACAGAGTTGACATAGTTCAGCACAAGCCATGCATGTATTGCATTAACTGTTTACTCCAAAACAATAGAGTGTTTTTGTTTTTCAGTGTTACTTTGTGCAAAATGGCGATTTCTTCATAGTGAATTAGTGTAATGTTGGGTGTACCACGCGCTACACTGTGTAATGAATCCGCAAAATTAGCCTTGAACCCAAATTCTCTGGAGCAAAAATGTCAGTTACTACTTCGTTAATTCGTCTTTATTCGCCATATGTGCCTTTCTGCAGAAGCTGTTCATACAGCCATGTAACTGGCAGTAGAGCTGCATACAGCTCGCGTGATGCTGAGGCAGACATTCAGAGCTGTAGCAAGAATAAATATCAAAGCTGTCATAAATTTCCAAATTATACATTCTTAAACATATACGAAATTGACCACAAATTAAACGAATCAAGCACAGTCCCAGCCCTCCATTTCAGCTGCCTGCAGGATGACTTTCGTTTCCTTCACCAAACCACGGACACCCCTGTACTGCAGGATCCGATGCCCAGTAGGCCAGTTAATTCGGAATGACTTTTGTGCTTTGCCAAACTACAAAGCCCCCTGTGCTCGAGGATCCAAGGCCTAACAGCACAGTTGCTAACAGGACAACTGCTCGCTTTATTCGCCCAGGGATATGGAATGAGCGTCTGTTAAATGCAAGACTGTCTGCATCGTGTCTAAGCCTTTTCATGTCTGTTCGTGTCTTATGCCGGTGGTTGCTGACCAAATAAGGGCATGTACTTTTACAAGTAGCGGGATAAAAAATATATATTGAACACGTTTCAGGTTTATTGTTAACACTAAATGGCGTATGCAGCATATAACAGACCCGGCACGAAATATATAGTACGCATATAGAATTTAATTTTCACTTGATTTCATTTCTACTTGCACGTGGTATGTCTTGATCGCTAGACAGACAGAACCATTGGTAGAAATGAGAGAATTGTAATGACTTTTGACAGAATAGCAACGGGTTCTCTTCTACTCTATCAACGACAGTTAGGATGTGAAAGACAGAAGGGGCAACAAATGCTGAATACAGCCCCTGTTGTGATGAAAAACGAAATTGTCTACCTTTCGGATAAAAAGTCAACATGTATTTCAGTATATTTTTTCAGCATGTATTGTTTAAAACGATATTTCTTTCTGTTTCTATTCAAGGCAATACGTGTAATTAAATTTCACAAATATAATAACTAATTATCGGTTGTGGTTCATAAGTCATTTTCTAGCTTAGCAGACAGACCCTTCTTACTGCCATTCTGTCACTGTTTTTGTTGACGGAGGGCGTTAAAAATTGCAACCCAGCTGAATTTAAAATGTACAGTTTTAACAGCGGGAAAGTCGGGTCTGTCTGGGAAGGCAATCTTTTTGTCAAAAGCTAAGTGATACAAAGGTAATTAAACAGCAAGAACCCGGTGGCGTGGCCATGTTTCAATCTTATTTCTCATACTACACAGTTAGTGCATCAAACGACGGGGAAAGAAGAATGAATTTTGACTCACGTACAAGAGTTTGTAAATCCTAAACAATATCAACAGCAAACGTGATTGAGACCACAGATGAACTGATTAAGGTGATCACAGAAAGCTTCATGGACTTTTTCATTTGAAACCATAAATTTGTCCGAATGATAAGAAGACTCAGAGAGCGAGGAATCACGCAGCATGCGTGCAAAAGTCTTCATATAAAACTGCAGCCTCTCATTAATTTACGCACATTGGAGTTTTCCATTTCTCAAGCTCTTGACTTTATGATATGAAGGGTATAACTCAATAAATACATCCTAACGCATGATTATGCTGCTCGGTGAAGAAACGTTTCAATTTTCTCAAATTCACATGGCCTCCTGACTTCAAAATCTATGGCTTGTCATAGACCACATAACTCTCCTGTAAACCAGAGCAGTGATTTATTCATGCTTGAAAATTAATATAACACAGATAAATCGGTGTGCGAACCTCCCTACCCAGCCAACTTAAGTTGTAAATTACGACATTTTACTTAACCCCGGGTCCCGCAAGGTGACATGTTACGCGCACAGCAAGATTGGATCTGCATCAACATGACACTGTCAAACATGTCCAATTCACCATCGCCTTCTTAATTTGACATACGTTCCTCATTGACCGCCATTTTGTCTTTTGGTTTAATGGATTCCATGGAAAGCGAATATTCGCCTGGTATAGATTAAATGTTACTATTGAAATATAAAGAAATCATGTATTTAGCGACCTATGACATTAATTTATGGATTGTTTTCTCTCCGAAAGACCTGCCGAACCTCCATTTTGAGTAATCACAAAATTAATGTCCCGCTAATTTAATGTCTTGCGTTGTGTGTTCAATCAAGAATACATCATATTGTACCATATTACTTTCTCAAGACTTTGTCATACGAATTAATGACTAGTTTGGCGATGTCTCTAATTGCTTAACCTTAAAGTTTGATTAGTTTGGTTTATGAGCAGCCACAACTTTGGCAACAACTAAGATATTAAATACCGCTTGAGTCAAATGTGAGCAGTTGCGATATTGGTATGAGACAGCTGCCGTCCTGTCCTGACCGCAACACTGCTATAAGGTGTGGCAGGATATTTCCCATAGGAGATATAGCCTATCAACTCATAAAAAATCTACCTTCCCTGACGGGGAGCATGGGCATCTCCTTTAGGATGATTTAATGCCGCATATGACAAAGTCAAGACTCGATTGATTTTTGAGTTATCAGACAATTCATGAACTTTTCTGTGATGTCGCTTCTTAAGTACGTTGTGTGCTTTCTACCTAAGCTTTTTAAAAATAATTTATGTCTTTGTTTGGAAAATGTTTTCAATGTTGATTTTGAGTCTGTTCTCTGCATTTGGTACATATGTGGCACTATATAGCAATAATAAGAGCAGAGAGAATTTATGCGCATGACATACATTTTATAGGTACATCGCTAATAAAACGAAAACAGTGCGGTATATGTGAAGAGGATACATCCCGAGTTCAAGGGATTTATCTGAAATCCTGCTTTTTTAAATCCCGGAGCGAAGCGTAGGGATTTGAAAATGCAGGATTCCAGATAAATCACGAGAACAAGGGATGTATCCTTTTTATACCATGCCTTCTTTGTTTTCATGAACATAAATGCATTTTAAAATGTTTTCACCAAAGCATATCAGTCCTGTGTTGAAATTTAGCCACAGAAATTTAAAGCAGGGATATATGTGTAAGCAGGTGGCATATATATCCCTTGAGAAAACAAAGGAGGCATGGTATAAATAATGTGAGCAAAGGTTGTGATTTATAGTAAATGGCCGAGGCGTGTACCAGTTTGAGACGTATTTGAACCTTTGATCACATATTCAACTGTGAATATAAATCACTGATCACGTTTGAGACGTATATGAATCATTTATCATGTTTGAATCGTTCAGTAGAAGTGTGCTTTCTTTTATGTCCCTGATAAACATTGAAAAACTTAAAATTCTAAATGTTTGTGGGAAACGATATTTTTACCAAGGGACATTTAAATACCATGCCGTTGGTACTATGTATCATTGTATGCTGGAAGTGAAAACTTAATTTAATATTTCCTGGACAAAAACGAAAACACGACATCCCAAACCGCCCATAGCTGTCCCTTTTAGATCAGACTTCATGCAGTCATTTTAGGGTGTCTTATTGTATACGATATTACTGGGTAAACTCTTCTAAAGGTAGCGGGTGTGACAATGGGTACATACATGGTAGCACTAGTTGAAGTAGATCAGGAATAAATTTGGTACTCACAGATATTCATTTTTACTTTAAATACAATATGATTAAGTTTTCATTTATTATTCGATATATTCTTCTTCCAAGAATAGCAAAAAAAAAAAAAAAAACAAAAAACAAACAAACTCGTTTTTAAGGTTTGTGTGAATTATGAAAGTATCTATTTTGTGACCTGTGAAAACGAATTGGACTCAAAGACTTTTAACATGAAGCAGACGGTCGTTCTAAACTGTCCAAAAGCCAAGGTATAAAGAAATAACAGGTCTGCCAACTGAGAATATCTAATCAACTATCGTGAAACTAAAATACAAGGAAACAATCAAGTTGAAAACGATTTGCCAACAAATTAACGTCAGTCTTCAAGACAAGTTACATCACCGTCAGTGCAGATAGAAATCTTTACACATATAACTGTATCTGTTGTCTTGTAGTTTAAAGTGAAGCACGCGAGAAAAAGCACGCGTTAAACAGTCTGACACTCTGTATCTGAATTCCAACAAATTTCCGTGAAGAAATGGATGCTCAGAAAATTTGCTTCATGCAGCTTCTACGGGACTTTTTGTATCTGAGTATTTATGTCACCATGGAACTATAATAAAACATTCGACAATGACAATAAAATTTGCAAAATAAATGGGCACTCAAAATTCATTTTTACCTGTGACCTGAAAATAAATGGCAAACATCGATGTTTACAATGAAACTATTAACGGGAAAAATGCATTTTAAACAGTTCGTTCTTCATATGTTATGTGATCGAAAGTTTTATCTGCCTCGCAGCAGACAAACAGCAAAGCCCTAAGTTGAAGCAATTTTTTCTCAGCGCGGTTATGAGGCACCTTTTAAAAAAGATCAAAATCTGTCTGTAATTATGTAAAGAATTAGATCCAAACCACAACTTTTAACGTGACAATAAATTGATGCACCAGAAGTTACACTAAACAGAAATTTAGGCATCAGACCAATATACCACAAAAGCGTACGAAAAGAGTGGCAATCATGTACACAGTTTCATTCACATAGATACAGACAAAAGCAAGTGTGATAATGGTGCGTGGTAAGTTGACAATGTAACGGTGTTCTTAAAATACAAAGAAATCAAACAGTGATCATTCGAGAATGGGTCAACAGTGTTCAATCCTCTTTAACAAAGACTTTGTTGCAAAACCTGTTTCAATTTACACAAGCCTAGAGAAAATTTCGTTTTCATAACAAAGCATCAGCGCTCTGTAAACTGTTTACATCGGCGAAACTGATCGCTTTTGTTGTTTCTGAGGGCTCATAGAAAGCTGAAGCTTCTCAGCAAACAAGAATTATTTTAGTATATCCATAACTAAATAGACAGTACACGTGGATGTTTAAAAACAGAAGACAAATGTGCCGTGACATTGCGATCACGTGACCAGGTGTTGTAGATGAGACTGATGTGTATACAGCTGGCTTTTATGCATCGGAACAATTGACTTAAGTGATAATAGCCTAGCTCAGACTGATAAATCTACCAGTATTCAAGACAAAATTGCAATTCGTATTTTAATTACCGTGACATTTTCCATTAACAAAATGATTGAGGAACGTTTCAGCGGTACTTATGTACCTTTGCTCAGCGAGGGAGCCGTGATTGTAGTTTTTCGCAGGCGCGCAAAAACATTGCTACCTTTGCATACCGCTGTCTTGACGGAGTGGAACATGTGCTGATGGCGCCAAAATGATGTATTTTCTGAGAACTAAGTGGTTTACAGATCACCGGGTGCTGGCAGTTTGTGCGTATCGTACACTTCAATTTGTGCTAGCGTAAAAATATGCCTTTTTAGATTCATGGGCCCAATGCAAAAATTACCTTTAAAGAGGAATGTACAATATATGAACACCCTAAAAGAGCCACCATAAAAAAAAATGGAAAAGCAATCCCCGTTTCTCAGAGTAAGTTTGGCTCTACTATTTGCAAAATATATAAGTTCGGGATATTTCAGTTAGACTTTCCAAACCTAAACAAGTTTTTTATAGCCTGCTTAGCAGTCTACCACGCGTTGGCTTCTTTAACGTGCACAGCAATCACTTCAAACACCAGGCTTCAGAGGTAGTCAACAATGGCAACAATACATATTTACGATCAAATGTTAAAGAGCCACAAACACTGTACATTTTTATTGCATCTTTAGACAAATGACAAAGTCATTAAGACAAATGCATATTTTCCAACATGTTTTAGGTTTCATTAATGATTTCACGGTGTAATTTCTAATGTATTACAAACGTATGCACCTGTACCGTTGATGCTAAGTATTTGGAAATATGAATACTTTTCTGGAATTTTTTATGGTAGAAGTCCATCAACAGATAAAAAAGATACACTATATCCCCTTTCAGCAGAATTGAACAAAAATACGACAAATAAGGTACTAGATTATGCAATGTTCTAATTTGGCATAAGCGCTGATCATACTCAAAATGTTATTTTCGCAAAAAGCTTGCGTTTCTATTTATGGTGTTTGTAAATGACACACAGGAAAACAACTTAATCTTTGGAATAGAAAGCAAACATCATGCCTCTAATATGCTTCCGTAATGAATGTACCTTTACCTGACATAAGTGTCTTTATAGTTTTAAAGAAAGCTTGCCTGGAAGAAACAAACTTGAAAGGCACTTTTCCGCAGAAGTTCTTTTGACAGTAAATGAAAGAGAATCAGACTTTGGGAAATCACGTATGGTCAGGGATTATTGTGGAATTTTGCAATAAAACAGCTGTATGCAAATAGTTAAAACGTCCTATTTTGTTTCTAATTGTAGACGGCAATCAATTTATTATGCAAAGGTTTCCATACGTTTGGATGTCGATATGTGTGTCAGTTTTGAACTTGACCGGGCTAGCCCTGGAAGATGAAACAACACTGTTATCTGGATTTAGATGGAAAGGCAGCCGCCCCAGCTGCAGATAGGGCCTATGTATCATACCGTTACGACGGTAGTTTGTCGCGCACCTGTCATTTGTATTGGGAAGGGACTGGTACTGTTATAGCTGGGTGGGACAGGCAACCGCTTTTCTTCAAGTTTTGATAAACAGTTCCACAGAATGGTACCGCGCTTCCATCACATGAACGGCCGGCCTGACTCAAACTTATTAAAATTACCCACAGTGTACTATCTTTTACAATTGTAACCAAATTGGCTTTGTAGCTTTATAATCTTCTTCTACAAACAAAGACGAGGAATTAAATCAATAAATCCCTTATAGCTAGCTATAGTAACCACAAAGTGATACAGCTTTTACCTGCAGCAAGCGATATACCACTTTGCCCGTATTAAAGGCCAACATACTATGACACATTTTGGGTGTTTACCCCAGGAGGTTACGATGCCATGCTCGGTCCTTTGATGCAGAATAGATATTGACAATGTACAGCCATAACAATTGCTGGAAAAACCATAAATTTACAATTTTATGTCATGGTGGAAGAGATTGCCGGCCTGGCCTAGTTTCTGTTTGAGCATTCTCGAGAGGAAGTTTAAGTGTATATAATTTATTTAACCTATGTTCAGGTTCAGATTTCGAAAACGACGTTTGAAAACGCATTTATAATATTTGCTATCATCAGTTTGTGAGTTTCAGATTAAAAAAAAAATACCTGGCTTGACACCCGAGTCGCTGCAATGTTTTGCTCCAATCACGACTCCGTTTAGCTGCATTTTCTTCACTGTCGGTTTCTCTACCTCGGTTCCCGGTTGTAGTTGACGCAGTGGATCAGGTCCTCGTCCAGATAACACTTGCCCCCCTTTCATATTTGCCGGCATAGTCGGAGGAACCCTCTGTATGGATCCCAAATGCTGAAAGATTCCTTTAGGCTCCAGTGAATACAAATGTAATAATCCTCTTGGATCGTAAAATACCCAAATATATGTCCAGCTACTGTTTTCTTGAAGCTTGGACACTAGAAATGATATCCTGCACAATCATAGGATACCTTTATGCTGATTTGCGCAATTGCAGTTGAAGATAAATAAAAGATTGTCGACAATCCCGAAATGCTGAATTGAGCCCCTAACATCAACTTATAATGTACCGTTACCTGTGCCTAAATCAAAGCACATTGGCCCCGCGGAGTAGGTCTACGTGAATGGATATTTCTAGTGTATCTAGCTGTCAGCGATAGGCCCAATAAAACCTGGCTGTCCCAGTGCAAACACAATATAATGTGTATGGTGTGACGTCATGCCACCATGAATTTATCATAAGTGCCACAATAACGGCAGATCTGATAAGGGTTAACGCTTAACTCCAGCTCAAGTCTGCCTGCTATGGTGTGCAGCGGCCTGAGTGGCCCAACTTAATAGACTTTAACTTTGATATGAGATTCAGTTTATTGTTATTTTTTTCCTTCCGAAAACTGTACGCAGACCTAACACTTAGTACTTGATTTGCACTAAACGCCAGTTATAAAACAACCGGAACTAAAGCTAATGCCAATCAAACGAAGTGCAGAAGATAGATAAAAGTGTCTGGTTGTGATATTTACCAACATGACATTGACTATCTCAAGTCGGACGCCATAGATCAAGGAAGTCCGTGCCAATAATGACTGGGACAAAGAGGTCTAGAAGAACAAAAAAACCCAGGTCTCATCTTTGACAAGGCTTCAGAAATCAACAGTGTTGTTATTTTATCTTAGAATAAGAAAATCAAAGCAATGCTAAATTAATTGGCTTAAAGAAGTAAGTACAAACTTGTACACGGTAATGCGTAGGCATGAGTGCTGAGTCTTATAATAATGTTTTAATAACATAACATAGATGGGAAAAAACACAGACAGACTGATTTAGGAGTGATGACATAAGTTCGACCAAACGAACATTTCAATGCAAATCAAATGATGATGATATTAAATTAAAATTGTCTTAAACCGAAGAAAGTAAAACTTTTGCGTCGAGGTCACAGAATTCATATGCATTTCATGTGCGGAAAACAGACAAAATAAAATAGATTACCATAACGTCAAACTTCTTTACACTGGGTACTCTGTTTATCAATGACATCTCATTCACAAGGCTTATTAGGTAGATCTGAGATCAAAGCGATACGTAAAATTAATCCCAAACTCCAAAATAAAACGATGGTGTATGAACCTGTTAAACTTTTATTTGTAACAATGTTTCGACGTTTGGCACAGTTCGTGAACAGGTTTGCGATAACAGTAAATAGGAGGGAGGTATATTGATAAAGAAGGATGTAACCTCAGACAAAAGAATAAGGGACCTCGTGGATAACTGTCAACCAGCAATTTACTGCTGGTACTGTGTAGTGAACAAGGAAAAGTTAACCCTGGAACCCTATCTTGCCTGCTAAACACTCACCTTGCGCCACTGATACTTTTGACAGCGCTTTAAGAGCACCATCAAATTTATGCAAAGAAAAGCGGTATGTTTTAGCAGCAAGGACCTTGCGGATTAGTTAGCAGTCAGTATGGAAACAAATTATGTGTTGTAACCCGTCCGTTTGCCCACAAGGGTGGTGAGCACCGAAAGGTTATCTCATTTTCTTGTATTTTGTTGAGGAAAGATGTGTGAGCTGAACTGTTGTAGGTCCAAGATGCCAGATCAAGTTTGTTCTTGTCTAGCCCACATAATATTGATGCCAAACCATACATTACCAGAAATAAAGCTGTAACACCTAACAGATTTGACTTATGGTTGTTGGAACAATGAATCACAGGATGCCAGTTATATCAATAAGTATTGAGGGTAGATACCATTCCCAACACATAAAGACGGCGTGACGTAGTTAGACACCACATGTAAAATGCATAAACAGTGATGCATGTGCCATTTTAAAGGCGACAATGCAGGGAAAATGGCCACAAAGGTTCCCTACTTTTCGATATGAGAACTATTACCCCCAAACCTTTGTACCAATAAGTTTGTCGTGCTTTTGATTATTTTGTTGGCCTTAATACACCAGCAAGTAGCACATCTAACCCCCATGATAACTGAAAACCATTCCAAGTTGAGTGCATTTGGTCACAGTTTTGATATGGTTATCATTGTAAAAGTTAGTAAATCATCATTCCAAATCTGTATAATTGATAATGAAAATAATTATTTTATTGAGGATCCTACCCCTATGCGACGGGAGATTAACGGGCCCGGGGAGGAGGTACTCTGCGGTGCGTCCAATTAAACTTTACACATTGTAACTTAAAAAAAACAAAAAAAAACAAAAGAAAAACTAGAATATGTAAATTACATTGCAGGCCAGGTCAGGCCAGGCCAGGTCAGGTAAAAAGACGAATAAAAACATATATTGAGTCCCTGCCACAGACGCTGTCTCACCTTCCAGTTGTCTCAAAAGAAATCTTGCTTGCTGTGTGAAAAAAAGAATCGACTTAGTACCCGTGGTCGAAGCCCAAATCTCTGGTCAACGGAGCAGTTTTTAATTCAATAATATTTAAAAGTTTATTATTATTATTATTATTATTATTATTATTATTATTATTATTATTATTATTATTATTATTATTATTATTATTATTATTATTATTATTATTATTATTATTATTATTATCATTATCATCATTATCATCATTATTATTATTATCATCATTATTATTATTATCATTATTATTATTATCATTATTATTATTATCATTATTATTATTGTTATTATTATTATTATTATTATTATTATTATTATAATTATTATTATTATTATTATTATTACTTTTACTATCGTGATGTTGGTGAATATTTACAACACTTAATATTCCACACAGGAAATTATTTGCTACTCTCAATAGCTTTTAAATTGGCTCTAAAATTTTAGATTGAGAGCATCAATGTTTTATTCGTATATCTGACAGGTAGATGGAAGCCAGGTCGGGTACCATGGGGGGCCCAGGTTAAGCTTTTATCTCTTCCTTGGCATACACATTATGCTTATTATGCTGATCAGGACACGGGTACCTACTATACCCATATGGTAGACAAAGCAAATGATTAACCTCCGCTGTTATCTGGTTCTGGGTCACTAACTGAATGCATCTCCACTTAATTGCACATCAATGATAAAGCTGGACTACATGCTGTGCCTTAACATTAAGCTACTTGTTCCCAGTTCCAAGAGACAGTTTCCAGCATGATTGAATTCACTAAAACAATACCAATACACCCTATTCAAAAGTCCCTGTCATATTTGGAACACTACTACTCACTGTTGGCAGAAACCAGAATGAGGCTGGGTGTGGGTGGGAGGACAAAATCAAACCCACATTCATTTACATGTTAAAGTTGCTAGCTTTTCTAGCTCCTATCTATCATTTAAAACACTTTTGAATGCACCCATTGTGTTATCCTGTTAGGACAACTCTAGGACTACAACAGTGAGGAAAAAGTCAGGTCTTCAGTGCTTGATCCGTTGTTGCAAAAGTTACTGTGATGTAGTCTGTTAATATAAAATAAGTTTTCATGGCAACATGTTTTATATCATTTTCTTACATATCATAATCTCTTGAATTCATATTTTAGAACCAGTCGTTCATTTGGGGGTGTAATTTGTACTGCCTGGGACATCTAAATACGTATAACCCCCCCCCCCCCATGGTCCAATACTCACGTTTAATCGGAATTTGAAAAAATCCTGATTAGAAAATTAGGTCTGCACTGATCAGTTTGCTTCATTAACAAATCAATTGAGCTTTAGAATAAATATACCTGTGACAAATAATTATATATCGTTGAAAATCCATATTATATTAAACTTTTGTTGATGGAAATTCCTAAAATGTATAGAGAGTCAACTCAGTTATTCTGGATTTGGGTTCAACTGTAAAGGGTATCAAAATTGCAGTGAAATATATATCAGTGGCAATAAGGAAAAGACGAAAGACTTTCCTCTATGTTGTAGTCCTAGTTTTCACAGCAGAATAACACAATGATTACATTCAAAAGTGTTTTTGTAATAGATATGAACTGGTAAAATAAGCAAATTTAACATGCAAGTGAATTGGGACTTGAATTTGTGTCCACCACAGCATCATTTTGGTATCTGTCACCAGAGGTCAGTAGTGTTCCAAATATAGCAGGGTCGTTTGAATAGGGTGTATCCCCACAAAAATTATCTGGGCCTGCAACTTCCCTGGTAATTTAAACAGTTATAATAAGATTAGAACTAAGCATCTGTATTTAATCTGTATTCGTGGTACAATTTAAGGGAAAAAGTGACAGCGCAGACAACTGTCCACATCACGGAGACCTGGAATGGGTCAATAGGAGATGTCACAATTACCAATTATCTGTATTCAGCTGAATGCACAATCCTACACAAATAATTCTTCAGGGCTACAGGTGTATATTCCAATTGGATTGCATGTTAAATTTTCTTCAAATCAAAGGCTACTTTTTCAGCGGCAAGAATAAATTTTATGTCAACATTTCAGCTACGTGCAGAATTTATATACCATATTTTGCAGTTGTTGCAAAGAGTGGTCTTTAAGTTATTAAGCCGTAAATTACAATGAAAAGTAATGGAAATACACAACTCTAGCCTCGAATGACTGAAATGCCCTCTACAGGGGAGCAGCAGAAGCCTCTGTTCTTGCTCTCCCCTATTTGAGAGCCATTAATAGATGCACACGAGTAAGGATATCGGCAGTTACGTGCTTTTCGTCAAACATTTCAAAATTGTGGCAAATATTATGGTAACAATAATTCCTGTATCAGGACAAAATAATAAAAGGCTAAAGACCAAAAAATCGTAATTCAACAGTGATACTGTAATGATGGGACACTGATATCATAATAACCATAATGCTTAAAATAGTTTGACCGTATAGATATATTTACGTGATTTAATCATTTCTTTGGAACATTTATTCCTATATGCGTGCTAAACGCACGTATTTTAGTAAACAGGCAAACATAACAAAACTCATATGTGCTGGCAAGTGTTGTATAAAAGTTATACCCACACACTTACACGAATGGATCTTTTTGTTATTTTTTGACGTCCAAATGTCGAAAAAGTGTTCAGCTGTTTAAAACAGTGACAGTTAAAGTGTTAGATCAGCACGTTTAAATGTTTAAAACAACCACTTCTGATGTTTGCAGAGGTAATATGTAAAGGTAACACAGAGAAAGATGGGACTTGGACAACATCCTGCTTGTAGTATTGTAAAATTATGCAAATGAGAAGTGGGCTGCAGTGGAAAGGGAAATGTATATAGGTAATAAATTATGGAAGGCCAGCTGGGCCACTCTGTGTCAAATCCTCGGTATAGTTATGACGGCAAAGTCACCTGTTACCCGGTGGCAAAGTAGAGGATCACATTATAAGACAAACTTGTATTCACTTTATGACTCTTAGCAATACTCTATCAATGCGCCGCAAATGAACCAACAATAAACAGATATGTTAGCAATGCTTGAGGGGGCTCACGCCTATCAGCTCTTCTCTTCTACAGTATCTGGGCCCTCTCCCGCTTCTATTTCTCCTGTTGGAAAGACATGAACTAATTGTAATTGGAATGGGAAACAGAAACGAGTGAAGTTTTCATCGCTCCATGGGCCTGAACGCTATCAGATGTTTATTGATGGTTACTTGTACCGTATTTTAAGCGTTCCAAACGAATTTGTGGTTCTTAATAAAAAATTTTGTGTAGGTGACATTGTAGTTTGTGGATCTTTCATGTGATTCGAAGGATATACAAGTAAGGTCAGCCAATAAATTTCAATTAGTGACAAATAAATTTTCATAATGGATATTATATTTAACACTTGTTTAATCAAGCTTCATACATAATAGAAATTTTAATAAAATGCCAACTCCAAAGTCGCCTTGAGATACCTGGAAGGTTCCGGAAGTAAAACGTGTACCAGTCTTTGTACCTCCACCACACCAAGTTCTTTGATGTTATCCGATGTCGAAGGATGTCGACCTTAAATAATTTATTTCCAAGGAAATTTATGGCTTTTGACAGGGTGTAAGAAGCAATAGCCAAGCTTATCGCAGCAAACGTGTCATAAATTGAGCCATCCAGTTACACCTCCTTTTGCCCAAACTGGCCAACTCTACGTCGAACACCAACATGAGTAAACCTGTTTTACCGAAGCATCATAAATAAATGTAATTGATTCGTAGACAGAAACTATGTTGGTGTGATACATTTTATGCACAATTATAAAATGAAGATACCACAAATCACGTGACAATGTTTAGAAAAGGTTGAAGGTTTCGTTTCGTAAATATGTATCAAAAAGTTTTAAAGCACTCTTGTCTAGCCATGGCAGTAATGATCCTTATTAAATGAAAGGGTATCAATACATCAATACATATATTGTCTTGTTGGATTGGACTTCCATTTAAAAATGTCTCTTCCGTGCTGTGCGTGGTAACACGTTCTCCGATGTGCACAGAATGATTTCATTTCAAGTTAGCTTATTTAACTGCTGCATGCTGATTTTTTAATAACCAATGTGTAATATCGATGAAACTTGGGTGTTAAGGTTTGGTCAAGAACCCTTTCAATGATGCAAAAATACACATATATAAATACCAAATCAATCATCGGACGAAATCTGGTTTTTCGACCTTTGCTCCCCATAGGGGTAATTGTGTTAACTTTTTACTTCAAACGTCCATTTTTGTATGATGATGCTTGCATTTTAATAGCCTTCATGATTTTTTGAAGCAATGTGATAATGTATATGATTATAAACGTCTGTACAAATCTCACAATTTCAAAGGAATTTTGAGAGTTTTAGTTTGTTTTGCTTTCCATTGACAGTTTTTGTTTTATAGGTTGTTTTTACTAAATGTTTTGTTTGTGTAGATTTAGGTTTTTCGTATATAGTCTCATTATCAACATTTTTAGATTTCGTTAATTTTAATTACTGTTTAATTATATATGTAACACTACCTTCCTATTTCATCTAGATGTATGCTGGGTCCCTTGGAAGAACAGAACTGCGCTCTAAAAGATAGATAGATAGATAGATAGATAGATAGATAGATAGATAGATAGACAGACAGACAAATAAATAAATAAATAAATAAATAAATAAATAAATAAATAAATAAATAAATAAATAATTTAAATAATTAAATAAATAAATCGATAAATAATAAATTAATTAATTAATAAATAAATTTTAGATGTCGTAGTGTTAACTGACTTTTTTGAGTGAGGTTTTTGTCTCTGAAATTTTTTTGGGCGAAAATACCCCCACCCATTGTCCAGGCTAGTGCGGCTTGAAAATAACAGATGATTAAGACATATGAAAAAGAATCCACGCTCCAAAAAAGAATTGATTCGAAAAAAGTAGATATGCATAGGTGTGTTTTATCTTCATTTATCTGTGTAAAGAAGAATAAATTGTGTGTAAAACAACCAAGTTACATTCGTCTTAAACCCGAGACGCGCACTACAGTGGACACCTGCATTCTCGTATTAGTCGATCCCCGTAAAACCTTCATCGTCAAGGGTCATCAGTAAACTACGATTTTAATGATAAAACAATACATGTTTGAGTCGCATATGATTCAGTGTTTGGGGTTTGTGTGCTATCAAGGTTTTCGAGTTTCCAATAGAATGGTTTCAGAGTCATTTAAAAGTGCATTGTGTGACACCAGCCAATCAATTTGAATGTTTGTAGTATCTTTTTTCAAAGGACACATGAACATACCCGGAAGATTAATCCTTGCCTTAAACACGAAAAGTGTTGCAAGTGAACATGAACACTGGCATACGGAGCGAGATAATACCTGTTTGACCTATGACCTCAAGGCTAACACCCTCTTGTCGACGCCACTCAAATAAGATGAAACGTCACGTACCGATGATCCAAGACGACAGCTCTTCAAATGTGAGTGTAAATGATGTGTGTTGGGTGCCACGGTCGGGGCTCAGTGGGTGGCCTTATATGCTTTATTCCTAAAAAAAGTGCTCACAACAAACACAAAGAAAACGCATTTTTCGTCGACAAAGGATCGCGTTTATTCCCTTTTCATGGCAATCTGATTATTTTCATTAATTTAAAGATGTTATCCTCTTGCTTTATGCACAAAATGGAAAACGTCCAACAAATAAAGTGACTCATCGTAGAGTCGTAACCACAAGGCGATAGTCTCGTCAATGAAATGTAAAAAGGAACATTGTTTACCTGTCCTAAGTCCCCTGGGTCGTTTAGGTACTTTTTGTCCTCTCTATTAAACATCACCAGATCACTTAGTGTATTAATGCACTATTATGGCCTGAGACTCCACAATTGTCAATAGACAGCTACTGCAACTTTATGCCATTCTGTAAGTTTAATTGTTTAATGATTTAAAAAAAAAAAAAAAAATGGCTCCTTCACAATTATCTTAACCGGTTATTTCATTGACATTGAAGACGGTGCCACTCTGAAAGTCAATCCAGGTACTGAAATCATTACAACTGAAGAGATTTTACTTTTCACCGTGCGGAACTGTGGACAAAAATCTAGACTGTTTAATGCATATATATATATATATATATATATATATATATATATATATATATATATATATATATATATATATATATATATATATATATATATATATATATATATATATATATATATATATATATATATGCATCATGGAGTGTGTTTTATATTTCTGGTACAGGATGATCATTGCTATAGTACTTGTTAAGAATTCCATAGGTTTATACCGGTGTCTGTCTGTAACTGTTTATTTTGTAATCACTGGGATCGAATATATAATTCCAGTATTTTTTTTACCTCAGTTATATAGTGGCAAGTGTATATTGCTTCATATTGAAGCTGGGCATTTATATATAAAAAAACAACAACACTTATTTAGGTAATTCATCATTTGCCACGTTCATATTTATTCATTACTATATGGGTTGTCTTTGCTGAATATTCAGCTTTGACAAGGAACCACAACTCAGAGAGACATGTACGGGTATAGTCTCCGAAACATGTTCTGAGTACTTACAAGCTGAAAGGCCCTCTAATTTATTTGTGCTAATACAGCCTATGTCAAAATTCTTCAGAGTAACGTGTACAATATAGATAATAGTACCTCCATATGTACATAGGTTAGACAGTGAGAGGTAAGATTATGGTGAGTAAAGAGTTCGCACTGCGGAATAGGGTAAAGACCACTAGGAAGTGGTTCAGACAAAAAAAAACACAAATACAATATATATATATATTATGGAACGCCGTTTCTTGTTTTATTCAGTTTTTGATCAGATGATTAAATATTTGATCAGAAGAACTAATCGTGTTAGTGCGGTGAACAAATGTATTTGTTCATGTGCTTAAATGCAGTCTATTTGTTCATCTGAAGAAAACGATTTGATGTTCTGATTAAATCGATTTGCTCTTCTGATCAAATCGATTTTATCAGATGAACAAATATACTCTTATTTGAACACATGAACAAATATATGTGTTCAGATGAATAAATCGATTTGGTCCGAAGAATAAAAAGATGGTATTTGATCATCTGATTCAATTGAATTGTTATTCTGATTAAATCGATCTGATCATCTCAACAAATTTCCCCCAACTTAGTTAAATTGATGCTCCCTGTCTGATTTGTGTGGCGGATCAAATATTTATACTTCGGAAGAAATCACTTCCGCCAGTATTTGATCCGCGCAGCAAATAGTATACAGACTACCGGAAGTGACGAGCGGCATACCAGAGGGAGTAATTATTATCTGATAGTGGAGAAACTTCTATATATTCAGTAGATCATACAGATTTGATAACGGGAACAAATATATTTGTTCAGGTGAATAAATCGGGATATACCTTATTTGATCAGACGAACAAATCGATTTAGTCATCTGAACAAATGCATTTGTTCATTTGATCAAATCCATTTTATTTTTTCGTCTAAACAAATCTATTTGATCTGCTGATTAAATCACTTTGTTCTTCTCATCAAATCAGTTTGATTAGAATAACAAATATACTGTATTTGATCAGATGGACAAAGGCATTTGTTCGTCAGATCAAATCAATTTGATCATGTGATTAGATATTTAGTCTCCCAATTAAATATTTATTCACCTGATTAAATATTTATTCACGGGACCAAATAATTGTCCATAAGAATAAGTTTATTTGCTGTTCTGATCAAATATTTTATCATCTGTACAATACTAAATGAAACAGGAAATGGCGTTAAATTATATATATATATATATATATATATATATATACATATATATATATATATATATATATATATATATATATATATATATATATATATATGTATATATATATATATGTATATATATATATATATATATATATATATATATATATATATATATATATATATATATATGTATATATATATATATGTCATAGCAGCTACCAGCGATCAAAATGTGCATTATATGACTAAAATTTCAACAATATTACAATGGTTGATTCATTTAAGCTTTAAAATGAGAAACTGTTAATTCACTTATACAAATTTACTGTTGTATCTTTCAGTATAGTGAGTACTACATTAGAAATAGCACAAGGCAGATGACAATTTTAGCGCGCCAAACTGTCCTTTCAAAGTGTCATGTATGGCGAGATTAACTTCAAGTGTTTACGTGGATATCTCTTGTGCAAGCATCAACGTGCGCTACACCTGGATTGCCCAATGGGAGAGTGAAAGATAAATGGTTCGTTAAAGATCACAATTTATGCTTTCATCTATCGGCGCATATGAGCAGTGCTGTCTGCCTTATCTTAAGGATGGGCTTAGATCATCATACATCAGGTGTCATCCGTAAATCCATTAATCCTGCAGGTGTTGTTAACCAACAATTGGTATTTCTCTGGTATTCTTTTTTGTACTACTTCAGACTCGTGTAAGTACTAGGTCCGGATGAACAAAATGAATGACACATGATGCTATAACAGAGATGTACTAATAGACTTGTTGATTGATGTCGTCTTGTACTAAATTGTACGTGACATCAAAGATAAGATATGTGACGTTCCAACTTGACTCTGACCCATCTAGTTTCTTTTACATAAGGTACCATAAAAGTAAATAAATTTACCGAGCGTAACAGCCACTGCCCTGGGTCATATGATCTCGTGACAACATTTTTTTTAAGGTAGTGACGTTTGCAGCGCGCAGTTTCATTCACCCTATGAATTAAGAACAAGGATCTATTTGTCGTCACTACAAGTACTTGGTTTAATTGGTAATTGTGTTCTAAAACTTTTAAAATTAAATTTAAGGCAGTGCATTATTGATGCTATTCTATCGTATTTTTATTACTAAAGATCGTACATACACAAGGATATCCCATATTTCAAAAATAATATAAAAAGGAAGCAGTAAACATTTATCACACAGTAATACAAATTTAAAGACAGCAGGATTTTCAGCAGAAGGAATGGAACCCCTTGGGAACTATAGTTCCTCCTAGCTGAGAGAGCAGTGCCAACATAAATATACGATATTTACTCGAATGAGAAATGCACAATTGCTTCTCTTTAAGCAGATGCAAATATTTGTCAGTTATTGATGATCCCAAATGTGTAATTTAATAGGCGCTTTTAAAACCAAGTATATTGATGCTGCTTTTTTGATACGATTTAACACTGATTTCGATATGTATGGTTCACGAGATAATATTGAAAACTGTCCCAAGCTAGTTCTAAATGTTGTTCATAAACGATCATGTGCTTGGCTGGTATTATATTTGTGAACAATCGATACACTAGTAAAAAGAATTCTATACTCATTGGGAACAAGAACTGGTTAATTTTATGCATGAGCAAGCTTGTAAGATTAGTATTCAGACTATGAACTTTTAATGGGTTATATTTGTAAAATAAAGGGTCAGTCTGCGAATTAAAACCTGCTAAAGTAATGATCCGAATTTTTTTTTGAAGTTCAATAATCTTATGTATTGTGTTAAGATATGTGATAGCCCACGGGGTATAACAATAAAGAAACACTAAATTGTAATACAATTGAGTTAACGCATTTGTACCAAATTTGTTCTCATCTTCTAGAAAATCCCAATTATCTTGCTTATTTTTTTCAGAAATATAGAGAAGGTGCTCTTCCCAGTTTAGATCCTTGTCAAACCGAACACCTAAGAATTTAAATATTTCGACTTTAAGTAAAATTCGTTTATTTCAAAAACTAAGTTATCCCAATTTTTTTCTATTATGAAATCGAAAAACTATACCACTTGTTTTGTCAATATTAAGAGACAATTTATTTGTATGAAACAATCGGATTTTTTTTTTGTATAATACTGTTAATTTTATGCTTCAACCGATGAATATCTATATCAGTAAAGATAAACTTTTGTCATCTGCACATGATAAAGATAACATATCTTGGGACACAAGGCTAAGGTGATTTACATATAAGAGGAATAGTAAAAGCCTGAAAGTGACCCTTAAGGAACACAACTGTTAAAAGATAATGCATCAGAATCTTCGTTTCAGTGACGTGCATACTGAGATCTATTTCACAAATAACTCGTAAATCCATTCAGACCTGTACCACGTATTCCATAGAATGATAATTTTTGACATAAGACATCATGGTTGACCACATGCAAGGCTTTGGAGAGGTCAAGAAAGATATCGAAGGTGTGTTACTTTCTATCCGAGGCCTCAATTATTTTACACGAGGGTTAGCTTACACCATACTCTTTCCTGTGGTGCAGTTCAAAGTGGTAGTCATATTAGATATCAAACCTGTCGATATAATCAGTAATATGTTTGTGAACGACTTTTTCACAATGTTTGACAAAGCAGTAAGGAAACAAATGGGTCTACAGTTTTTAAATAATTCCTGAGTACCTTCTTGATACATGATATTTTTTTTCTAGCAAGTATCAATGCTTCAGGAAAGACGCCACAGATAGATATAATGTAAGTAAGTGGAGAGATTATTTCATTTGACATAAATTTACCGTAAGTACGTTTAAATGTACGTGATCCCAACCTTGACTGAAATCGTTCCGGTTCCTTCCTTGTATTAATGTCTTGTTCAATATTTGGCGAGAAACACAAAGAGTTAAGGCAGGTACCTTGAAAGTAGGAGCCAGGATTTACAGGAGTTACAGGTATGTTATTGGCTATTCATTGGCCAACATTTACAAAACAGGAAATAAAAATATTAGCTGGGTCTTTTGACTCAGTTATAATCTTGTTATTAACGTTTTTGTGAGGTATGACTTTGTTTTTTTATTACTCACGTTGTTTATACGTTTCCAACCCTTAGATAGATAAGACTCATTGTATAATTATTTTTCTCATTTATACGTAAGATATGATTCAGTCTGCGATATTTATCTTAGTTCCCGTAATTGTATTGCAGTTGGTGGGCGGATTTTCTTTCTATGTAACTTGATTGTTTTCTATCAATGAATTGTATCATTCCAGATGTTAAAAATGGTCAATTTAATTGGTATTCGGACTTAATTGTGCGAGGGGGATGCTTTCTTTGCGTAAGTTTTGAAATTACGGTATCAGCATCTGTTTAATCATGGAAATGGACGTTAGTCCATGCATAAGAACATATTGTATCCAGTTTACAATGTGCTGAAATGAACATTTTTATTTCCTTTTATTTCCCATTTACTGTTCAATTGCTGGAAATAAGATTATTTTTTATCACGACATTAAACATTTTTATTCCTTTTATTTCCCATATAATCCTCTATTTCTTGAATAAGATTATTCATTATTATAATCATGTCAATATTATGCGTTTGAAATTATTCAGAAAGGTAAAATTAATAACATGCTTTTTATTTTGAGTGTGACTGGCTGTGACCTTTTTAGTCAAATTGACATGAAAGACAGATAAGTGATCAATTATATCATTGAAGAGAATACTACTAATTACTGAGTTATCAGTAATTATATCAGTTAAAATATTTTTATAAGAGTAGCTGAGGTGGCTGTTCTCTAATTGATGTATTAATACAAGGGAGACATATGTTAACGTAAGCATTTTCTATAAATTCTGAAGAAGAAGGCTGTTTATCTAAATTAAGGAGTTAATATTAAAGTCACCAAGGAGGTAACATGATCTGTTTTCTTGTTAAATTGTTTCTAGAATAGCCTCAAATTGTTCATTGAAATTTATTAGATTGATTTGTTTCAGGAATCTGTAAACAACATCAACTTTTTTGTTCATTATATTGTGTATTCCAATGAAAAGAGATGCCATTAAATAATTAAAAGAGATAAGTCGTCTCTCTTTATGTACCAAGTATTTGTACCCAGAAACAATGAAGTATCCCACCTCCATCCTTGTTTTTTTCTGTATTTTCTTTCATGACTGTAATCCTGCAAACTGTATATGTGTTCGTGGTTGTCTTTCACCTAAGTGTCACTTATAGCTATTTTATCAAATCTGAAGTTTAGCGTGTCAAGAACAAGTATATAGATCGTGAGCTGATGAACTCAGAAAAGAAGAGGGCGATAAAATCTAATGAGTTTATTTTTGAGTTAAAGGTATCAGGTATATAATATTGGCTATTACAAATGGAGCTGGTAAAGCTGTTGTGACAAAGAAAAAAACTGGATCGATATCATTAATGATTACCAAGAATCAAATGCTTACCATCATTGGTTTCAAATCGATCAAATACTTTCTCGTTTACCTTATTGAAATTAATGTTTTGGATGGAAAACCAAAACTCAGAAATACAATTTAAAAAGTTATCATTATCTTCAATATGATTGAAGAGAAGCTCAGACTGTAAGTACAGGGGACATATCCAATCAGATTGTAAGCACAGGGAGTATATCCAATCAGACTGTAAGCATAGTGGGCATATCCAATCAGATTGTAAGCACAGAGGGTGTATCCAATCAGACTATGACCACAGTGCGCATATCCAATCAGATTGTACACACATAAGGTATATCCAATCAGACTTTAAGCACAGTGAGCATATCCAATATAATGTTACATCCAGATTGACAAATATACATTGCAGATGAAAGTTAGTACATCAGACAGGACACATAATTTGACAAGCAATTCTAACACACACTTTTTTCATGTACTTGACAGTTCACCATACTTCATTAAGCAATCGTGAAATGAAAAAAAAAATATACACAAATAAAAAAAAATGGCATAACAGTAACAAGATTAGACAGAAATATGACTATGTCATAGACCAACTGTAAGAACTCTTTAGCCTGTAACCATGACAGTGAGGTATCATTACCATCAAAATAATATTTGTGGCATAATACATGTGAAAAGTAATGAAGATTATGCAAATTGTCACAGTACAATCTCAGTTGCATTTTTTTGGTGACATACTCTTAAGTTTGAAAAATACTTGAATTGAAATACATTACACCTTGAATTGGAAAAGTGGCAATTAATAATAGAAATGGTATAAACATTTTAATGTTGCTTGGATGATAATAATGTGGGTTGAAATAATGACTCTTTAGAGCACACGTGAGAGTAGTATCAGCTATGTTCCCTGGTGACACCATTCACAGGCCATGGGCGGTAAGAGCTGAATTATAAATTAAGATTATCCATACGACGGCTATTTCATAGCTTTTGAGACAACCATAATAATTTTGACAAAAGGGTCTGTATATGCACAGTTTGTACACAAGACTAATGATGTGAACTCCAACTTTCCGTTCCGGCGTCCAGCAAGGTGTCACCATCATGCAAGAGAGCATATAAAAGACGCTGAATATGGGCCTTCCAGCACGATAAGCTGTATGCTGCATATATATATCAAGTCCCATCCCGCGCGAGCGTTTTCGGTGGGAAAACACGCCTGGGAAGGCAAGTGCGGCCTACAGGAGAGATCTGAGTTGGTAGGCCACTTAGTGCAGCCACTGAGAGTGACATAGCCACCGTGCGTAGTGCAGTGGATGTTGGTACCCGAATGACCGTGCGTGACGTCGCTGGACGTACTGGCCGTGCAGCCCGTACGGTATCCAGTATACTGAAGGGCAAACTTCAGTTTCACAAAGTTTGCGCCACATGGGCTCCACATATTGTGACAGAGGAGCACAAGAGAAGAAGAGTGGATTATGCTTGCCTCCTCTTAAAAAAAGTATGGCAATTGCAATCAGAGACTGTTGAAAGAGATAGTAACCGGGGACGAAACTTTTGTTTATTATTTTCAGCCAGATCGGAAACAGAAAAACATGGTATAGGTCTCTAAAAATGGCACCAGATCTCTGATAGCCAAAAAGAGCTAGTACAGTGAGACAGGTTCTCTATACAATTTTCTTCGCTAGAGGCGTCGCGGCGCAGATCCAAAAGTTGTGGAGCATTACAAAGAGCGACGACCAAAGACGGGAATGAAGGGTATCCAACTTTTGCACAACAATGCTCCAGCACACACGTCTTGTTACAGTGGCCTACCTGTAGAGACAACACATCGATGTCCTTGCCACATCCACTCTATTCCCCGGACTTGCCCCCATGTGACTTTCATCTATTTTCAAAAGGAAGGATCACATGTCTGGGAAGAGATACACGACACGAAGTGCCATTGAAACAACCATTTATCAGTATCTGAACAGTCTGCCAACGTAGGACTAATTTGTGGCCTTGGCGCTGGGCAGAACGCCTTTGCTAATGTGTACAAGCCAACAGAGAGTACTTTGAAAAATCATATGTGCAATATTCATGACATGTACCATATCAAGGTCAATAAATGACTTGTCTCAAAACTTGTAGGATTAAACTCTTTGATAAGTTTAATCTATCAATTGAAGCTAATGATTTTACTTTTGGAATAAGAAAGACTTTTAAATTCGATGTCTTGCATGATAACTGGTTGAATTTCATATTTCACAAAATTGATATAATTTGTGTAAAATTATCATCACGCGCACCAATTTACATGTGCATCTATCACTTTTGGGCCATGATTGTGCATGACACTGCCCCAACCGGGCTTACTAACATTACGATGCATCCAATTCCGAAAGAACAAATGAAATCGGCAAGGGATTCAGACGACTATATAGTAGTGCTCTTAGTAGCATCCTGAAAAAAAAATATTTGACTGCCAGGAACAATTTCGTTAAATTATTTTACCCATAGATGAAGTCAAAAGTTCACTTTCAGAATTAATTAGCAAAATGTTTAAACATAATGGTAAACCATACATAAATATTAATTCATATACAAAGAAAGCATACTGCTCACACAATAAATATTCAAAAACTAACGTTAAATGTTACACTGTTGAAACTTTGATAGATGCTATAAAATTTCTCTTGGATAATACTTTTGTTCAATGCGGACCACTGGTTTTTCAACAAATAAAAGGCATTCCAATGGGTAGCAACTGCTCCCCTTTACTGGCAGATTTATATTTAACCTCGCTTGAATTTAAGTATATGGATAAATTGATGAAAAAGGACTTTCAAATGGCTACAAAATTATCAAAAAACGCAAGATATATTGATGACATCTTTTGTGTAAATGTACAAAATTTCAGTGAAATTGCTAAAGAAATTTACCCAAAAGATATCCCTTTGGAGGGTAACAATTCAGATGGTTTCAGAGATGTGGTTTTGGACTTGGATATTCAGGTCACTAATGACAGGTTTTGTATTAAAGTCTATCACAAAATAGATGAGTTTAACTTTGAAGTAGTTAATTATCCTTTCCCGGACAGTAATATTTCCGATACTATTGGATATAATACATTTTTGTCACAGATTTTGAGATTTGGTCGTATTTGTTCTAAATTTCAGGACTTTGCATCAAGAACCAAATTTATTTACAATAAACTTGAGTCAAGAGGATTCAAAGGTGTACTTTTGATCAAATATTTCTACAAATTTTGCTGTAAATATCCCGAGATGGTTAGAAAGTTTGGCTTCAATAATTTTAGAGATTTTAGACTTGCCTGTTTTGCTACTTAATTTCATCTTTTGACACCATTATGTTTAAACGTTCACCTTTCGGACATTTTAGGCTAGCTTGTTTTCTGTTAGGTAAACCCCCAGGGGCTACAGGTAGCAAGAAGCGGCCTACGACAGTTACAAGCTTGCCTAATTGTACTTGATATCAGGTTAATATTTTCATTGCATTCTCTTGACATAAATACAAAAGACTTTCATTCTTTTCTGACTTGCCCTATAATTCTACTGTTAATATCCAAAGATTATTAGAAAGTTTGGCCGCAATAATCTACAGTTTTTAGACTTGTCTGTTATGCTACTTAACTTTATCTTTTGGCATCTTTCTGTTTTAATATTCACTATCAGACATTTTAGGCTTACATGTTTTCTGTTAGGTAAACCCCCAGGGGCTACAGGTAGCAAGAAGCGGCCCACGACAGTTGCATGTTTGCCTAATTGTACTTAAAATCCTGTTAAGAAAAATTGTTTTGATAGCATGTTTTTGGCATAAATGCTAATGACTTCCATTCTTTTCTGACATGCCTAAATGCACATTTACTCAATATTAAAAAATTACTCAAAATTGACAGTATTTTCTCACATATCACAAACCTGACACATTAAGTTGACATATTGACTCAGGGTTGGCAGTTAAATAGAGCTTAATTGTTTGAGGAGTAGGTGTCATCATGGAGTTTGTTTTACATCTCTGGTACAGGATGTACATTGTTGCAGTCCTTGTTTGGATTTTCCTTGGTTTGTACAGGTGGTCTAGCTGCAACTGTTTATTTTACAATCACTGGGACTGAATATGATGTCCCAGCTTGTTTCCACTTCAGTTAAAGATTGGCGGATGGTTTAACTAGGAAAAGCTGTCCAGCTAGAAAGGGTACATTTTGGTTCAGGGGTAAGTCAAATTGTTCTTATCTGAACCTGTACTATGAAAATTTGGTAATTATGGTTTGTTTGACAGGTATTCTTCTTTGATATGAAGCTCTGCATTTACAAGCAAAACTTCACATATTTAGCTAATTCATCAATTGTCATGTTCATATTTATTCATTATTATGTGGGTTGTCTTTGCTGAATATTTAGCTTAGGCAAGGAGCCGCTACTCAGAGAGACATGTACGGGTAAAAGGCTCCGAAACATGTTGAGTAGTTACCCGCTGAAGACCCTTTAATTTTTTTGGGCTGATACAGCCTATGTCAAAATTTTACAGAGGAACGTGTGCAATATAGACAATAGTAATTACATATATATACAGGTTAGACAGGGACAGGTTAGCTTATGGAGAGTAAAGAGTTCGAACTGCGGAATAGGATATTGACTACTAGGAAGTGGTTCTGGGCAAAAAGACACAAATACAATTGACTGTGTCGTTATGTCTGATAATAAGGAAATTTTGCTTATAAAGGACCTATAGTTCTGGTTTAAATGTTATGTCTCAAAAATACATTGCACCCTCGCTGTGTCTGAGTGGGTAAATTATTAAAGGATAAAAAGTACCGATGTGAATGTTACATTATTCGATGCGACTAAGGGAAATTTTATGTAAAGTTCAAGCCTTAAAAACGTAAGCGGTTGTCCATTTTGGACAGTAATACATGCCAGTGAATAAGAATGGACGAAAGTTAGAAGCATTAAACAGATATATTCATCTCGGTAAAACGGGAGCAGATACCTTGACATATACTGTTCAAATAGTAGTATGAGACCAATAGGTGTCAAAATCATAGTTGGAAATGAGTCAAAGCTGAAAAGCGCCCAAAATCTTAACAGGCCTATCATCATGAACATCACCAGATATAACAGCAAGACTTGAATATTTACCAAGCAATACACTATCCCTTCAATGTGTAAAGATTTTAAGATGTCATATTGACAAAATGAAAATAATGATTACTTTTTGACCTGACCCATGTGAAAGAAGACCGTCTGAAATACAATTACATCCATAATATTGTTGTATTTGTGTCTTTTTGTCCAAAACCACTTCCTAGTAGTCATTACCCTATTCCGCAGTCCGAACTCTTTACTCTCCATAAGCTAACCTGTCCCTGTCTAACTTATATACATAGACGTAATATTGTCCATATTGCACACGTTCCTCTGTAAAAATTTGACATAGGCTGTATTAGCCCAAATAAATTAAATGGTCTTCAGCGGGTAACTACTGAACATGTTTCGGAGCCTTTAACCGTACATGTCTCTCTGAGTAGCGCCTCTTGTCTATGCTAAATATTCAACAAAGACAACCCACATAATAATGAACGTGGCAATTGATGAATTAGCTAAATACGTGAAGTTTTGCTTATAAATGTAGAGCTTCTTATCAAAGAAGAATACCTGTCAAACAAACCATAATATCCAAATTTGCGTAGTACAGGTTCAGATCAGAACAATTTGACTTACCCCAGAACCATTATGTACCGTTTCTAGCTGGACAGCTTATCCCAGTTAAACCATCCGCCAATGTTTAACTGAAGTGGAAACAAGCTGGGACATCATATTCAGTCCCAGTGATTGTAAAATAAACAGTTGTAGCTAGACCACCTGTATAAACCAAGGGAAATCCAAACAAGGACTGCAACAATGTACATCCTGCACCAGAGATGTAAAACAAACTCCATGATGACACCTACTCCTCAAACAATTAAGCTCTACTTAACTGCCAACCCTGAGTCAATGTGTCAACTTAATATGTCAGGTTTGTGATATGTGAGAAAATACTGTCAATTTTGAGTAATTTTTTAATATTGAGTAAATGTGCATTTAGGCATATCAGAAAAGAATGAAAGTCATTAGCATTTATGCCAAAAACATGCTATCAAAACAATGTTTCTTATCAGGATTTTAGGTGCAATTAGGGAAACATGTAACTGTCGTAGGCCGCCTCTTGCTACCTGTAGCCCCTGGGGGTTTTCCTAACAGAAAACATGTAAGCCTAAAATGTCTGATAGTGAATATTAAAACAGAAAGATGCCAAAAGATAAAGTTAAGTAGCAAAACAGACAAGTCTAAAAACTGTAAATTATTGTGGCCAAACTTTCTAATAATCTTTGGATATTAACAGTAGAATTATAGGGCAAGTCAGAAAAGAATGAAAGTCTTTTGTATTTATGTCAAGAGAATGCAATGAAAATATTAACCTGATATCAAGTACAATTAGGCAAGCTTGTAACTGTCGTAGGCCGCTTCTTGGTACCTGTAGCCCCTGGGGGTTTACCTAACAGAAAACAAGCTAGCCTAAAATGTCTGAAAGGTGAACATTTAAACATAATGATGTCAAAAGATAAAATTAAGTAGCAAAACAGGCAAGTCTAAAATCTCTAAAATTATTGAAGCCAAACTTTCTAACCATCTCGGGATATTTACAGCAAAATTTGTAGAAATATTTGATCAAAAGTACACCTTTGAATCCTCTTGACTCAAGTTTATTGTAAATAAATTTGGTTCTAGATGCAAAGTCCTGAAATTTAGAACAAATACGACCAAATCTCAAAATCTGTGACAAAAATGTATTATATCCAATAGTATCGAAAATATTACTGTCCGGGAAAGGATAATTAACTACTTCAAAGTTAAACTCATCTATTTTGTGATAGACTTTAATACAAAACCTGTCATTAGTGACCTGAATATCCAAGTCCAAAACCACATCTCTGAAACCATCTGAATTGTTACCCTCCAAAGGGATATCTTTTGGGTAAATTTCTTTAGCAATTTCACTGAAATTTTGTACATTTACACAAAAGATGTCATCAATATATCTTGCGTTTTTTGATAATTTTGTAGCCATTTGAAAGTCCTTTTTCATCAATTTATCCATATACTTAAATTCAAGCGAGGTTATATACAAATCTGCCAATAAAGGGGAGCAGTTGCTACCCATTGGAATGCCTTTTATTTGTTGAAAAACCAATGGACCGCATTGAACAAAAGTATTATCCAAAACAAATTTTATAGCATCTATCAATGTTTCAACAGTGTAAGATTTAACGTTACTTTTTGAATATTTATTGTGTGACCAATATGCTTTCTTTGTATATGAATTGATATTAATGTATGTTTACCATTATGTTTAAACATTTTGCTTATTAATTCTGAAAGAGAACTTTTGACTTCACCTATGGGTAGATTTGTGTAGAGTGTAGAAAAATCAAAACATTTGATATTTTTTGCTTTTGCATCTTTGATTTTAGATATAAACTCGGAAGAATTGCTAATACTCCAAAAACAATTTATTTCACAGTTTCTAGAAATTGCATTACAGTATTTACGAAAATGATTTCTAATGGCAGTCAAACACAATGTTACTTCTTTTGATAATTGTTTTGTTGTACATTTTGCAACACAGGCTATGAATCTAGATTTAAAATGGTTTTTATGCAATTTGGGTATCCAGAACAAAAGTGGAATAGAGGAGCCCTCTTCAGAAATTTTGATATCAAAATTCCTTTTCATCTCATCTTTATGTGTATCTATCAAATTATCAATGGATAGTTTATGTAATTTATAAACGTCATTTCCTCGTATGTCTGAAATATTGTTTATACCAAGTTCTTTTTTTCAAAACATCCAGATAATATTTTTTTGCAGATGATCCCAAAATTGTTCCCTGCCTTATCTATGTTAGTGACTACAAATCTTTCTGGTAGTTCTTTGACTGCTATTTATTGAGGCACTTGGTCGTTACAATATGATGTTGATGTGGCTTGTCATTAAGGATGTGGAGTCTACCTGTGTATGTTTCTATTTTGTGAAATGTCATGTTTTGCATGTGTAATGTAGCAATAAAGTACAGTTCATGGTTCTTAAAATTCATTTATAAACTAAAAGCGACAATTTTCTGGTGCACATATGCTGTAAATTTATTTATTATGATTCACGATCCGGAGTCGGCAGTTCTTTCAATAATCCACTACATAAATGTGGTATCAAGAGATATTCTTTTTAAAATATGTTTTATGCTGATCATGTATTGAAATGAAACTTCAAAAAGGCGTCACCGAACGGAAGACGGATAGTGCTGTACTCCGAAAATTCTTCGAGATTCGTGATGGTGGCATGGACAGCCATTTGGCCAGCACGGAGGTAGCGCAAATGATTAAATATCTGTGCATCTTCTGGTCGGGTATTCTCAGGGACTTCTTGTTTGATTAACTACCATATTGATGGATCAAGTTAGAAGGATTAAAGTTTGCCCTGTGTTTCCAAATTTAACATACTGTTAGTATCACATAAACTGTGAAGCAAATAAATTAAGGCTAATTATTACAACATGAAAGAACTGACATGAATTTTGGAAGGATATTCCTGATGAATGTATTAGATTTTTTCACTTTCCCCCTTGCATATTGTCACCTCTTTACATCATATACAGCACCAATTCAGGTTGCAGATATAACATTCAACACAAAATGTCGCTTCTAGCATTATTTAGTACAAGTGCACTACAGCATAGCAATGCGGGACATTGTCCATCAAGCAACAATCTTCCGCTATCATGAACGAATTGAATATTCAAATACACCTTCACAATCATTACCTGTTTTACCAGATTAAAATAAGATTTTTTAGATTAAAATGTTTGTTTGTGGTGATAAATTAATAGTGGATGGTTCTGTACAAGTGTGTCGTTTATACTACTCAGTACGTCATGTGGTCCGTTGGAAGGAAATAACGACCCTTTTCTTTGATTGACAGAATTGCTGGCGTTGGCAAAAGGAAGCCATTGCGCCAGACGTGCATCGGATGTAAGAAATTACTATTCAGTGCGGTTTCGAAGATTGTTGAACCACATGAAGTTCAAAGTACAAACGGATGTTACTATACTAAAATCATGTACAAACAACATAGTTTAAAAGGATACACCACTCGAAGCCATCGTTTCTTGTGTCAGCATAAATAAGGAACACACCCCCCCCTCCCGCTTCTCGGTTTCTTACTTCTCTGATGGCCAGTTGCAGACGTCTGAGTTAATCCGTGGTCATAATAACCAAGTGTTAACCTATGGTAAAGTGAAATGTTGGGTTGCACACCTCGGTGTCATTGCTGACTATGAGTTAAACTTGTGGTCAACCCTGACCAAGACCTGGGCCTTGGTTAACTGCTGGTTTTACTTGGCTTTTTGTTTTGGTGTTACATATACCTCTTTCCCCTGATTCTCAGCAGTTAGGGAGTGGTTTGCACTTTGCAGTGGAGGGTAAATAGAGCACACAACAAACATGTCTGCATATCTAATGCTTCTCGATCGTGTAGAAACTGGAGACAGACTTTTGAGGAGAACTCCAGTCACTCAGGACAGGAGCAATCCATTTGAAAAGTATGACGACGCTGGGTTTATGTTCAGATTTCATCTTACTGAACATGTGGTTCTGGAGATACTTGATTTGATAGAAGCCAGACTTCAACCCACACAGACAAAGGTAGCGTCTGTGCCTCCAATTCTGCAACTGTTGATAATACTACAGTTTTATTCTAGTTGAACTGTTCTGAGGAATGATGGAGATTTATTTGGCGTCCACACCAGAACGATGAGCAGGATAATACCTGTTTGCAGTAGAGCACTAGCATCATTATACCGCCAATTCATATTTTTTCCACAGGGGAGAGAAGTTGGCATGATACAGGAACAGTTTTATGCCATAGCAGGTTTACCTGGCATTGTGGGTGCCATTGATTGTACTCATGTTCCTATTCGATCTCCAAGGAGTGAGAATGCAGAATTTTCCGCAACCGGAAAGGATTTTTTTTCAATAAATGTCCAAGCTATAGGGGATGCCGAGCTAAAAATTCGAAACCTTGTGGTACGGTGGCCTGGAAGTGCCAGCCGTATTTTTGATAATATTGAAGTTTGTGCAAAATTTGAAAACGGAGTAATACATGGCATTTTGTTGGGGGACAATGGGCATCCTCTTCGCCCATATCTAATGACCCCACTCCTCAACCCAGCAACGAAGGCAGAGAGAGGATACAATTATGCCCATTGCCGTACCAGAGTTAAGATTGACAATCTGTTTGGAGTAATGAAAAGACGATTCCCCTGCCTTTCCCGCACATTGGGGTTAAAGCTGGAAACTACCCTGGGTGTAATTGTCGCATGCGGTGTGCTTCATAATATAGCCAGGCAACATGGGCTCATCGAATTAGATGCAAATGAGCAGCAGGATAACATCCATATAGCTGTACATGCACCTCAGAACCAAAACCAAGGAGGGCGACCTCAAAGGGCGAGGCTGATAGCCCTATTTGAATAGACAATGGCAAAAAGGTAACTTTGAGAAGACTTCATTTTTCAATTTATTTCATTTAACTCGTTGACACCTATGGACATATTTTCTTGCTAAAATCTGAAAATGTCTGCTAATTCTATTTTGCAAATTAGGGATTATTTTTGGATGAAACTTGTATGGAAGATCTTGCAAAATTATATGCCCATGGTCAACAGCTTCCCATGGCGCGCTCTGGTCGCATTGCATCTAGAGCACGCCAAGGAAAGCTGTTGACTCAGTCCCACTTCAGGGGCCAATGAGTTAAATTCAACAATAAGCTTATCATATCTAGGAAGTTATGAAGAAAATAAAATTAACAAAAAGATTTATCTCCATCAATTTCTTTAATTTTCCAGAACTCATTGCAGTGTCAATTCAGTGAATGGTAGTGTAAATGACCACTTTATGCTAGAATCTTGGATACATATTTTGCATTACTGTGATATATTAAATGGCTGCCACAGTTCAGTTCAGTTACGCTTTGCAATGCTTTTTCTTTCCTTTGAATCATACGCCCATCATTCGTCTTGTTCTCAATGATATCTTTTTGTTCTTCAACGAGCTCTGCCAGTATCGCCTTTTCCAATGGCGTAAAGTTCACTTTAGTTTTTCCAGTCATAACGTGGACACAGTTTTTCTGCTCCTGTCTTATCCCTGCAACCATGCAAGTCCTGTGCATTTATGAAACCACACACGTTGAACAGGTCCCCTTGATTGTACAGAAAAGTGGCCACGTTTATTTGAGGCATGTGAATATGGATTTAACCTGTGGTTGTGTAACCTGTACTTGACTCAACCCTCTGCAAACCAACCTTTCGCCATTCAACCAGGAGTTAACTCCTAGTTAACCTGTGGTTTCATGACCTGGAGTCACCTATTTTGACCATGAGTTAACTCTGAGGTTAACACCGACGTGTGCAACTGGCCATGAATCTGCCACAAACATACACATCCCTGTAGTCGCCATGTCATAGGGAAACATTTGCCCTCAAGTCTTTCATTTTTTCTTATAAAAGATTTTTATTCATAGGTTTTGTTCGGTTTATCTGAGAATTATTCCAAAGTCACATACCACAAAGGTAAATATGTTTACGTCATTTATCAAAGCTAAGTGGTGTACATGTAGAAACGTCAGCTGCGCCTAACTCACAGCCATCCAACGTTGATCTCAAATATAGCTTCTCCTTGATATATGGTGGGAACCAAAATTCAATAACACGTTTGTGAAAGCCGAATTTGAAGACCAGCAAACACAAGATATTAATATTTTGTTTCTGGAACAAACTTCAGCTGCCTTCACGCGTAGATTTCCCATTACTAAGACGGCCACATACAACACCAATTACGACTAAACGCAGATGTACGCAGCAGCGTTTTAGGTCACACTCCCTTATGCTCTTTACGAATGATGTATTCATTTAAGATACCATTACAATTGATTTCTGGCCTTGTCAAATAAAAACTATTGGAATCCTTTCAACACAATTATGAAAGGACTATGAAATGAGCAAGAACTTTCTGCGGCTGCATTCATCAGGATAGTCATCCTGAAGTATATAGCGAAATTGTGGCATCACTTTCTCCGTATTGAAAGCTTCAAATTGGCGTTTGTAATGGGGCATGGGTGCCAGATTTTGGTAGATGGCGTCTTTCCTATTCAGACAACACACTAGCTTGGCACAGTATAAGGAAAACTAGACTTTTGTTTCAGCATTCGAACAAAACATACCTGAAAGAAAAATGACATGGTACATTTCTGGAAAAAGTACTCAGACGACAACCAGTCACCTTTGAAGGTGAATTCGGCAGCATACTTTAAAGAATGTCTTTCAATGAAATTAAATCGCTTTGCCCTCACTAAGGTATTCAAGGTAGTAAAGGTCACGTGGTGTCTGACCAGACAACATTTTTGCACCGTAGTATTTCTTCCAATTCCCCTTTTATTTGCCTCCTTGTCTTATTCAACCGTTGTCGTTCTATTTTCGGATCCCCGTGTCGAAAACAAATACATTTGATTACATGCATCTCTTCGACCTATAACAAACTCCTCGGTTTTGTTGAGGCAAATTCAGAAAATATAGACGCTGCTTATTTCGCGTTTACAACTGCATCATTTACTCAAAGTTTGCTGATTTAAATTAATAATAGGCCTATTATTTGTTGAAATTCTCACAGTTCTCCGCTTTGTGCAGAAGACTGAACTTTAGTACTTTCAATATGTTCTTAATACCTTTTTATACACGTTAAAGAGACTATTATTAAATGTATGTTGAACACTTGACCACTTGCAGGTACTTAATTGGGATGCTATGCATGATGACCACTTATGGAGGAAGGCCACACTGGTCACCTTTTGCTCAAACACATCATGTGCGATTCTGCTCACAATGCTCGAAAAATCTCACGACCGTTGTGCAAATGGCCGATTGATGCAAGTTACTCGTACAATTGCCATTGACGTCCGCTTTATCCGACTCAGATTGATACTTAGTGGCCCCCTGATGAATGTCATAGTTGCTGATCGGAAAGGAAAGTCAATACTGACAAAAGAGGCGAAGTCACGTCAGACATTTTTCTTCTTGTCAAATAACCAAGGAATTAATATTCGTTTGACATCATATATCACTGGGCAGTTATCGGACCAGATGAAGACAGATTTTAGAGTAGTGTTATTTATTAATGGGTCCAATTAGGTCCGACTGGAACATAAGTGCGCCGTATGCACAACATTTGAATCAGAAGAGCTGAGCAATAAATTTGTTGCTACCAGATATGGGGACCTGGACCCACCCAGTTGGGTCATTCTTTACGTCCGCTGATGTCATATTTGCCCGATCCCTTGTCCGTCTTTGATGTTCAGACAAAATACCTATCGACTTTTTAGTGTGGTATCTCTTTGAAGTGGACCGTTTAGTGGTGTATAACAAGCGTTATTTGTCCTTTCATCTGTGCCAGGGACTTTGGTCAAAGTAAATGATTATTATTATTAAGCGTTTAGATATGTATATTTATTACACATTTAGATCCGTAAGCATCCAGCTGTTATCGGAAATAGAGGTGTTTTTGAAGACACACCAGTATTTGTGCTTAAACAAATTAATTTATTGTGTGTGTTCTATTTGTTTGGTATTGCGGCAAGAGTGTCCTGTATTTTGCACTAGTTGTGCGAAGAGAAATGTTTCAGTTTCATGACAAACCACAAAACGGCTGCTATTTCACATTACGCACAAATTTACTCTTGTTATATCCAGAGGTCGCACTGGAGCAAACTATAAAGAAAAGAGTCATGTCTGAACACAACTTGAAGTGGACAAACCTGACATTTTTTAACTCCTGTGCGGCATTGTATGATATATGAACTTGAACAAACATATAAGTCATAATCTACAGTGGTAGTTTAAACAAGTAAAACAGCCAATCTGCCTATTCTTCAATGTCTTTTTTTGGTTTAAACATTTTTCAAAATGTGTGTTTTATGTGACTTCCAAGTCCCTTTCATGGTCGAGCAGCATGTCGTTTCCTTGCACTCCAGGGCATAAAATAAACAAAAGCTATGGTGGTGCTTGCTAGTGCCCATGTAAATTAAAAGAAAAGTATCATTATCTTTATTGAAACGCCATCCAGATACACAGTTAAACCCACAAGTAACAATGACAAATTAAGAACGAATTATTTCATACGATGATACGTAATCCAGATACAAGAGTGACAGAGATAATTGGGCAATGTTCAAATATCTCTTTTTTTATGAGTTATTGTATTATCCAATCCTGAACAGTATCCCAGGTCCATTTTCATACAACATACATGTACATTTTTAAAGATGTCTTGATATAGTCCAAGATGTCTTTAAATAATTAAAAAAGCGATCGGGAAACAGGCTCTGCCTATATAAATCCCTCTCGTGAAAAAAAAAAAGAAATAAAAGAACAATACAAATGCTGTACAAAAGATAAAGACGGGCCACAGGACACCACATTGACGTAACATCGACATGGACATACATACAAAAAGATCAGACATCACAATTACAGGACAGACAGAAGTATACATTATCAGAATACAATACTGTCGAGGCCAGCCAACACTGTTCACATGAATACTGCTCGCGGAAAAAAAAAAAAAAGAAAGAAAGTACCGGCCCGCACGTGAACCACCAGGAGTCACAAGCAAAGCTTGTTCGTCAACCTGGGTGGAAAACGTACGGGCCTCAGTTGAATCTGCCAGAATTTAAGATGTATGTGTGGGTACTCTCAAAAATAATTTGGTTTACTGCCTTTGAACACTCGGGATTTCCAAACATAAGAGTTTGTAGTGTGAAAGGAGCCAATACTATGATATTTTGGTGCAATAAATTCCGCTCAGTCGTGTATTTGGTACACTCAAAAAAGTAATGAAATGAATTTTCTATTTCGGCACCACAAGAACAAGCAGGAGAAGTTACTATACCAATTTTATGCATATCGTGGTTCAACTGGCTGCAGCCCATCCTAATTTTTGCATGTAGAATATTGGCTTTCCTATTACCAATGTAAAACAACTCATTTGTCTTTGGTCTCCCTTTATCCAATTTACGCTTAAAAGTATCTATATCTTCAGAATTTCGTACACTGGATGGGAGTAAGTTCCATTGGCGAATCGTTGCGGGAAAAAAAGAATTATTGTAAGTATTAGTTTTTGTACGAACCTGGCTTATGTTCTGTCTGGATCTCACATTATATGCATTTCTGTTGGATACATTTTCCGGAATCAAATCGTGTAAATATGCAGGTGTATGTTCATTAATAATTTTATAAAGAAGTATGAGTCGGTGTTTTTCTCTACGCTTAGAGAGAGTCTCCCATCCAGTTTCATTGTACAGGAATGCATGACTTGTTCGACATATGCTTATGATTATTATTTTAGGATTATGCTGAATCTTAATTTGATCCAGATTTTTATTCAGTTTGAAAGATAAAGTACTGGATTAAACTAAAGATAATTTAGTAAAACGAAAATGTTGAAAACAGGCTTTATATTGTTGTGTAGAACACATTTTGTTTATTCCTGGAAATTTCAACTCATACACGACGCCCAGGATTAGGTAGTTAAGGGTCAAAGGTGCACCAATTTAATTTTAGGATTAAATCAAATTCTTTGTGAATAGAGCCACTGTAATAGTAAAGCAGCCTGCCATACGTGCGACTTTACGAGTGTGTGTAAGATGTGGCCCAAGGTCTGCTTGTGACAATGTCACGGTTCAGGTGATATTAAAACTCAAAATTATTCTGCTCAAGTTCGTGGACAAAAGTTTCGATCTTACGCCGTTTAATGAATTTCTGGCACTCCGCCAATTAAATTTTAAACAAT